>CP126894.1:130695000-131250000 GCA_030440675.1 Furcifer pardalis
CCAAGGTCTCAAGTAAGAAAAATATCATGTCCACCATATAGCTAAAATGGCTGAAGCTACAAAATGTCTGAGACACATAAAGTGGACATAGCATACTTAAAATGCTAAATAAACACTGAGAACCTGGTAAGTATCTGTGTTGTAGATACTTGTCTTATCTTACTTATATAATTCACTTACCACAGAGTAAAATATAAGAAATATATTTATTTTTGAGAGAGAAGCTTTCTTATAAACATTTATTCACAGAACTGAATGCACAAACCACATAAAGAAAAACAAAGATAGGCAGATAACTTATCACAATGGCCTAAAACGGATTCCTATACCCAGTTTATATCACTACTTTGGAGCGGAGAAGTAGGCAGGCCCACCACCAGTCAGGGTAGTGCTGAAAATCAGGACCCATCTCTCTGTTTGAAAAAGAGGAGGATCAAGAAGGACTCCATTGCTGGTTTTGTGTATGCCTCACTGGGTGTCTCTATGTAAGTTATTATAAGCTTCAGGTTGTTGATTGCCTGTGGACAAGTGTGCAAGCAGAAAATGGAGGGAGATGAAGTGAGCCAGACATAGAATCATAGAATAACTGAGTTGGAAATGGCCTTTTAGGATTTTATTTATTTATTTATTTATTTTATCACATTTATACCCTGCCCTCATCCAAAGACTCGGGGAGTCTTACAAAATTAAAAACACAGTTAAAAGCACATGAATTACATTTAAAAATTTAAAAGTTAAAAGGGTTAAAATATCAGGGAGAGAGGTGGGGATTATTCAAAAGAGCCAGCCGGCCGAACTGGCTGTCCAGCCTGCACCCCACACACGCCCTGACAGCCAGGTCTTTACCTTCTTTCTGAAGGCCAGCAGCTCTGTCTGGAGGTGCAGCTCACTTGGCAGGAGGATCTATAGGGCCGGGGCAGACACAGAAAAGGCTCTCCTTCTAATGCTAGAGAGGTGAGCCTCACTAGCTGATGGCACGACCAGAGAACTTCTCCAGTCTGCTCTTTTGAGTCCAACCCCTTGCTTAATGCCAGAATCCAAATCAAAGCAGATCTGACAGATGGTTGTACAACTCTCTCTTGAATGCTTCCAGTGTTGGAACACTCACTACCTCTCAAGGTGGTTGATACCACTGTATACTGCTCTAACCATTAAGATGTTTTTCCTGATATTCAGCTATACAGTAATACCTCAGATAACGCTAAGACTTGTTTCCACAAGTCTTGGTGTTATCCGATTTTTAGTGTTATCCGATGCATGTTAAAATCCTATGGGATGGATCGGATAACGTTAAAGCTCCATAGAGATACATTGTAACCACACAGGCTTTAGCAGTTGTTATCTGATCCATCCCATAGGACCTTAACGTTATTCGATCCTCCCCAGATTACTTAACGTTATGCGATTTTAGCATTATCTGAGGTATTACTGTACTTCATTTTCTATTATTTCGGCCTGTTAGTATGTGTCCTGCACTCTGGGATGATCAAGAACATCTTGCTCTTCTTTATAATTATCTTTTAGGTATCCTGCCAACCTAGCAGTTCGAAAGCAAGAAATTGCAAGTAGATAAATAGGGACCACTTTGATGGGAAGGTAACAGCGTTCCGTGCGCTCCGGTGTCTAGTCATGCCTGCCACATGACCATGGAAACGTCTGCAGAAGCAGACAGCGCTGGCTCTTCGGCTTAGAAACAGAGATGAGCACTGACCCCTAGAGTCGGATACGACTGGCTTTCGAGCAAGGGAAACCTTTACCTTTACCTTAGGTATTTGAAGAGTGCTGTCATCTCCCCTCTTACTCTCCTTTTTCTCACAGCCAAGCATCTCCAGTTCCTTCAGTCTTTCCTCTTATGGCTTGGTTTCCAGTCCTCTGACAAGATACTCTAGTATTTAGAGCAGGGGTGGCCAACCTTTTTGCGCCACAGGCCTGACCTTGGCACCAGAACAGCTGAGTGGGCCGGACCATGCTCCTGGAAGCAGAAGCAGACACATTTATTGCTGACGTAAATGTGCCCACTTCTGTGTTTACATAAGACATGGGCACATTTGCACATGCGCGGGTGCATTTTATGGCTGATGTAAATGTGCTCAATTCTACTTCAAGATGGGCTAGCTGGAGTGGTGTCATGGGTCAGGGCCAGCCTGTGGGCCATAGATTAGGGACTCCTGATTTAGAGATATGCAGCTAGTTCCACTTATTTGTATTTATTGTCTAAACTTGAATAAAGCATGACAATGTATCAACTATTGTAATTTTTGTATCAGGTGATGGAGCACCAAACATATCATATTTTTCAGGTTTATGTACCAGTCATGCAGCAGTTATCGCAGCCTGATACCTGTGCTGAAAGAACCAATCCTTCCCATCACAACACTGGTGCTGTTCAAAGGAGAATCAGAAGTGCCAAGAGCCCCCATGACAGACACAGCCAAAGCAAATCCATGATATTGTCTGAAAATCTGAAAATCACTGAACCTGTAAGTACTGTTCTCTAAGCATTTTCCTCCACTTTTTTGTTTCCATTACTACTATATTCAAAATGTGTTAAAATTTACTATGTTACCTCTATGGTTCAACTCCAACAGGGAATGTAGTCCTTTCTATACCCCTGCTGTATGCTGCATTTTGCTGCCGCAATTACAATTCATACAAATTGGGAGTCCTTTTTTTCTGAAGGTGGAATCCACCTTATTTTGGAATCTACTTCATCAGTGTACTGTTTCTAGTGTGCTTTCCTGAAATTCCACCTTGGTTTTTGATTGATCTTATCATAGGTAAATATACTGCTTGTGCACTGGACCCATGACTGGTCCAGTGCACAGTGAAGGCGGTGACAGGCGGTTGGGTCGAAGCAATCATGAATTCTTCATTGTGGGAGGGGGTCTTTCCAGCTACCTTAAAACATGCTTTGGTAAGTCCCCTCCTGAAAAAAACATCGCTCGACCCCATGGTGCTTGCAAACTATCGACCGGTGTCCAACCTGCCCTTTTTGGGCAAGGTTTTGGACAAGGCAGTGGCACAGCAGCTACAGGGAGTCTTGGATGAAGCAGATTATCAGGACCCTTTTCAGTCAGGATTCAGGCATGGATATGGCACCAAAACTGCATTGGTCACGCTGGTGGATGATCTCTGGAGAGAGCGGGACAGAGGGCATCCGTCTGTCCTGGCTCTTCTTGACCTCTCAGCGGCTTTCGATACCATCGATCACGGTATCCTTCTGGAAAGGCTCCAATGATTGGGGATCTAGGGCTCTGTGTGGTCCTGATTTTCCTCATTTCTGAGGGGCTGGACCCAGTCGGTGTGGCTGGAGGACAAGGTATCCAGCCCAAGGCCTCTTCAATATGGGGTGTCCCAGGGCTCAGTACTCTCGTCTCTCCTGTTTAATACGTACATGAAACCGCTGGGTGAGATCATCCGTTCCCACGGGGTGAGGTATCAACAATATGCTGATGATACCCAGCTATACATCTCGGCCCGTGGTGATCCAAGCGATGCAGTGGAAGTCCTTTCCAGGTGTCTGGAGGCTATCAGGGTCTGGATGGGGGACAACGAGCTTCAGCTGAATCCTGGCAAGACTGAGTGGCTGTGGGTCGGGGGTCCTGGGCTATCATGGGAGCTACCATCTTTGGTTCTGGATGGGGCAGTTTTGCCCCAAACAGACCTGGTGCGTAATATGGGGGTCCTCTTGGACTCACAACTACTGATCACACACACTCTGGTCACCTCCAGACTAGATTATTGTAATGTGCTCTATATGGGGCTGCCCTTGATGACCATTCGGAGGATTCAATTGGTCCAGAATGTGGCTGCCTGGGTTGTGATGGAGTGTGGGCAGTATGCACATGCCTCGCCTCTGCTTCGGGAGCTGCACTGGTTGCCAGTTTGCCTCCGGGTGCAATTCAAGGTGCTGGTTATCACCTTTAAAGCCCTAGTGGGCCAGGATCCTTAAGAGACCGCATCACCCCATCATCTGTCCGTCCCACCAGAGCGGACCATAGATTTTCTCTAGTTGTTCCATCAGCCAGAGAGGCATATCTCTCTGGCACTAGAAGGAGGGCCTTCTCTGTGTCTGCTCCGGCCCTATGGAACCTCCTACTAACTGAGCTACGTCTACAGATGGACTTGCTGTCTCTTAGGAAGAACTTAAAAACATGGCTGGCAGGACAGGTATGGGGTCCTGGCGGTACCATGACCCCAGCTCGCTGGTTAGTTTGAGCTCCCTCTCTCCCCTGGTCTTTTAATCTTTTATCTTTAAGTTGTTTTTAACTTTTTAAATTATTATTGAAATCTGTTGATTTTTATAAATTTAAAAAACTTTTTAAATTTTTATAATTGTAATTTTGAAGTTTTTGATAATGGGTTTGGGTTGTATTGTGTTATGCTTTTATGATGTTGTAAACTGCCCTGGGTCCCCCCAGTGAGGAAGGTGGTATAAAAATGTGAATAAATAAATACATTAAAAAAATAATAATAATCCTAAAATAATTATAACTGGTCTATATTGAATTTTCTGAAATCTCAGTAGGTCTTCCCTTGTATAATAAAGCAGAATTTTTAATATTTGTGGTTAGTAGGTAGAGATCTTGATTTGCTTCATTTTGTCATCTTGCAGATTGAAAAGTTTTCATATCTTTGGCATCATAAATCAGATGGAGTTCATTCTGATTTTTCTAGTTTGCTAGTATTTCCCAATTATCATAATTATTGTTGTATCCCTAGTAAGTTTGATGACTTTTAAAACTGCCGGCACTCCAGAGTTGGCAGTAGTGGACTAGGCCACTTAATGCTATGATCATTGTTCCTGAAATTTCAGTAGTGATGATTTCAATGTTATTTTGTTGAATACAATTAATAATAAAATGTGTCTCTTGTAATGTTATAACATCTATCCTATTATCTATGGCCAATCTACTAACCATATTTGCCAGCATATAAGATACATTGAAGTATAAAACACACCTCATTTTTATACAGATTTTTAAGGAAGAAATAATTTTCTACATTTTTTTCTTGAATTTCCAAATAAAAGTATTGTAAAAAAAAAGGGGGGGGGGGTGATTGCCGGTGCCTGGAGCCAGGGGAACAATGGCTTCAAAAATACATCTCCCCTGTCAATTCCCATGAGCAAGGGAGAGGGCTATTTTTAAAGACATCCTCCCCCATGGCTCATGGGGATGGGGGGGGGGAGAGGGGTCTTTTTGAAGCCACCCTTTCCCCATCTCCAGTTGCTGCTGATCCCCACCAGCTGGGAAAAAGAGTATTTTTAAAGCCATCCTCCCCACAACTAGTCAGAATCAGCAGGGGGAGAGGAATCTTTTTGAAATCACCCTTTCCTCATCACCAGCCACCACTGATCCCCACCAGCCAGTGGGAGGATGGCTTTAAAAATTCCCTTCTCCCTGGTTCATGGGAATCAGTGGGAGGGAAAGGGGTCTTTTTAAAGTTGCCCTTTCCCCATCTCCAGCCGCCACCAGTTCCCACCAGCCAGGGGAAGGATGGCTTTAAAAATATCCTTCTCCCCAGCTCATGGGGATCAGTGGTGGCTATAGATGGGGGACAGGGTCTTTTAAACCTGAGAAAGGTAGGCTGCCTCATATTTCAACATGATAATTTTAATTACTGGCGCACAAGATGGACTCCATTTTTCTGATGCATTTTAAGGGGGAGTGCATATTATATGCGGTAAATACTCAGATTTATTTCTACTTAAACCTTCTATATTTAGTTGCAGAATATGGGACTGAGGACCAATATCTCTCATCAATGAGTTCTAAAAAGAACTGTTTTGATCTAATTGCTGCCGCTGTCATTTTTTACCATGAGAAGCACAATATCTAGTTCAGTTGCCAAGTGTGTAGACTTTCAGCTTCTTTGTTGGAACAGAGGGGTACACCACCATGGAGGTTGTCTACACTCCCTACCCCACACAAGTAACACAGTTCACTATTTGAATCTTTCTGGGTCCTAACTGTTTCCACAGAAGTTCCAAGGTATTTTGACTTATTCCTAATAGCAAGAATATCTTATTCTGTTATACCAATGTTGGACTGTCTATGTCCAGCTTTTTGTTTGTGAGATAGGGTAGCCTCTATCTGAAGCATGGAAAGTTAGTCTCTAAATCCCCTGAGCTTGCCCATTAGGCTCTAATCACATAATCACCATCTTCAGTAGTGATGAATGAACATTTTATTTCCATCTGCTTTTATATGGATTTCCCAAAATTTGCACAAAGTCTTCATAACTGGGATGTTAACAATTTGAGAAAAAAAAATTGTCTATGAGAACAAACCCTACAGCTAATGGATTTATCCTCTCATGTCCAGAGTTTTGAGAGTTTCCATTTGTTTTTAATAATTGAACATAATGTGTAACATCATATTCTAGAAAGAAGGAACTCAAGGGTTAAGAAATTCAGCTGTGGGGGAAAAGTAAAATTGATTTTTCAACCCTAATTTTCAGTCACAACAACACAGATATAAATAGCCTTCTATTGTTTCTAATTCACCCCACCAAAGTACAATTTAATATCACTTCTGTCTTTTAATCAGACAGAAATGTCAAATTAAAACGAGGGGGGGATTTACCAAGGTGAACTTCCAACATTAAATAGTTTGGTCCTCCCTTTACTTCTGAAGTGATGATTTATTTATTTATTACTATTTATTAGTTCAAATTTATATTGTTGCCCACTCGCCATGGCGACTCAGGGCGGCTTACAGATCTAAAGATATGACATCCTTTGGTTTTGACATTTTTGAAATGACTGCTCAACTATGTTGGCCCCAAAGAAGTAATCCTATTTTGGATATAACAGCGACTACCACTCACTTGTTCACATATCTGCAGTCCTCATTTAGGGACACATCCACACAAGTTCTCAGCATCCAATATCATACTTGTGCCGTTGTACAAAAGAGCCTTGATTTCAACATTCCTCATTGGACCTACATAACAAGGTGAGGCAAGTTCAGAATGAAAGAAAGAGACATTGATCTCTTACTGAAGAATTAAATACAGTCTCCATGTTGCAAACATAGAATCCCTGTTTCTGTGCTTAAGCCAGCAAAAAACATACTAAAATTGTTAGGAAAACAAAAGCTGTTTTAGCAGGTAAAACCAGTTAAAACATTTGTAAAACTATGAGTGAAAGAGCAGTATTTGAAAACTGAGTCTCAACTCACTAATTCTTAAAGAGCAGAAAGTGCCAAATGTTTTGTTTATTTTTCTCATCTATTATGAAAAGATTTGTACACTAACATTTTAGAGTTAAACCTTGTTGCCAGTCATGTTCCTTCCCCTTTACTCATCGTGTGCTATTAAAAAAACTGATTGGTATGAGCCTCCCTTGGTTCATTTCCCCCCATAATGGCTTCAGTTTGCAGCTGAGGCTGTTATGAGGTTACAAAATTATTTATACAGTGTTAGTCACTTGTTTTGGACTCCACCTCCGTTTTTCATCTCTGAGCAAACAAGTCAAAGCCCCCGGAACTATAGTAGGCCACCCCTTCGCCACATATATACTTCCTTTTTTTCCAGAGCCATGTGACCTCTGGGCTGCTTTATTAACATGATGAAATTTGAAAATAGTCATCTCTTTACAGGAGATAAACAATGGAGACAGATTGCTGTTCTTGTGAGTTGTATCATTTGCTACCATGACTCCCTGCTATTTTTACCTGCATGTTCAAATGCAAAATTAAACATGGCCATTTCATCAGCATAGTTCAGCAAATACGTGATTTTAATGTTTCTTCTCTCATTTGGATGAAGTGAACGTTTAATTCAGGGGAAATTGGCCTTACATTTTGTGGACTATGGGAAAAACCCTGCTTAAATACGAGCCTGGTAACTGGTAGAAACATTCATTTCCTTATGTTTACTTTCCAATTTAAAACAATTACTTGTCTGTGATCTACTTGGACATCATACTTTAAAAAAAAAACCCTCTCTGCCACCACTTTATAAGTGAGGTGTCCTTTGCCTGAGAAGTTAAAGAAAGTGTTTACAGTAATTCATTTGGAAATAGTCTAATGTATTATCAGGAAGAACTGTACCTTTGAAAAAGTTTAAAAGTTAAGTATATTTAATGATGCCTAACATATTTTATTGGCTGTGTTTAACAAAAGGCACTAGGCTGCAGTTGTTTTTGACAAGCATGAAAACATCACAGCATGAGACTGCAAAAGGAATTATGTAGAGAAATTACAAGTGATCCATCTCTCAATGAATTATCCACCTCAATAGCCTGCAGAACTCAGCTACCAATTAACACCTACTTTATTACATGTTGGGATGTACTTAATAACTTTCATGTGTTTATGCACTATTACCTTGACTGATGCCTCTTGTACAATTAGGCATAATTGGCATATCAATATGCAAAAGTTAAAAGGATTAACCCTCTTAAAACTAATGAGCATTTCTGTATCCAGCTGCTAAATGAGACAAAATTAGCATTTTTCACTTTTGGGCAGGATTTTATCATGCAGTTTCTCATTGTTGGTATTACCTTGTTACATAACTTTCGGTTTTGTGGGGGAGGAGAAAACAGAATATGTGAGGATGAATTTGAAAAAAGAAAAGGATTCTAAAAAGTTGCACAAGGTGCAAACATTTGCTGCTGGGTTTTCCGTAAGCATAGCAGTTGCAATTTATGTCCTTTTGTAGGGAGCTGGAAAAGTTGTGTTTTCTTAGCAGCTAATTATACAGATGCAGGGTATGTCATTTCACCAGGCAGACTTGGCTCTGATATAATAGATTGAAAGCTTGCCATGCTCCTAATTTCCTAGTTCTTTCTAGGATTTTTCCCCCACCATCTCTCCCATGCCCTCCCCTCCAAAGTTTTCTGACTAGATACTGACAGAATGAAAAGTATTTTGGCATATTTACCAGAGGAAGCTTGTTAAATGGTTGCTAAAAGGCAAATGGAAAAGACCAAAGTCTTAAGTAAAAACCCAAACATTTCAAAATATATCCAGAGAAACCAAAGGGTTTCTGAATGAGAAAGATTTAGACATAGGTTGATGTTGCTTGAATGTCAACATACGACAGCCCAGGAGGCATGATGCATAATGGAATTTTATGGAAGCAATAGCGATGATTTTTTTTAAAAAAGAAATAAATGTTTCTCTGCCTCACATTTTGGGAAATTATATTCATTTCTTTTACAAACTTGCCGCATTTGTGAGATTTTATGAATATGAATTTATTTTTGTTTCTGACAAGATACAAAATTCTAGCATCAACAGTAAGAATAAAAGTCACATATTACAAATAAAAGAAATTGTTATTTATTACATCCAGTTTCCTAGTAAAATAGACCACTCTTGCAGCCATTATTTATTTGTGCCTAAAGTTCTACTGACTTTAAGAAGAGTTCCTAATGAGCATTGTACACTTGATGTGTTTTACATCTGCATAATTGTTGTTGTTTAAAATATTATTCTAATTACTGTAACTTATAAATGTAAGAATATAAGAATAATGTCTACTTTAGGTAACAGTAGCTACAATCATGTTGCTTAGTCTAATAAACCAAACTAGAGTATGTCCATTGTGTTGCTGGGGATTTGATGAGTCAACTCCTGCATAAGTTCCATTACTTCAAATTGACCTACTTTATTGCAACTTACTGTGCAAAATAAATCATAACTAGAGTAAACCCATTGTATTAGTCCTATTCTAGTGCAATGTACTATACTAAGTGATAGAATTTCAGCCAGTATTTTTAATATACCTAGGGTGCCAAAATGTATACACATTTTAAAAGTCCCTCCAGCCATAGGTGCCAGGACCCCTCCACCTGTCGGTGCTCCTGCCCCCCCCCAGCCAGGCTTGAAATGGCCACTACAGCGGTGAGCAACAGGACTCACACCCCCTTGGCTGGGGCGAAGAGGCCCTTCAGCCATGGGTGCCGGGATCCCTCCACCTGCCGGTACTCCTAGGCCCTGCCCCTGACCGGGCTTGAAAAGGCTGCTATGGCAGCAGGCGGCAGGACTCACTGCCCCCACCCCCAGACACTGGCCTTGGCTGGGGCAAAGAGGCCCTCGATCCATGGGCACCAGGACCCCTCCATCTGCCAGCACTGCTAGGCCCTCCCTCTGGCTGGGCTTGAAAAGGCCATTATGGTGGCAGGACCTTGTGACCACCGCCCTTTCAATTTGCCTGTGGCCATGGTGGAGAGGCTGTTATAGTATTGTATTGTGTTGTTGTATATTATTATATGCTGTTTTTGTAGATTGAATTTTGTATATTGTATTACTGTGTATTTACTATGTTTATTGTTTAATTGTCATGTGAGCAGCCCTGAGTTTGGTTTTCCTGATTGGGCGGCATACAAATGTGAAAATTAAATTAAATTAAATTAAGAAAGGGAAAAAACTGTATTAAAATTGTAAAAATATATACCAATTACAAAAGATGAATGCAAGTCACATTTGACTTCTGCAGTTACAAGAGGTGCTCAAAGTGGTTACCATCAGTGTCCAGACACTTCTGATTATGGCAAACTACTGTCTGAGCAACATTGACCAAAGTTTCCCAACTCTTCCCTTATGCACATCACACACAGTACTATGTGTCTCAAACTTATCATGAATGTGCGCAATTCTTAGGCATGTTGGAAGTTCTGTTTCATACTCATGCCTCCATTGTCATTGCACATTCTCGAATTTCAAATACCACTTCCAAATGACAACTGTGCTTCCACCATTTTTTTGACTGTCCTACTTGTTGCATGACAATGCTAACATTAATTCTTTTGAGTGAATGTCATACTACACCTGCCGGTACTTCTGGGCCCTGCCCCTGACCGGGCTTGTGTAACAATACTACACATTGTTACTGTAATTCAATTCAACTTCAAAAAGTAAGTAAGACATAGATAACCTTTCTTAAAATAGGGTCATTTTTAACATAGATCATGATGCTTCATTTCCCTCATGTGCATAGGTATATTTTCTCACGTTTATGGTTGTATTCATGAACATACTGTACTAGCATTTATTCTCCTAGTGGAGATTGACTTGTTTCTACCTCATACATGACAAGAACGATGAAAGAGACGTAGTGTTTGCTAAAGATATCTGAGTTTTGTACTTTAGAAAACTTGTACTTCCAGCTGGCAACTTGGAACAGGACGATGCTAAGTCTTTCTGCAGCCTTCCCTAGTTTACTATCCAAGTGTCCATTCTGCTAAACCTAGTCTAAGATAGCTAAAGTCATATTAATGCTTCATCTCAGTAGCACATACCTTAAGGCTGGGTGTCAGCACTATGAAGCATAACTGTTTCTGTCCTTTCTGTTAATGTGTGATCCTTCAGTGTCTATGAATATTCACAATTTTCATTTCTTAAATCTCAGAGAGGTGCATTTTGTCTCATTTGATGCAAATTCAATAAATGAAATATCTTCTTTCATTGGTGCATAGATTAAGAATTAGAGCCTGTTTAGTCATACCAAAATGTTAATAGATTAGGGGTTCTTTTGAAGAGATGAAAAACACTTGATTGACTTATTTATCTCTCTAATACACTATCAAAGAAACGGGAGACAATTTCCCTTTTTTTGTTGCATCCACTATCCCTGAAACATTAGTTTGTAGCAAACCTTATGAAGAGCTAAATAAAACAGTTAAAATTTTCTGTTGAGTGGAATTTCTTGAGCCGTGCCAGGAAAGCCAAGGCTGTTTATGCTTATTTCATTTCAACCTTGTAGTCAAGTTTGAGGCTTTTTTTGTGAAGATTGTCCTGAAGTAGATCCTGATATTTAATTAAAATGACATTAAATCACATCGAATTGATAAGAGTTGGCATTTCAAAGAAAGGTAATTGCCCGTATTGGTTTTGTACAAAAATAGAGCTGCTTGGAAAAATGTGCAGCCAACATAGACTGTCAACTCCATTTATAGATCAATATGTGAAAGCCATTGATCAGGCAGGCATGTGTAACAGTAACACTTTGCATTTATTTCATGTTTTTTATACTGCTTTTAAGGTTTACGGGATTATTGGCTTCAATTTTTTATTTCCATGTAAATATATGATCTGGTTAGTGTTAATTAAATGAGGCTGTAGTCCTTTAAGATAATTATTCCAATTCCATGATTTCCAAATGTGTTTTACAAGGAATTATCTGTTTTGCTTTCCCCCTTTTTTCCCCTGGGAGTAAAAAAGTTAATGACAAAAAAAGGATGAACAAGATGCACACAAAATTCAATTCTCCATCAAAAACTTTCTGGTCCAGATTGTCTCAGATCACTTCAAATCTATATTTTACATTACCTGATATCTTCACCTCTCAATTTTCATCTTTCCATTTCCCCTCGTTTTATTTTTTATTTTTTTTAAAAAGAAAGATGATTTCTTTACTTTGCACCTCACTCATGAACACAATGCATTACTGAATCCTGCTGAATCATATTACACCACCATTGTGATGCTTGTGCGATATGTTTCTATTTACTATTTATTCCATTTATATACTACTCATTTGGGATATTTCCCACTCTGGGCAGTGTACAACAGTTGAAACAGCATAACAACAACTAACATTCAACAACAAAAGCAACATAAAAGGAAATGGTAGTAGCCAAGGTGAAAGATTCTGGATTTCAGATTGAAGGGGAAAATATAAATAGTATTTTATAGTGAGTCTAAGACTGAGCCTGAAAATGGTCTGTTCTCTGACAATCCTCATTCTAAACCAATTAATTTTCTTAATATATTTGAAAACTAGCTGTATAGAGACAGCCACATAATGTATGATAGCTACTTAAGAGAAAATGTTATGTTGCACATTCTGCTAGGATGTAAAGGTATTCATATCTATGTAAAGGTCACATCTGATCACAAATACAGGTAGTCAGATCCTGTGGCTTTGTGGCTATTACAGAAAAACAGTTTGAAGGTAGGTGTAAGGTAAAGGTAAAGGTCGCCCTGGCTTGAAAGCCAGTCGTATCTGACTCTAGGGTTCAGTGCCCACCCCTTTTTATAGCCAAAGAGCCAGCACTGGCTGTGTCTGCAGACATTTCCTTGGACATATGGCAGGCATGCCTCAACACTGGAGTGCATGGAATGCTGTTCACCTTCCCACCTAAATGGTCCCTATTTATCTACTTGCAATTTATTGCTTTCAAACTGCTAGGTTGGCAGGTAGGCGTAGACACAACATTAAAATTAGGATACAAGATGAGCTGAGTGGCCATGTTGGGTAAAGCAATTCTAGGAGTTATAATTTGGACAAATAGGTTTCTCAAGCTTGCAGGTTCTAGCCAGGTTATAGCCAGTTCTGACCACTTGTATACAACAAATTAAGGCTAGCATTGTACCATAATTAGGGGACTGTGTGAGGCACAGTTCATGCATGTCGTTATTTCTGTATGAAGCTGGGAAAATTCCCCTGTTTGGATTATAGCTCACACAACTCTCCAGGCAGCTTGGCCTCTGAGCATGCAGGCTGACCAGTGCTGAGAATCTGCCCAAAAGAAAAACTTTTCTGATAGTTTATACTCCAGGTCCCAGATTTGGCTTGGGAGTAAGAGCCCCACCATTGAATCATTGTGGGTTTGAATCCACAGGATGTTATTTGGGCTGCAGTGCTTTGTGGTTAAGACACTGAGCTTGACAACAGGTCAGCAGGTCAATAGTTCGAGACCCAAGTACTGTGTGATGGAGTGAGCTTCTGTTGTCTGTCCCAGCTCCTGCCAACATAGCAGTTTGAAAGCAAGAAATTGCAAGTAGATAAATAGGTACTGCTTCAGCAGGAAAGGTAACAGCATTCCATGTGCTCTGGCATCTAGTGATACCTGCCACATAACTAAAAAAATGTCTGCAGTGCAGATAGCACTGTCTCTTTGGCTGTAAATGGAGTTGAGCACTGCCCCCTAAAGATGGACACAACTGGCTTTCGAACAAAGGAGACTTTTATACTCCACGTGCTTTTGTGTGGAGGCCACTGACCAGCATGAATTGCCACTGTGATAATGATATCATAACTAGAACTAGATTGTTTTCATCTGTGTACCTTATTCCAATGTTGTACTATATTTCTAAAGTAGACAAATTGTGCATTAATTTGGTGAACCAATGTATCCCTTTTTCTGGGTACTAATTACAAGGAAACACCCTTGTAGGGCTTTGAAGGAGTACCTTTGTCCATAGTCTCAGAAGTGTTATTTCTTTTGTCTCTTGAAAACATGAGATACTTTTTCATGTGTCAACACTCATTCACAGAATATTAGAATGTGTCCAGACACTGTTATCTCACATTTGAATCTTCTTGTATTTTCTCACCGCTTCTTCTCTCGCTGTTTGTAGTACAAAATAATTGATTGTGGAAGAAATTATAGAACAGTATATTTTGGCTGGTAATGCATGATCCATAAATGTGGAGGCAACCAAGATAGAGAGTAATAATAATATGTTAGAGAATGGATGATTTTAGAACAGTCCCGATGAAGTCAATAAAAATGCTTTGATTTGATCTTTAGATAGGTGTGTGTGTTTGTGTGTGTGTGTGTGTGTGTGTGTGTGTGTGTGGTTGTTGTTGTTGTTGTTGTTGTTGTGGTGGTGGTGGTGGTGGTGGTGGTGGTGGTGGTGGTGGTAGTGGTGTGGTGTTGGGAGGTTTCAATGTTTGTAATAAACTTAAGCCAGCAGAGTAATTAACACACGATCATATGCAATTATTTTTTAAAAAGATATACAAGGTGGCCATGTTCACTGTTACCATCGTAAGTCTCCTGTACATGATGTTCAAAGTAGTCCTCAATAAATTAGATGTTAATACAGTAAAATATCATTCATTTATTTTGTTTGTACCCCAACTTTATGCTAATAAAAGGACCAATGGTGGTTTCCAAATTTTGTAAGTTAAAAAGTGCCATGCATTATATTATTGAAATGCAATTGAATTTATAATATATATCAAAACAACACTCAAATAAAGTGCTTTGAAGCAATTTAACCACATTAAAAAGGTTAAAAGTTCAATACTGCCCTACTAAAACTTTTTGGCAGACAGTTGCTTGCCAGGTCTGTTTATCCTGTTTACAGCATGACTGTAATATGTAGAAATGCATGCCTAAATCAAAATAGAAACCAAGGTTCTACTATAGATAATAAAATATCTAAATAACACCATAGGTCTCAACAAAGTTACCCTGTTGCTAACATAAATCTATTTGCTTTTGGTGAGACTTATGGTGTTCTTTATATATTTTCCTATGTACAGTCGAACCTCGGTTAATGTAATTAATGTGTTCCACGGAATGTTTCTTTCAGCAAAAATTACTTTAACTGACATGTGGGTTCCCATAGGAATGCACTGAAAACCAATTAATCCATTTCGGATATCAGAAAAATGTCAAAACAACCCTATTTTTTCTGTTCAAAACTCTTTATAAAGTAGCAAAAAATTCCAAAGTTCACTTTATGAAGAGTTTTGAACAGAAAAAAATAGGGGTTTTGGCTTTCCCCCCTTACCTTTGGAACAGATTAAATTGGTTTTCAGTGCATTCCTATGGGAAACCATGCTTTGTGCGCTCTAATAGCTAGCTCTGGTAATGACAGTCAGCTGTTAGTTCCCCCACCACCCCGGAAGTGCTGAACACTGCTTTTAAGCTGCTAAAATGCAGCAAAAACATGACAAAAAATCCAGATATGGATGTGCTGACCTAGCCCAGTGGGCACGGCCACCACACAATGGAGCTATGCAGAATGTCCTGGCAGTAGTTTATTCAAGGAGAATCCAAAGAGTAAAGTCCAAAGAGCAAGCTGAGGCCTGGTTACCAGTTGTTCAAGCAAGCATCTAGTCTAAAAGATGGGGTGTCATCAGAGGTTGCAGAGAAGTCAGGGTCACTGCAGGCAGGTCAGGGTCTAGGCAGGCATTCTCAATAAGTAGCCGAAGTCAAGCAGGACATTGGTTTTTGTACTGACACTTGAATGCTGGAACAAGTTTGCTTAAGAGCCTCTCAGCTAATGGGTATCAACTGGGAGCCTTCTCTGGTAACAAGTTCTAGTTTTCTTGCATCTCAGCTGCAGATCCTTTCTGCACCTTTCCCTGGCTAAGGGCTGATCACTGTCAGAGTCAGACCTCTGCTCTGACAGGTCATCTGTCCAGGGAGATAGCATTGGGCCAGAAGCAGGCTGAGGTTCCTGGTTCAAGACATTTTCAGGTTCAGGTGCAGGCAGAACTGGGCTGGGCATAGGAAGTGCCTCCTGATCCAGGTCATCTTCAGAGTCTGACAAGGGCTGAATCACAACAATGGAGCAGAAATGTTCAGAATACCCTCCTGCCACTGTGGAAAGCAGCAGGGGGTGCCCAAGCACCCAAAAAAACCTTTGTTATGTGAAATAAATCTGTTAACTGAGCTACTGTTTTCTCTGGATTTCCTTTCACTAACAGAATATTACGTTAACCAAACCATTCATTAACTGAGGTTCCACTATATAACTTTATTCATAAGTAGTCAGTGGCGGACAGCAAAAAATTCTGCTGCCACACTGTGAGTGGAGCCTATGTCATGAGCAGCGCCTATGCCATGGGCGGAGCCTACGTCATGAGCGATCTAGTCATGCCTGCCATATGGCCATGTATACATCTGCAAACAGGCAGCACTGTCTCTTTGGCTGTAAATGGAGATGAGCACTGCACCCTAGAGTCGGATATAACTGGATTTTGAGCAAGGGAGACCTTGAACCACTTGCAGGAACAAAAACCTGATGGGGCAGGGCAGGGAAGTGGCCATGGCCACCCAATTTTGCTTTCCCCCCCCCTTGAAGGCCACCCAATTTCACCACCACCCTACCCAGAGCCCACCCAATTTGCTACACCCCTCCCAGGGGGGTGGAAACCTGTTGCTGCCCACCACTGTGAGTAGTTCATGTGTGGCTGAGTCTTTGTTTAGATTGGGAAGGGCTGATTTAGCCTTCTTGGATTTTATTTTATTACGGAAAGCAGAGATCTATGAACAAGAGGTAGCAGCAAAAGACTAAGTTATAAAGAGAGAATAGGGTACTTTCAAATACAATGATTTAAACAGAATCCTGTTGTACAACTTTGCCAGTGAAACAAGAATGATCGCTGTCAAACCTTTTCGCCCTGGTGTGTGTGTACCATTTTCTTGTTGCTGAATTGCTCACACCCCAAAACTGAAAAAGGAAGTTTTTAGTTGGCAGAAATCAGCCAATGACAATGACATCATTCCTGTTTCACAGGAAGCTGGTGCTATGCAACAGGATACTAGCCTCTCTGTAGCATTTTAAAAAAAACTATGCCTATGAATTTGCTTTCAGTTCTAGAAATGTAAAACTTTTTCATAGAAACACAATCTGATCACTCCAGGTTTTCTTAACTTCAGCAGCCTAATTTTGACTAAAACCACCATCATGTTGCTAATATTGTTAGCCTCTTGGAGAGTCTTGCTAATCTGGTGTAAACCATTCAGAAGTCTGCCAGAAAAGCATGATTCTCTCTATGACTACTTCCTTTTTAAATGGCTGGGGAGTGGGACTGATTGGAATATGTGAATACCATCTGCTTCAGTTCAGTCTGAATAATTTGTTTTATACCTGATTTGCTTACAGCCAGTTTGTAGCCCATTCTATTTGATTTGGATTGCTACATATTTATGTGGGTCCAAATAGTGTGTGGGGTGGAAAGAAAATAGGGAAATAAATTCTTCTGATCTGGAATTAGGAATGGCATTAAGTACTTATAAGTACTTCTTTGACCTCCATTGTGCAGGCAACCCCCTCCCCAGTTCCCTTTTTCTCTCCTTCTCTTCTTTCTCCCCACTAGAAACTGTGCAATTTACTCAGATTTATCAACAGAAACATTTTTTTGGAGGAAAAAGAACTGTGTTAATTACTTCACTGCTTCATTGAGTAGAGTACCTAATTGCTACCTTGTCTGACACGTTTGGCACCGACTCCATCTGCAACATGGCAGACACATAAAAAGGTAAAATACTCAGAAATAAAAGGCAGAGCAGGATTGAACAAAAAGAGAAGCCCAAAATATGGGGGAAATAGGTTAATTTCTAATGCTGATGTGACTTACTGTACTCAAATTCTGCATTAGAGATTCAACACATCCAAGAAATATTCACATGCACATGAACTCAATGGACTGGATTATAAAGTGTGGATAAAAAGTATCCAAAAGAAAAGAGGAAAAATATTCAGACACAAAAGTAATGAAAAGAGCAATCTCTATTGGATAACAGTATTCTCTTGCCCTGCCAAGAGGTTAAATGGCCAAATGAGGTTTCCAGAAGACCTTTGACTTTTCATTGGTGTTGGAGCTGGCTGCGAAGGTATTATTTTCTTTTTCCAAATGAGACTCACTGGTGCCGAGTGTTTTTTCCTTCTAATTTTTCAGATTTTTTACACCAAAGTACCAAACCAACATTCAATTCTTTGGACAGCCCCGATTCAATTCAAGCACCCCTTCACTTCAGAAATGGACTAATAGTCCCTCTTCACTTTAGATTCAGAGTAATACCTGAACTCCAACCATATCCCTAGTACTGATACCACAGAAAAGACCCATATAATCAGGCTTGCTAATGTGATGGTGTAATTTACTGTTCTTTCAGCCTTATGTGGTTTGATTAAGGCTATGTGGCCTTCACTATAGCCAGAATAACTTTTAAAGTGGAATAAATAGAGATGTCCACCTTGGCATGGATTGTAAGAAAAAAATTTCTATGCCACTTGGCGTGATGATGCTAAGGCTGGATACACACACATATCAGGAGGAGTGGTATGCTATGATGGAAGAATGGATTTACAGTGTGTGTTTCAGAGAAATCACTTTTAAAGAATACCCCCAATTCAAAACAAAAACTATAGTGAAGATTGAAAAACAGCACTAGAATGTTTCTAGTTTGTCTATGTGCCAGCTCTGTTAGTTTTTCTGTTTCCAGGAAGTATTAATACAGGGGAGCCATTCAAAGATACCATCTCCTGGCTTCACTCTAAAGCTGCTGAATGTATTCTAGCTCCTCCAAATGCTTTTGCCTGTGTCTTCCCATGCCAAAAAGCCAAATAAGAAAAAAGAAAAGAGCATATGAGTTCGCAGTCATGCTGTGAAGAGAAGTTTCTGAATTCTGATTTTGGTTTTAAATGAGAGGGGGGCGGTATCTAATCTCTGGCAAAATCACAGAAAACTGAGCATTCTGATATGTTTCATAAAGCCAATAAGCATAACATATTATTGTTATATCTTTGGGCCACCAATTTTTCTATTTTTATTTTCCCATTAGTGATTATATTTAAACTATACAACCCAATCAAATGGTTGTTAGGTATAACTAAGTTTATTAAGCATATAAATATGTAATGTTTAGTAAGACTGGGCAAGCATCCATAGGCAGTGGTGGGGTCCAAAAAAAATTACTATCACACTGTGTTGCACCCAAATTAGGATTACTTTATTTTAAAACTTGGTTGGGTGGGGCCATCCAAAATTTCTGCTGCCAGTTCTGGCGAACTGGTGCGAACCTGCTGATGCCCACCACTGCCCATGGGATTACAATGTTGAACACATTTTTGTTAGTGTACTTTCTTTGATTTTAAAAAACTTAAAATATTGCAATTGCTTATTGTGTTGCTATTTTTAAAGTTCCTGATAAATTGTCCCAATTTTATATTCATTATTTCTGAATCAGAATTGAATAGAAGTGGTGCAAAATGTCTTCCTCTCTCAGCATTTTTTCTGTCTAATTTGCTTCTCATTTTTACAGGAAACAAATCTTTGGTACAACATTTAAACTCTAAGTTCAGTTTACAGTATTTCAAACGTCTTGTGGAAGCAAGCAATGTGTCTTTCCTGATATTCCAGGGGGGAAACTGTATGAACTGAGATTGACACCATACTACTGTGACTACCACTGCTACTGTTTTCTTCTGCACAATACATATGTAAGGCAATTTTGGAAAGGTCTAGGTTTTCATCAGTCCGCAGTATTCTGGTATCTCATCCTCTGCATATCTTTTACTCTGTTTACCATGTAAAAATTAGTCTTCTCAAAGATTCTAAAAGTTTACTTCTTCTGATTAGAACCTTGCATTTCAAAGGAAGATAGAATCTTGTAAATTAGTGAGTGCAGTATGGCACATGAATTTAAACCTGAACTTAGCAAAATTCATTTATAAATCATCATCAGTGGAATGCTGCCACAAATATATGAGGGGGCCCATTTTTTTTGTAAAGTTAGTCTTCTGATTACTAATTTGAATCAAAAGCTCTAACCTTGTTAGCATCTGGACTTATTTCCATAATAACAACCCCTTCAGAACCTACAAAGTAATGAATAATTGACAACAAATGAAATGTTTTGATAGTTGTCGGCACAAAGCATGTTTAATGTTTTGTGTTGCTTCCTAGCTAATTATGTAGATGACACATTTGTCAGACCTTGACTGCCATTAGAAACGTGTTTCCAGAGGGGAGAAAAACAGGCTATTCATAGAGTAATTAACTAGAATGCTCAATGACCTGTGAGAGATTCAAATGGCTGCCAGTTCAGACATTGTTTTGTTACAGAAGCAGAGGGGTAATTAAAATTCCAAATTACAGTGCTATGATAAAGCATTTGTTTGTTGACAGTATACTCTTACTCTACTTTGTTAATTCTTTTTTTAAAAAAATAGCTTCTAATCCATTTTATAGCTTTAGGAGTTCTGTCTTTGAATTTACTGACAACTAATATTATGGTAAATTGCTCTTTCCAGAAGTACTGCGGGCTTTGGCAATTTCATGGGAGCACAAGGTGGGTGGGATGGAATAGCAGCTCTTTCCCCTAAGCTAACAATACCATGTGCTGTCGCCGAAGCGCCGCTAAACTGCAGCCCATCTTGTGAAATGATATGTTCCTAATTCTGCACAGAAGAAGATGTCTAGTTGCGGAAGGAAGTGATTCACTGGATGGAATCGTAATCAAACAAATTGAGAAAGGTGTCTTAAAACATTACAGCAAAGCTTTAATAGAATCAGCACAACTGATGAGCCTTTTAGTAGGAAAGAGATGTACTTGGGAGAAAAAAGGAGGAGAGGGAAAGAGGATTGTAAAGGAAAGTAAATGAAGATATCTAAGAGCCTTCTACAAATTGCATTAATTCATCCCCACTCCCATATTGGATCTTAAATAGCAAATATCTTTAATAATAATAATAATAATAATAATAATAATAATAATAATAATAATAATAATAATAATAATAATAATAATAATAATAATAATAACCCTCTACCCATAACCTAAATAGCAGGGAAATGATTGCAAGAGACCGAGGTGGTAAATTTCTTTAGCAATGAATTAAATGCAAGCTCAAGTGAAACATTTATTTACTTTGCCAAAAGTGAGAATCAGGTTCTGTTAAAAAGATCTGACAGAAGTAACATGGTGTTTGATGCAGGGAAACTGACAGCGGCATGGAGTGAGCGCTGATTATCCTGAAGACACTGTCAGCTAGGATTGATTTCTACTTTCTCCCTTTATGTAACGGTTCCTGTAATACAGCTGACCCCGAATCACGTTACCTTGTCATCTCTCTGAATGGATCAAGAAGAGATGAGCTGAAAATAGCTAGGCACTGACCTTGAACTTGCCAGAACAGCGAGAAGTGACAGTGGCTTTGTGTATGTGTGTGTATGAGAGAGTAGGTTTCATGTACAAAGATAACCAAGTGGCTTTTCTGTTGAGTTCACTACAGCAGCACAAGGGGGCAGAGCAGCATTAGAGATTACAGGTATAGCTGAAATTTAAATTGCCTTTTTTCTTGCTACGAAAATTCTTGAATCTGCCACTTACCTTTCTTGTTTCCACACAAGTGAAGTCACTTACAAAATCGACAAGAGGATCCAACACCTGAGTAAAATTTGACCCTTTCTGCCAAATACTTTGAATAGAACATGACCATCTACACTTTTGATTTTCTTGAACTGTTGTATTAAGGGATGATGAACAACATCTAATTCTGTAGAAAATAAAGTGACAAGTGTGATATCAGCAATGGATGACTTCATATGTCAGATTCCTTGTCCACTTTGTAGCTGAGCTATCTACCATTCAAAGCCAAATTCCCTGAAAATTAAAACCAGTGTTAAGTTACTAATAGGCAATTGCTTTTATATAGGAAATTATTGTCTAAACAGCTTTATAAAATATTTCTAAATATCTCTTCTTAAAATCTGCATGTTATTGTGCAAATTCTGCTTTGTAGTTTGAATCTTGTTTATAATCTCCTTTAGATTGTAAGGGCAGATATTATTGGAGGATCATTCAAATTGCTGTTGTCTATGTATAACTATTCTTAGCTTTCTGTTCCTGAACTTGAAATGTAATAGAATATTAGAATCCTTAATATCTAAAGCATGAAGTCCCTGGTCTCAGTGCTGTTCTCTGAAGTACTTTTTGTGAGCTGCTATTTCTGAACATTTTTTATTGTTGTCATTGTCACCTTTGCTTATAGGAACTTCAAACAAGAAAATCAAATAATATTATTGGCCACATTCATTAAACTTGGCAAGTGGGTTGTTTATGATATGAAAGAACACATGTCCATGATGTTGACCTTTTACAGACCTTGGTTGCAACACCTTTGGGGTTATGATTCTACAGCTTCTGCCTCTTTATAGTTCTTGGCCTATTAGAAATGCACATTGTCCCATAGGTTAGAAATTTGGAGGTTGATCCACTTCAGACCTGCTTCAGAACACACACAGTTCTCTAAAATGAGCCTGTCCCTATAGTACAGAGCTGGGTTCAAAGGTGTGTGCTGAAGGAAAATTTCCCTCTACAGATTTGCTCCTGCTTTCATTGCACTAGGCTTTTAATAAGGGACCCTATTCCCTGAGGCGTTGGAAGTGAGTTGATTGCTACCATCTGTTTAATTACCCTCTCAGTTTTCTTCTGGGAATGGTGAAAGTATTTTATCCTGCTTTTGAATTTCTTGGTTCTTTTAAAAGTCTTGGTAAAGTATACAATTTCCAAATATTTTTTTTTAAAAAAAAGAAGCATCTCTGAACAGTAAAACTGAGAAAAACAACTTTTTAGATACTGTAAATGCTTGTTGTATGTTATCAACAAATGCAATTTTGGCAGTACAAGTAAATAAGCAATATTGTTCTGGTTATGTGGTGGTTTGTTATTGTTTGTTTTGGTTTTGGTTTTCATTCCCTAGAGTCAGACACGACTGGCTTTTGAGCAAGGAAGACATTTACCTTTACTATTTACATCACATAAGTTGTCATTGAAAGGCAGAATACAACTACAGCTTGAAATATCCAGATCTTTTAGATCCACTTGACACATTTGTGACCCATCCCATATGCACAACTCTAAAGAGAGGTGAAAATTATCTCAATTCATGCAACAGGGGAAGAAAAATCATGAATGTAACAACTGTAATAGCCAAGGAAATCCCAAACAGAGTATTTCACCAGGCACATTTTTTGGGGTGGTGGAGTGGGATAAGTAGCAGGCAGCTGCCCTTGATGACCCTATTGTTTGATGGTGGTGATGGTGTTTATTATAGTCTTGAGTCTCCCGCACAAACTCCTTGATAGTGTTAATTATGCTAGCCCAGCCTCTTAAGTATGTGCACGTCAGGAGAAGACCAGCATAATTAACTTCTTAGTCCCAGAAAGATCATGGACATGTAAATAGGAAGCCTGACATAGGCATCTATGTCAGCTGGGATCTCTGGCCAAGCCATCTTCTCTTTGCTGAGGACCAGAAGAAATGGATCAACAATTGTGCCGATCAGGGGTCCTCCAGGCTATGTGTCTGTTAACTCCTCTTCACTGTCAGATTAATTTTGTTTGCTTACCATTAAGGTACAGACATGAGAGGTGGGGTGAGCACAATTAAGCCAGCAGCACTGAGGAATTTATGTATGCAGCTCAGAGCTCCAGTAAAAACCATCACCATGTGTTAACAAGTGTTTTGCGGCAGCAGCAATTATAGTAGTAGAAATGGCAGCAACAGCAGTAGAGGGGTTAGCGACAGCAGTAATAAGCCCTACTTTTCTATGTGCTCGTATCATGTTTATTACTAGTAAAAACTATTCATAAGGTATAACATTCATGTACAGTATTTATAAATTTATTTATATTCCACCATTTATTGTAAAAGTGGCCCAAATGTAACAAAAGTAAAGTAAAAATTTAATTGTAGAATTAACTCCACTAGTGACTGCTTTGTGTTCTGGCAAATGTTTCTTCTAACTTTTTTTTAACAGAACCTGACACACAGTTCAAAGTTGCACTGTAAACTTGCAATCAGAAAACATATCCTAATATATCCACCGAGAGAAGAAATAAGATAAAGGTCCGGTTTTCATTTGTATGCACAAGGGGGGGGGGGGAGACTGCATTAGCTTTCTATTATTTATTTTGTCTTGGTGGTGCAGTGGTTAAACTGTTGTACTGCAACCAAAAGGTTGTGAGTTCAGTCCTGACCAGAACACAAGGTTGATTCAGCTTTCCATCCTTCCAAGGTTGGTAAATTGAGTCCCCAGCATGTTGAAGGCAAAATGCTAATTAATTTGTCAACCACGGTATATAAGTGCAATTGCTTTGCTTTGCTTTAAAGCTGTAGAATTTTCTTGCACCCTATGATAGCCATACTAGGACTGGCATATCTGGATCATAGTGAACCTAAAAGCAGAGTTTGGAAAATATTATGGTCTTTGTATGACAAGTACCAGAATCCTCCAGCCAGCATTTTACCAAACTATGTCTAAAAGTGGTAATATAGTGGAGAAAGGACTGGACTTAGATAAGAGAAATCTGAGTTCAAACTATAGTTCAGCTTAAGCTAACCTAACATAGCTTTTATTGTGGATATGTGAAAACAATGCAACATAAAAACCATGAAACAGTGTTTATGGATAAAAAAGTACAGATGTGATAATCTTAGAACAGATAGAAGTTCTACTATTGCTTTTCTTAAATTTTGCATTACTTATAATGAAAAGCCAATCAAAAGAAATGATGACAATGCTGTCTGCTCCTTCCACAACATTAGGGTTTTTTTTAATATTCTTTCATTAAAATTGGGACAATCAGCTCCTTTCCATGTATGTGTCATGTTCAAAATACTATTAGATTGGAAATACGTAGGTACTGAAACTGAGAATATTTGATCAAATTTCCCACAGCTAGTTTTGGGCACCTGATCTGTTCTGTTTCCCACAGGGGAAAAGAAAGCTCTGTTTCTTTAAATCCCCAATGAGAAGGGACATGTGTCTCCTTACATTGAGTTGCATTACATGACATCAAGTAGCACAAAGTGATCCAACACAACATGACAGGAGAAGTAAAAAAAAAACTTGATTTTTTTTTTTAAAAAACCCTTTATTTGTTTAGCTATCATTGAGAAAATGATGACAATAGAGGTGTGGGCAAAAGAACGGTCCACTTCTTTAGGGAGCCAAGAATATGGATTATAGAACCTAACTCTAACTAATGCAACAAAATCAAAGCAGGCATTGTTAAGATTACTACTAACCAATAGCTGTACGGACCTTTATTAAACACAGCATAATGAAATGAAATTGATTTGATCCTTCTGCCTGAGGCAATTAACATGTTTATTGAAATATAATAGATCACTGTGTCTATATAAAAGGAGAGATAGACTGTTATCTCGGCATAGGTTTTACTTCAGCTGAACAATTCACATAGCAGAGGGTTCCTAACTGCAGGCATAGTCTAACTTATAAAATTCACAATATTCTTGATGATTTGTACAAGGAGGAGTAGGAGGGGTGGCTATGATGACTGGCTTAACAATGATGATCATGCGGTGTCAAATTGATTCTGAATTGTGATGACACTTTCTAGCATTTTCTTGGTATAATCTACTCAGAAATGGTTTACTAATCTCTTATTCAGGATTACTCTGGCACCGTACAGCTTGCCCAAGGACACTTGGGATGACTCTTCTCCTGAGAGGAATTGAACCCATGACTAGGTGTTCCACCCCACTAAGCTTTGCAGCCAGCGTACTTCCTTACACAAACAATCAGTCTGAAGCCATCTAGTTACTGCACACACAACACCCCTTTATGCAAAAAATTCAGCGCCCCATGTCCTGTTTATGCTGGCATAACACTATGTTACATAAATATAAATATACTAGGTGTTATACCAAACAAAAAGGGATTGTGCCATCTGCTTGCACAATTAGTTATGTGTCCTCAGTACAAGTGATGCACAGTGTACAAGCAGAAGTGTTTAGGAGATTGCACTTTAACCTCAGCTGTTGTGCAACTACCAAAGGTGCAACCTCTAGTTGAATGCATGTAGTTATGCAACAGGATTTTGGCCATGGTCTCCTAGCTGCATCAGCCTCTTTCTCATTTAAGGTACTTCATTACTTTTACTGGATCAGTATACTGATTCAGTATACTTTGGTGCAGTAAATTATTTGCCCCCATGCCCAAAATAAGGAGCCAGACAACTATGTTGAAATGAACTAGGGTCACAACCTTATTAAGATTAAATGTTAACCAGAAACTGCTGTGTGTGGGGGGTGTATCTATATTAATGCAGATCTGGGAGTCGGAGCCGGCAGGCTCCCAGTGCTCCTGGTGCAACTAAGCAAGTCCCAAGCACCCACTACATGCCACCCCCGAAGGGCGGCCACCACTGGCCAGCTAAATCATGATGGTACTGTCCTGCTGCTGGGCACCCAATATACTGTGGCTATGGGTCCATCAGAATAGCTCACGAACTGTCTAACCCCCCAGCTGAATCTTGTGATCCAGGCTGACAGGAGAAATCTCATACAGTCACCACCAATAGACCCAGGGAACTCACAGAACGTGTTGGGACTCTGCACTACCCATCAGTTGTGACCTATTTAAAATGGCACCACTCCCCCTGATTTGCCCATTAGCCCTGAGATAATTGGCATGAGATAGGTGAAAAACTCTTCTCACCAAATGCCAATCAGCTGAGTGGGCAAAAAAAAAATCCTAGAGCATATGGTACATTTTTGCCTGGTTCATTGCCATGATGTGGACTAGAATATTCAAATATACCATTGACAAAAATCTGAAGTAACAAGAAAACTTTTAGGTTCCTTTTCTCTCCCCTCTTGGTATTAGTAATAATCACAGAAGCATCAAGTTACTGAGAGACACCTGAGTAGATGGCATTAGAGGATCTCTATGATAAGGACCAAGATAAATGTTTGTTTAGAATACGGGAGTGCTAAAGATTTTATTATATCTTAAATTTGAATGCTATAATTCTTTGAGTGGTGTTGTCAAAATT
This sequence comes from Furcifer pardalis, assembly GCA_030440675.1. NCBI lineage: Eukaryota > Metazoa > Chordata > Lepidosauria > Squamata > Chamaeleonidae > Furcifer > Furcifer pardalis. The sequence goes on from CP126894.1 coordinate 130,722,292, forward strand.
GATATTTTTTTTAAAAAAATCCCAAATTATTTGTCAGAAACTTATATGTAGAAAATTCCTTAGCAGTGACTATGGATATTTAGCAAGACTCGTACCTGGTAAATTCTAGATCTTGTTAATATATAAAAACACTCTATGAGGCCCTGTAATTGGAATGAGTACACTCTATTGTTAAAGATACTATAGTTGTACTGAAATAATATTTCATTGATCTTAAACCAGAACCTCTTATCCATGAGCTTTGTTTCATATTAAAGGCACTAATGATTGTCCTTGCCAAGTGAGCAACTTAATAGTAAAAAAATGTTAACTGGGAGCATTGTTAGGAGATGTAAGTCTTCGCCTCACACCCTAACTGGTTGTAAGAAATATTGGGTTTCTGATGCCTTTAAGACCCTATTGCAGGGGCACACAGGCACTGGGACTTTTCCCTGATGTGCTCCATTGGCCAGTGTATTTAGGTGCGACTGAACAACAAAGGGTTACAGACTTCTAGCTACAATGCTCAACTTGCCTGAGCTTTAATGCTCACCTTCCTCTGCTGATAGTCTGGACGAAGATTCCTGCATCTTCCAGAACCTGCTACGAGGACTGAATCTTTGCACTTATTCTGGTGATGGCTTTTACCTGATATGCCATCTGTGCTTACTGGACAAAGAAGAACTATTTGGGGTAAGTCTTCACCAGGAGGACAGAAACTATAGAACTCTTTGGCTTTGTCTGTAATTGCAGCTTGCGTTTACCCTGCTGGACTGGACTGCTACTGAACTGTAAGGACTTGTATATAGCACAACTGAACTGTCTCAGTGAGGTCAACCGACCAGCCCAAGGGAATATATCTGTTTTGTGTTACAGTTTTTGCACTGTATATACTTGCACCTTTTTATTTCCTGAGTAAACCTACTTCGAATTTTCTTCTGCACTAAGATCTGTCTACCTATTTTTCTCACAAGGGACCACCTTGTCAGGTGTGAACCTCTTGCTGGCAACTGCATACCACTCTGCTAACCGTTTATATCAAGAAGCATGTGGGGAGAGGAGAGGAGGAATTGATAATCATATTTGATAGCTCTCTATTCCAACTTTATATATACTGTAGTCATGAATTGAAAATCAGTCAGTAATAAATATTTTAAATAAAACATTGCAGAGAGGATCAAAGTCCAATTTAAAACATATCACATGTTGGGATGTGGGCATTATGCCCGTGCCTCACCGCTGCTGAGGGAGCTACACTGGCTTCCAGTTTGCCTCAGGGTGCAATTCAAGGTGCTGGTTATTACCTTTAAAGCCCTTTATGGTAGTGGTCCAGGTTACTTGAGAGACTGCATCGTTCCAAGGACATCTACCTGGCACACCAGAGCGGACTGGAGAGGCTCTCTGGTTGTGCCATCAGCCAGAGAGGCACATCTCTCTGACACTAGAAGGAGGGCCTTCTCGTGTCCGCTCCGGCCCTGTGGAACCTCCTCCCAATAGAGTTACGCCTGCAGACGGAGTTGCTGTCCTTTAGAAAAGGAGTGAAAACCTGGCTGGCAGGTCTGGTCTGGGGAGTGTATGGTTCAATTTCCCCAGCCAGTTGGATGGTTTGACCCCCAGTATGTCCAAATTATATATAACAACTATATTTTAATGCTTTTGTGGATCAAGCCTACTTCCACAAAAGCTCATGTTAAAATACAGCAGCTAGTCTTTAAAGGGCCACCAAGTTTTTGTCTACCACCACCACCACCCTTCTTTCTTTTTTGATATGCTTGCACAGAGTAATAGGGTTGCCACTTTGGAAACTACCATTGACAACAAAATTTATTAGGTGGGTTCTTTAGTCAAACCAGGATTACAGTAATACCTCGTATAATGCTAAGACTTGGTTCCACAAGTCTTGGTGTTATCCGATTTTTAGTGTTATCCGATGCATGTTAAAATCCTATGGGATGTATCGGATAACGTTAAAACTCCATAGAGATACATTGTAACCGCACAGGCTTTAGTGGTTGTTATCTGATACATCCCATAGGACCTTAACATTATTCGATCCAATTCTCCTCCCCAGATTACTTAACGTTATGCGATTTTAGCATTATCCAAGGTAAATGTTATCCGAGGTATTACTGTATTTGGTTTATAGTGGGAAATGAATGAAGGAATGTTTCCCCTGCTTCCACCAAAAATTCAGCACAGAGTTTTCCAGAGACAGAGAGAACATCAAACATGCAGTTCCCTCATGAAGCACTTGTAATATTTTGTTCAGTAGGTGATGGGATGGCTCCTGTCATGGTGTCTATATTCATAATGGTTGTCCACTATTAAGCATGTGTGAAACACTTTTCCATCATAATTGTATGGTTCCCAATCAGATAAGTTTATTTTTTACTAAACTTGATCTTAGCCAATAGGCCAAGAATGGCTGTCATTCCATTCTGTGGAATAAAGAAATAAAGATATGTACTAAAGTCTAATTATGGTGTGCCTTTGGGGCTTTAGCCAGATTCCAGATGCCTTGGGACTCAGGAAAGGAACTCTGTGAGGTTATCTAATTTAAAGTGATGCTTTTTAGTCCTAAGCACTCTTTACATCTGGAGTAAGCAAAATGTGTTGTGTATCCTACATGCAGCTCCCAAAGCCATTTTTTTCTTGGGGGCCCAGCTCCCACACCCAATTATTTTTTAAGAAATATTCCTTGTGGTTTCTGTGGAAGGAGCAATTTACAATATTTTTTGTGGTAACATTCCCTTCACACACACCTCTGGTTTTTTTTAAAATTGGGTTACTAGAACTCAATTTTTTAATTAGCACTACTATTTTTAAAACTTTGTTTTGTTAAACCCATTTTTCACTTAACAAAAAACAACAACACAACATTGTACAACAATTACAGTTTTTACATTATGACATGAATATGTAAACTGGGCAGTGCAGCCCTTAGGCTGCTAGCAAATCTGAGAAATGGCCCACAGTTCCTATGGCATTGTCCACCTCTTATTTATGTGTTCAGAAAGAATGCATGATGTAGGAGTGGTCTCAGATATGTTCTTAACTTTTAATATCGCATGTATCAGTCTGGACTGCCTTCTGCTAAGGAAGACGATCAAGCTATCCATTTCAGATTTGCAAATCTTTTACATCTTTCCTCCCAATGCTTGCCAATAGTCCTGTCCCAGATCCCTTATACAGTCATGTGAACATTTCCATTCTAGTGTTATAGTACTAAACTGTAATACTACTATATAGTAATAGTGCTGCCTAAATAGCACAGTAGTTTGGGTATCTGTGGACTGAGAAGTTGAGCTTCAATTCCCTATTGCATCTCCTGTGAGTAGAGCCAGCTGTGTAGACTTGGGCAAGTTTCACAGTCCCAGAACACACCAAAAAGAAGGGAATAGTAAACCTCTTCTTTATATTCTCTACCTAGAAAACTTTGGAAAAAGTCACCATAATTCAGTCAACATATTATATTATATTATATTATATTATATTATATTATATTATATTATATTATATTATATTATATTATATTATATTATATTATATTATATTATATTATATTATATTATATTATATTATATTATATTATATTATCAAACTTTTATGCCGCCCTCCTCACAAAGACCCAGGGCAGCTAACAAACTTTTAAAACACAGTAAAAACATGGTATAAAAACAGGATTAAACAGGATTAAAAAGTTACAAAAATTAAAAGAGATTAAACAAGTCACACAGAGACTTCTGTATTGTTTCTCATGGCTCATACACATAGTGTGGCTTGGATTAATATTGGTGGAACTGTAGCTCCTTTGCCCCTTACATTTGGAACCACTCACACCAAATTTTCATGCTTAGTAGTATTTTAAGGGGGGAAATGGATCTTATACATCAGAGATAAAGATGCTCCAGTGTCTTAGGGCCAAACTGAGGGCTCCTGCCTCCTGTCTTTGCAACGTAGAGCCCAGAAATGTCAATTGGAGGGGAGAGTAATTAATTTGGGGAATGACATTAAGTACCACTGTACAGCCGAAGATGTAAAAACCACTCTTTAGGAAAACTTCCAGATAAATTTTAGAATATCACCCCTGAAAAAAATGCTCATCCTGGTGAGTCCACATTAAAGTCATAGTCTTGTAGCTTTTGCTAAAAGTGTGTGTAACATGCATTGCCATTTGAAAAGTTAGCAGTAAAGGATATGTAGCTATAACTTACTGAATGTGATATAAACTAAAGTGGAGTTTGTTTCAATAATTTGAATCCTTTTGAAATGAGATGTTAAAGCAATACTCCCTGGCAAATAGAAGGGGAAGAAACGGAAACAATGACAGACTTTACCTTCTTGGGATGTAATATCACTGCAGTGACTGCAGCCTTGAAATAAAAAAAAAGATGCTTACTCCTTGGGAGGCATGCTATGGCAAACCTAGGCAACATAATAAAAAGCAGAGACATCACCTTGCCAACAAAAGTCCTTATAGTTAAATTAATGGTCTTCTCAGTATGGCTGCGAGAGCTGGGCCATAAGGAAGGCTGAGCGTAGAAGAATAGACACCTTTGAAATGTGGTGCTGGAGAAGACTCTTGAGAGTCCCCTGGACTGTAAGGAGATCAAATCAGTCAATCCTGAAGGAAATCAGGATTGACTGCTCATTGGAAGGACAAATACTGAAACTAAAGTTCAAGTACTTTAGCTACCAAATGAGAAGACTCCCTTGAGAAGGCCTTGATGCTAGGAAAGATTGAAGGCAAAAGGAGGAAAGGGTGGCAGAGGATGAGGTGGCTGAATGGAATTGTTGACATGGTGTGCGTAGACCTGGGCAGGCTGTGGAGGATGGTAGATGGCAGAGGAGCCTGGCATGCCATGGGGCTGCAAAGGGTTGGAATTGACTGTGCGACTAAACAAAAAAACCCCTATATGTTGCTGAACAACCACTAATAACAGTTTTGAATCCCATTCAGGGTTTGGATCAGCTAGACTGGAGCTTCAGTGAGTGAAAGAAAGGATAAAGAACCACAGTTTTGGAACAAAATCTCATGAACTTCAGTGGGACTTACTGTGGAATTCAGAGTACATAGGATTGTGCAGTAATAGGGACAAATTATTGAAACAGGACATTTAGCAGGTCAGACAGATTCATGCAGTATTCATGTACTGGCTAAAAGAAGGAGTGGAAAATACAGTATAAGAAATACAGTATAAGAAAGAGTTACTATGAAAAAGGTGAAGTGGTACTCCTTGATTAGTGCTTTGTCAAATCCAATCCCTATTGAACCCTTAATGATTAGGAACTGATGCCATATTATTTTGCACCTTCAAACATATTCCTGTGGATAAAATGTTACAAAGCCCCCTAAATCAGTGTATTATTTATTACAGTTTTAGGTTCAGGTTTCAAAAACAATTAAGAAGAGCATTTAGTATGAAAATTACCGTAATTGCTTGCTAATTGAAGTTATCTGCTTCACATTATTCAAAAAGCAAATTGTGTTGACACTTGTACCCAGAAATGATTACTTAATAAACAAAGTCATAATGCATCACAGATAAAACATGGTTGTATGATAGTGGCTACATTTATCTGGTACGAAGCATCTTGGAAAAGATGTTAAGAAAGATGTCTTTCCATTCTTTAAATTTGCAAATACTATTGAAAGACAATATCTCTAGATTCTAGTGCATGACTCATTCCACATATGAATCAAGTAGAGGAAATTATGTACAGTATCACTTTAGTAAAAGACAATAAAACTGATATCCAACATTTTCCCCTAACTAACTAAATAAATAAATAACAAGGCTGGACCCGTGATACTCTATGTTTATTTCACAGTATCTTTACTTTCAGGATTATTTTGGCCAGAATCCAACAATGTACTTCCACTGGATTCCCACTACTTTTATCAGAAGTACTACAATAGCACTTTCCTTTCTACTTCCTGAAAACTTACTTTGGAGACCAAGGAAACCCTCCAGAGCAGCTTTTTTTTGTCACCACAGAGGGTTGCAAAAGGGAAAGCTGATTCTACAGAAGTCAGATACTCAGGCTCACTACCGGATCTTGATCAGTTTTTTGTTTTGGTTTTGTTTGTTTTTTTGGTCGAATTCAGATAATATGATACAGAGATTGCTATGAGGAGGAAGGAAGAGGAAATATTTTATCACCCTTTTGCATTCATTAAACCTTGATTCAGCCATAATAACTAAACACATTTCAGAATTCATCAGAATGAGCATTTTTTTGTTTATTTTCCTGTATGGTATTCCCAGTATGTTTTTGATTATTACAAAAGGAGTTTAAATTAGTCTGATGCACATACATCTGAACGGGAAGTCTGTATTCATTTCTGTGTTTGTCATGCAAATAGTAAATGTGGAAGAAGACCATATTTTACAAAGGTACTTCCAGAAAAGAGAGTTGTTTTCTAAATATGTATTGAAAGCCTATCTAGAAATTATTTTTTTGTAGAGAGTTGGTCATTTGTCAAGGTTGAAACCAGCTTAAGAATTATTTTGAACTTAACTTTGGTTGCAACCAGTCCATATTTATCTGCCTGTAAGCTCTGTTGGTTTCACTGGGATTTCTGGATAAATATGAATAGGATTAGCTTGCATGTATATTTTATAACATGACAGTGTGAGTGTGAAGCCTACGATATAGGATGAATATAAACCTGTGTTAACATTGGTCTGCCTGTATTAGTAGTCTTCACACATGTGCACAAACAGCTCAAGATAGGCTCAGAATTATTTTGAGGGCCATGTGCAAAAATGCTCTAAGGCCATGTTTTCTGAAAGCAGGTTTATCAGTTTTATATTCAATAGTTTGAACTGGTTGGATATGCCATGTAATGTCATAGAAATAGAGAAGTGTTTTAAGAAATGCCCCAAAGTAGACAGGCTTATGTGTGTTTTGTTCACATTTACAGATAATGAGTCTACCCACATGGATTCTGTGCCCCTGGTGAGATTTCAGAAAGCAATAAGCTTCATGACTAGTTCTATGGTGTAATAATGTTTTCAAAAGAACCCAGGGCAATGACAGAATACATGTTACCTTACCCTCAGCTAGTAGCACACCAAGATATAACTGCAACATTTACATGGTGGTACATGTAATGGTGCTTCTAATTCACAATTATAACACAATGAATGGTGATTAACGTAGAGAGAGATGAGGAAGGGACCTGAATATTTCAATAACTATATTAAAGGAGGGAGCATGCTATCAAATGCAGATTTTCTATCCCATATATATGAAAAGCTGCTCCTGACAATGTTCCCTTCTGGTAAAAATCAATTGAGATTCCTCCGGGTTTTATCTTAAGCACAAAACTGGAACACACAGCTCCTTCCATGGGGGCAAAATATGTGGGGGGCAGAATCTAATAGAAGAAATGGCATTCATGGGCTATGAGAATTTAGATTTCATTCATGAATAAACAAATGCAAAAGCTACATTTTATGATTTCCCTGCTTTTTGGCATGCTGACACATTAACATGCTTTAAGCATTAGACAGAGCTATGATAATTTGCTGCATATCAGTGCAGCCATGTGCTAATTTCTTGCTGATATATATAAGTCTTATCCCACTATTTTAGATGTCTTTATAGGTGAGCTGCCTCAGACTTTAACAGTTTTCCTTAAAAAGATCTTTGAGTCTCCTTGTGAAGTTTTAGCTGTTAGATTATGCTCTACAATGTTAACAGAAATATTTTAGCTAGACTCCCCTGATTCCTGCTAATGAGGAAACACTGTAAAAATCCACCAAAAGTGAGGTTTCAAGCAGTGCCTTAGTGACCTGTGTGTGTGTGTGTGTGTGTGTGTGTGTGTGTGTGTGTGTGTGAGAGAGAGAGAGAGAGAGAGAGAGAGAGAGAAAGTACGCACATGTGCCTCATTCTCGGTGACCCTGAGACTCAGCTTTGTTCTGGCCGTGTTGCCTATGGCAGTAGAGTCAGGGAGAGAAGGCATCAGCTGAGACATAGAGCAAGCAGAAAGGAGAAGATATGTAAAAACTGAAATGACATGGCAGCTGAAACATCTTGCTGCTCATCTGGGTTGCCTGTTGAGGAGTGAATAGGAGGTACATTTCTGATATATAAGTGAATAACTCTCGACAGGATGGATGGTTCTAAGGTATATGGATGTTCAGTCACATCATGAGGCAGAAGGCCAAAGGGCAAGTGCTTCTGGTGCATTGACAATCACATCATATTCTTGTACACCAAAATATGGAGAATATTGACTTTCAGAAATTATATATATATATATATATATATATATATATATATATATATATATATATATATATATATATATATATATATATATATATATATATATATATATATATATATATATATATATATATATATATATATATATATATATATATATACACACACACACACACACACACACACACACACACACACACACACACAGAGCTCATCTGGACTATTGGAAAACAGTGTTGGCCTTATAAAGTAAAACTAACATGCTGTTTTACAACCAAATTTAATTGCAGTATATTCATCTTGTAAACGGATATATTTGTCCATTAATTTGTGTACTTATAATGTCAGGTATCTCATTTTTATAGTAATTTGGCATGAATAACAAGGTTTACCTGACATCAGAAGAGTATACTTTAATAAGCATCACATACGTTTTAGGTTTGGTTTGGTTTTCAAATATGGGGTAATGTTATTGTTAAGTTTCTTCATGCCAACCTAACAGTTCAGTAGTAAGAAATTGCAAGTAAATACCATTTTGGTGTGGAAAGTAACAGCAGTCTGTGTAGTCAGGTGTCTAGTCATACCTGTCACGTGACCCTGGAAACATTGGTAGATGCAGGCAGCACTGGCTCTTTGGCTGTAAATGGAGATGGACACCTTTTTGTACTATCCCAGAAGGGTAGGATATAAATAAATAAATAAATAAATAAATTCCCCTTGAGATTGTTCCTAGGTGCATCTATAACCCAGAGTGCTCCTGAACTGTCCTTTGCAAACTATACATAAAAACACAGGAATAATTTGTAAGTAACAGGCTCAAACAGTAAATCAACAAATTATTAGCTAGCCACTTTAAATTGTAAGTTGGAAGATTTCTTATTGGGTAGATTCTCATATTGCATACCCTTGGTATCCAGTCTGTTAGCCTACAGGTCCATCTGTTATCCTTTAGGCAGGTAATATAGCCTGCCCACTTTCTTTTTGCCACATATATTTCATCAACCACATCATGCAGTCCAGTCCTTTGGTGTAATTCCTTATTGTTGATCTTATATCCGATTGTTACTCTGCACATCTGTCTTTCCATTTCTCTTTGGGTTACCACTAGTTCCCCCCCTCTCTGGTTTTGTTATTGCCTAGGTTTGGATGCATACAACATTCCTGGTAACACTGTCATATTGAATACATTTGCTCTGATATTCATCAGAAGACTGTCACCTGTTAGCACTGTTCGATTTATATTAAAGCCAAACCAAGCTCCTTTGCGTCTTCTTATCCACTCTCCACATGGTACGTTATCTGGTTGGATTTGCTGACCAAGGTATACATAATCAGCTACTTCTTCAATCTTGGGTTTCCATCATTTATAGTGATGGAAACCCAAGCAGATTGGCTGTTTCTCATCCATTTTGTTTTTGTCAAATTCATCTCCAACCCGACATGTTTAGAAGAGTTCACTAGCTGCTAGAGGTTATATTGTAGATCAGGAGCTCTCAACCTTTTAAAGCTGGTGGCTGGGTCACACTAGCTCAGACAGCTTTGGGGCCACATAGTCATTTTGCTCTTCCTGGTGTAGTGGAAAGGGGCACATTAAATGGTGCTGCAGGCCACATCTGGCCCATGGGCCTCAGGTTGAATCCCTGTTGTAGATCATCAGGGATGTTTGCAAAAGGGATGCAGTCATTGGCAAACAGAAGATGGACCAGTCTTTCTCTGTCAACCTTAATACCACCTTTAAATTTGATTTTAAGAAAGAGAATTTCCAAAGTTATAATAAAATGTTTATCTTTGAGAATGTATTTTGTTAAGTGGCCTTTCAGAATAAGATGTCCATGAGTACAGGTAGACAGTCATTTGTCACATTTAGCACCTCATGGTCAGGCTGAAGAGCATGTAGTGAAGATTACAAAAAGTTCTGCAGGAATACAGTTTATCACTTCATTCTTCAGATTTATTATACCTAGCTGTAAATCAGAAAATCAAAGGCAATAAATCCAGCCATGTTTGAAACAAGTTAAGTCTTTCCAAGAAATATATTTATTTATTTGCAGGCATTCTGTTGATTTATTTATCATTTATGTTAAATTGGTGGGCAGGAGGAATGGGGAATTAGAAGAATACTATTAGTATTCAAAATGGCCAGATGGATAACCAATGGGAGGTAGGGGTGGAAGGAGCCAATTATATGACATGCAAGGGACAATGGAACCAAAGGAAAATTATTTCTTAGACTATTTGTTGACCCACCAGTGGTAAGTATATTAGTTGAGATGACTAATAAGGGGAAAGCTTCCTCCTGTCTCACCACAAAATGAAACGGATTAGATAAGAATCTATATGAGAATCTTCTTCTGTAGAAGTGTTTTCTGGCAGCCCATAGGGTTTGCTGAACCATCAGGCATTTATTTTCTTTCACTTATCCTGCAGTAGGAAAAGGTAGTGAGCCAATAGGTAAAAAAAGATGCAATTGAAAACATCATGGGCGAACTCCTGCATAGCCTAAACTGGTGCCACAGACATTTAAAGTACAGTAATTTAAACTAAAAGGGACCGCAGTGGCTCACGTGACTAAGACGCTGACTGGAATGTGGCAGGTCAGCAGTTCAATATCTGAATACAGCAGGATGGAATGAGCTCCCATCTTTGTCCCAGCTCCTGCCAACCTAGCAGTTTGAAAGCAAGAAAATGCAAGTAGATAAATAAGGACCACTTTGGTGGAAAGGTAAACAGCATTATGTGTGCTCCAGTGTCTAGTTATGCCTGCCACATGACCATGGAAACGTCTGCAGAAGCAGACAGAAGCTGGCTCTTCAGTTATAAAACAGAGATGAGCACTGAACCCTAGAGTCAGACGTGATTAGCTTTCAAGCAAGGGTCATCTTTACCTTTAATTTAAACTAATGGAAAGTTTCTTATACATCCCTTTCAGGTTTGTAAGATCCTTATTTTATTTTATTTTATTTTATTTATTTTGTTACATTTATACCCCACCTTTATCCAAGGACTCAGGGTGGCTTACAATTTAAAACAATTAAAAACAAATTACTTACAATAAAAATAAAAGTTAAAAGATTAAAAAGTTAAAAAACAACAACAGGTATTCAAAGGAGCCAGCCGGCCGAACTGACGGTCTGGCCCGCACCCCACACATGCCCCACTAGCCAGGTCTTCACCCCCTTCCTGAAGGGCAGCAACTCTGTCTGAAGGCGCAGTTCACTTGGCAGGAGGTTCCATAGGATGGGGTTGGACACATAAAAGGTTCTTCTTCTAGTGCTAGAGAGGTGAGCTTCTCTAGCTGATGGCACGTCCAGAGAGCCTCTTCAGTCCACTCTGGTGGGATGGACAGATGTTCTCAGGGTGACATGGTCTCTTAAGTATCCTGACCCACTACCATGTGGGTAGTGTTCTCTTTTGTCCTCAGGAAGCCATGGGGAGGGGGGAAGTTCCTTGAATTGTAAATCAAATCAGTGCTAGATTGACAATAGTGATCCTGATCTGGCAATGGCAATCCAGCGGTAATTTTTTTTTACTATTAAAGTCTCCCTCACCTCATATCTTGAGGCTCACAAAGACTTCCGCAATGCATGCAGTTACACAACAGGATTCTACCCAAGAAGTTACAACATTAAAAAAAATCAAACAATAATATTTTAAATGTATTTAAATAATACATTTTAAAATTGACATTTCTGCAGTTGTTAAAAGAGTGGCTAAAAAGAAAGGCCTTTGCCTGTCATCTGGAGGAGAGCAGGGAGATGGCCAGTTTGAGGGAAGGTGTTGAGAGAAAGTATTCCACAACTATGAGCAGCCACTGAAAAGGCCTTTCTCACTTTCTCCCCAATGTGCTTGTGAAGGTGGCAAGGCCAAAAGAAAGGTCTCTCCATTCAGTGAATGTTAATTGCTTGGTGGCATTATTTGACCTTGTGTACTCACTCGACTGCCAGTGTCTGTGGTCTGTCACAGGAACTGACTCTTTGCTTGTGTTTTGTATTGTATTGTATATTTCGACTTATATGCTGCCCCATTCGCACAGCGACTCTGGGCGGCTCACAGAGGAAACCGTTACAATTACATAGCAAAATTCCATAGCATAAAAAACAATTACATATATCACATAGCAAATTACAAATATCACATAGCAAGAATAGCATCACAAAACATATCCAAATACATCCCAAAAATCAACAGCTTCTATCATTTCATTATCAACCAAATTACCCAAAAGAGGGCAAAAAGAAATTGTGAACATGGAAGGGAGAGAGAGAGAGAGAGAGCACATTTTAAACTGATATGGTCAGATGACTAATTAGTTAGTAACATGCTGGATACTGGCCTTGCCATCTATAAATGTTCTTCTCCCTATATGGTGGGGACTGCAGTGGCTCAAGTGGCTAAGATGCTGACTGGAAGGCAGCTGGTCAGCAGTTCGAAAGCCAAATACTGCAAAACAGAATGAGCTCCTGTCTCTGTCCCAGCTCCTGCCAACCTAGCGTTCAAAAGCAAGAAATTGCAAGTAGATAAATAGGGATCACTTCAGTGGGAAGGTAAACAACATTACGTGTATAGGCATGCCTGCCACATGTCCATGGTTTTTGCAGACACAGACAGCGGTGGCTCTTCAGCTATGAAACAGAGATGGACACTGAACCCTAGAGTCGGACTGGCTTTCAAGCATGGGTTACCTTTACCTTTACCTAAATGGTGAGTAGAGCTGCACTGTCATGTCTTCAGTGATGGGATGTCCCCGGTTCCAGACGGTTCCCTGGAACCGGTAGGACCAATCCCGGAGGGTTCTCCGGGAGGGGAGTCCACTTTTGAGGCATCCGGTTCCGGACGCCTCACCGAAAGAAATTTTTTTAAAAAAAATTGGAGCAAAAATGACTCCAATTGACTGCGCATGCGCAGAAACTCAATCTGATGCATTGCGCATGCGTCAAATTGAGTTTCTGGTCATGCGCACTAAATTGGAGCCAAATGCCTCCAATTTAAAAAAAAAAATTCTTCCGAAGCTGGAGCCACCCCTTTTTAGAGTGGCTCCAGCAGCAGCGGTGGCAGCCCTAAGAGAAGGGCACCTCCCCTAGCCGGCCACCGAGCTTCCACGGGCACGTTGGTGCCTGCCCGGGCCATCCGCCCGCGACGTGCCCTCCTAGGGACTTGGGCCCGACAAACCCCCATGCCCTGGGTAAGCCCGGCGGGGCTCGCCACCGCCGCATCCTCTGCGCAGCCAGAGCCGGGCCGAAAAGGCACCGCCCCGAGGAAGCTGCAGGCGTCCGGCGGAGGAGGATGCGGCGGTGGCGAGCCCCGCTGGGCTTACCCAGGGCATGGGGGTTTGTCGGACCCAAGTCCCTAGGAGGGCGCGGCACGGGCGGACGGCCCAGGCAGGCACCAACGTGCCCGTGGGAGCTCAGTGGCCGGCCAGGGGCTGCAGGCGGCTGTGGCGGCCGTGGCCGGCGACTGCAGGGCCGGCCGCGGCCTTCGTAGGAGGAAACGGCCACAGTCGGGGGCAGCGTGTCTTGCCGGGTGGCCCCGGGCCACATGGAGGTTCGTCGGCGCCAAGGAAGGTAAGTGAGGCTTTTATATTTAGGGTGGGTGGGTGATTTATTTGTGTTTTGGGTGGGTGGTTGTTCTTTTATTTAATTTTTATTTTATTTATTTCTTTATTTTATTTCTTTAAGTTATTTACGGGTCTGTGTGCGTGTTTATTTTTTATTTTTTTTATTTTTGGCCTTGCCCACGACGTCATGATGTCATGACGTTGGCTCCGCCCATGACGTCATGATGTCATGATGTTGGCCACGCCCATGACGTCCATGATGTCATGGCGTGGTAGTAGAATTTTTGACATCCCATCACTGCATGTCTTCCTTGCATGCTGTCTGAAAGCAGCAGCCCCAACAAGTTGAGAGATCCCACAACAGCTATTCTAGAGACTATCTATAGGAGAGAAAGTGTTGTCATTGGAGCTCTACAACAAGCCATTTCCGCTCATCTATGCTAAAGAACAAATATGAAGTAGAAGATGATTCAGAGAAGTGCTTGGGAAGAGAAGAAGAAAAGGTGGCTTGGCTCCCCTGCATTATGTCAGATATAACATTTCCTTCAACAGGAACACTACTGCTCACCATTTACTTGAGACATAGGCTCATATTTCTTTTCCACTGAAGTGACTAGAACTGAGATGGAGAAATAAAATGTTGTCATCTGAAGTTCATTATTTATGTTTGCTAACATTAAGTCAAATGTTGTAAATCTCATCTGTGAATTGCCATTAGTTAAGAGTCACCAGTTGTATTTCTTGTCTTACATCAAATCTTGTGATTGCCATATGATGAGGTTTAAAAGTGTAGACTCCTTCATTAGTGGCAATTTACTGCTGAGATTTATATCATTTGGCGTAGGCATACATAGGTAATAGGAGTCTGGCCTATGAAACGGACTTTGGTGCCCACGATAATATGGAATTTATGTAGACAGAGGGTTATAATATGCTTCTCCCTAAGCATAATGGAATAAGTTCTATGTGGTCCCTATTTCTTGTACAGACTGTGTGGCACATAAGGCTCAAGATGATTTTTCAGTTTGGGAAAAGCCTGTCTGAAAGTAGGAACCCATACCTTGTGTCTTTTTCATAAGTAAACATTAACTTATGTCTACTTTCCCTGCACATTATCCATCCAGATAGTGGAAGCAAAATTGCATTAGACGTACCTCTTCAGTGAGGCATTCCATTTCCTTCACATGAAATCCTACAAGAACCATGTCTAAGAACTCTGTTTCAAATATGATGAGAATCATCTGCTTAGGGGACTTACATTGCGAGTACAATGTACTACCATGTCATAATTTCCTAATCTATAGACCACCCCTAAAATGATGGCTGAAGTCAAAAGGTCTTTGTCCATCAATTTTTAGGCACTCACTTATTTTAGTGAAAGCAGGTGGAATGAACATCAGGTGTACCTAACTGCACCAAAAAAATGAAATGAATTTATGTTGCAATGGATAAAAAATTTCAAACAACTTGTATAGTACAAACATCAGGATACTAACACTATGGGTCAAACTAGGCATAATAGTGAGCCCTTCATTAGAAGCAGAATCCCTGAAAAAAGCTAAATTTGTTTATCATAGAATGAAGAGTCTCAGCTCTATAAATTGCAAATTAGTTTGTCTTTGATTGGTTATTGGTCACTGGGAGATAAATATCAGCTCTATTAACAAGGAGTATGTTTTTAAAGCCAAAACATTGTCTCTTCTTCTAATTGCAAAGCTACATGTTTCTAGTTTTCCAAATTTATTGGAAATATTTGATTTTCTTTTCAATAGTCACAAAATGAAAGCATGCCCTCATTTCAAAACCCTCTCTCTGAAATGATTTTTCTGTTGCATGCCTGATTTGTATCCCATAATTACTTACACAGTTAGGCATTGTTCCCCAGTTTTAAGTGAAAAAAATTCCTTATTCTTTTTCTACTTAAAAATACCATAACCTAATTTAATTATTTACTCATGTCTAGTTAGAGAAGGTACTCCCCACCCATTTTTTATTCCTCAATACATATCAATACTCGGCTGGCAATTTAATTTAAAAAGTGTGTTCTGCAAATAAACCTCTTCTGCTAATCACTTTTTTTAACTGATGCTATAACTTTGACTTATGAGTATTTTTGTGCTGTAGAGATGGTCGCTGCAGCTGTACATGTGTGGTGATAATTTAAATTATAGTTTGATTTCCATGCTAGCATTCGTAACTTCTCCTCCCCACCCTGCCATCACCTTACTTTCAGGCTATCATCTTTGTGTTACTCACCTTTCAACCTATTATTACACAGGATGCAATGTTCATATACTGTATATGTATTTAAAAGCTGTTTCCTACCTTTAGAACAAAAAAAAAGAATATAAATATTGTAGATAATAAATGTCTCTTTTTCTGTTTGGCATGCTAAGATCATTTGGATTTGATTAACAGCAATGTAGCATGCATTGTTAACATAGAGGAAGGACTTCCTGCAGGAGAAAAAAGTGATCACTTACGATATTTTGCAGGCTGCCCATCTAAACCCATCATTGCCTGGCACCTAAACACTAAGGGCAAGGTTCCAGCGAACTTGTGAGTGGGCAGCATGCCATCTGAGCAGATGGGCATGGAAGTAGGCAGCCAGTAGACCATGTATGTGCATCAACTGTGGGTGTTGAGGGCAAGATTCCCAATGGAGAGTGTCCAAACAGCTGTCTGGCCTGAGCCAACATGCCTACGACAAAGGAAAAGTGCCATCCCTAAATCCTGCTCAGTTGGATTAACCTTCAAAAAATAAAAATTGCTTCTGCAGGAGCATAAGGTGAGCTTTTGGCTTGTTTAAATCTGGGAGAATGAATTAGGCAGGCAAGATAAAAAGAAGCACTAATGAAGCATCCACTAGAGGGGAATAAATACAGAGCAAGGAGTATTAAAAATACCATTCACACTGGGCAGCTCTGAGTAGATATGAGCTGGTACACTGCAGCATCCTGATTAACCCTTCAGCTCCCAGAACAGAAGAAAACTTTCAATGTAGGCAACATTACAGCAGAACCATTATTTTCCGATCAGTATAGTTTTAAATACACTGTCCTACACAAGTTGAAAAGACAATGAACAAGATATTAAAGTATGATTGACTATATAACAAGATTTCTCAATTCAGTAAATAAATAGGGCCATGTGTATTGATCTTCTAATCTAATGGGTATTGCTGTTTCTGACAAACTAGTATTTCTGAGTCCACAACCCTGGAAAGTATCATGGACATACTTTTGTCTATAAATATGACTGATATGGTGCTGCTATTGGCATTTTAAGTAACTTATGTCAGTGGTGGGTTGTTAAAATCTTTGCTACCCCACCGTGACGTCATGGACGTCGTGGGCATAGCTGATGTCATGACGTCATGACATCGTGGGTGGAGCAAAAAAATAAATAAATGTCTGTGTATGCGTCAAACCTCCGTTTGACGCATGCACAGTTCTTTTTTAGTGTGCATGCGTCAAACCTCTATTTGACACATGTGCACTAAAAAATAGAACTGTGCATGCATCAAACAGAGGTTTCTGGAGGAGGCTGGAGAGGTGACCGAACCAGTCGCCCTGGGGTTTATCACACACACACACCCAGCAACCCCTCCTGATGGGGTGCTACTGGTTCAGGCGAACCGGTCCGAACCGGTAACATCTCATCACTGTCTTATGTGCTGGATATGTGAGAATCTATGCTTGAATTATGTAAAGAGAAGAGCAGTCCCTATTTCCAGCATTTCTTTTAACCCCTGCAGAACCAAATTTGTGTGATTCTGTCAGACAGTTTAGAGCACCAGTGAAGCCAAAGAGAATTCATTCAACTTTCCGTGTTGTGCCTAAAATATAGTAAGTCACAATTAGTGTAGGCCCATTGAACCAGTGGGGATTTTGTGCAACAGGATGTCAGTCAATATATTTATTACATGGCCAAGAGAACATAATGTCTGATCTTCTGCTCAAGGTGATGATCCTGTGTAACAGCGGTGACTCTTCTAAGGGCAGCTAAGGGAAAGAGTTGAGCAGGCTGCCTAGTCATATTTTTCCCACTACAGGCATTTATGAAACTGAAGAAAATATTGGTTTTGTTACACTTCTTGATGCTACTTTTATTATCATGGTCATCTCCCAAGGAATTTTGGGATATGTAGTTTGGCTAGGTATTTGGAATGCTATGCTAGAGAGGTCTAGTGTACTCTCCTCAATTACTGTTCCCAAGGAGCTCAGCAACTTTCATTGCATCTCTTAAATCCATCTAATTTTGTTTAAATACAGGCAAGCACAAACAACGCTCTTCTTTCATCATGTTGGTCAACATTTTTCATGTTGGATGTGGAGAAACTGATTTTTAGCCACACAACTCAGGGCTTTCTTACTTTCATTTGCCCATCTGAGAAATGAGTTATCATGATCTGATTTTCACATTTGTGTAAGAATGCTCCCAATATTTCAAAGCATTTTGCATATCAAAAATGCTTCAAAAACTGTGTTAATTATTTAATAATTGGAATTGATGCAGCTAAAACATTAAGACTATAACAGTTCATTAACATTTTGGTCATCCCAAGATCAAAACCAACCTAAGAACAATCTAAGACAACCTATGATTGATTGCAAGAAAGATCCATTTTGTTTAGCATTTTGCTTGTGAATGTGGCTAGTCTGGTATTTCCAGGAAGGTCACATGTAGGACAATGAACTAATATCCCCACTGTTCCTTGCCTGCTCACCAACCTTTTTGTGACTTTCAGGACAGGTCACCATAAAAAATTCTTTACGGCCATTACTAATAATGACAAATAGACTCATGTTCCATTAATCTGTCTATTCCTTTTTGAAAAGCATTTAAGTTATTGGCTGTCAATAATCTTGTAGAAGTGAATTTAAAACTAATGATCTATAGGCTTTATTTACTGTGTGTTTATGGTCCTTTTTTAAAATGAATGTCCAATCAGAGTCCATGGAGCTTCTAGGAGTTTCTCATGCAGGTTGCAGGCTCTGAATAAACCCATACCCAGTTTGCTTCAGTAGTGCTCTATCACAACAAGCTCCTAGGGCACATGTATCACACTGTGTTCAGTATCTCTTGGTTCTATTGGTTGATTGTTCAATCTTATACCACAACCTGAACAATTTTAATAAAGAAAGATATTCTTCTACCTTATGGTTGAAACTCAACAGCAGCTGAGCTATATAATGAATGAGTTGACCTGACATACATTAAGATCAGCTCTTCTTTCTTGCTAACACCCAGAAAATAAACTATATTCAGCACCCAAAACAATCTAGGTATAGTATTTATTTTCTGTCTTGTAGTCTGAGATTGGATTTTGCTGTAACTTGTATCAATATACATTCAAAGGGATTTAGTATATATTACCTCAGAAAGTAATAGTGTAGTATGAAAAAAGTGTCAGAAGATACAGTTGTAAGCTTGTACCTGTTTATAGTAAACCAGGCCACTATGCAAAACTCTCAACCCCGTATAGTACTAGTCACATACAGTGCCTGTTGTATATGTCTGTCAATGAATAAGGGCCTGGAGAAATGCCTGCTCAATAAAAACTCTTGATTCTGCTTTATATCTGATGTTACACTACTCATTTTCCAGATTTAGCACCAAATCTACTGAGCACTTCCCATTATAATAAATGATCTTGATATCTGAAAATGTACCTACACAGGCATGAGCATGAAGGAGGACTCTCTTATACTGTTAAAAGGTCTATAAGGGTTTGATTTATAACTGAACCAAAGGTCAAGGCAAGCAAAGCCATTATCATTATTCTTACACACTCTAGGGAACTGAACTGTGTATGCAGGGCAGTTGTACTTAAAAGAAGAAGTAAGGAGGGAAAATGTAACACAAATCTGCTTTCTCATCTGACATTGTGTACAGATTTGGACAACAGAGATTCAGACAGAGGACTCAAAAAAGTGTGGGTTATAACTTCCATGTAAAACAGTACTTAGCAAAAAAACAAAAACAATCAGTTTTTGCACAGATGGAAACAACTTCCCACTTGTGGTGTAACTTAAGAGACTATAACCTTCTGTTGCAATATCACTAATTTTCAGACAAAGTCAAAATTGTATGCATTATGAAGTCTTGTGTTCACATCTTTAAAATGTGGTGATTTCTTATCTTTGTGTTGTACGACACTTGGTTAACACATGAGTTTGTTTTATTTTACGGTACTTATTAAAAAACCTCTTCAAAGTAAAGTGACATTGTTCAACTCTGGCTTATAACAGAATAATGGAAGCTTTCTTTCTTTCGTTCTTTTGTTCTTTCATTCTTTCTTTCGTTCTTTCTTTCTTTCACATAAGCTCTTGCTTTTGCAGATACTGCCAATGACTTCACTCCTGGATGCTGGAAGAGCAGTACTGAGATACCCTTTAGCTAACTTCAGGAAAGGAGGGAGGAAAGAGGGAGGGAATTGCTGAGTTTGAATTTAACAAAACTAGATTTGCCCCTAGACGTGCAAGCACTTATTGAGTGGACTTTTTCATGCTCCAGGTGACACTGCTGCTGACTGAAGAATGTTCTTGAAATTAGAAAACTGCTGATAAGCTAATTTCCCCAAAAAAGAAGGTTTTCTGTGCTTTTCTTACTAGAAAAAAATAGGAATTATTTTCATTGGGATGTGTGATGGAAGGTGTGAGAAATTCTGTCAAGATCAGGGCTTATAAAAGTTTCTGATCTGATTTACAGTTCCCAAAATCACAGTCAAATTGTGGTCCAAAACATTTGTCAAAATGTGGCATGTGTATGCAGCAGCCCAGGCATTCTAAATCTGGTGCCCTCTAAAGATATTAGACTCCAATTCCAATAAGCCTTGACTGTTAGGCAGTCTTAGTCTGGCTGGACATCTTGTTATGGTAATGGAATAGACCAAGAGTTCTCAATTTTACCGTGCCATGGGCTGGATGACTCGCCCTCAGACCATGCTGCACACCAGACAAAATTGTGGTGGCCATGTTTGCGTATGTGCCCGCTTCCAGGATCATTTCTGTGGGCTGGACAGTAAGGCATTGGGGGCCGGAGCTGGCCCACGGGCTGTAGGTTGTGAATACCTGGAGTAGACCATATAGCCAGTGACTCAATTAAGAGTGTTGGGAGGTGGTAAATAACTTGACTCCCTAAAAGGGTCAATGGCTATGGGTGGATGAGCACCTTTAGGGGGGTAATGGTTCCCTCAGTGGAGAAAATGCCACTGGAAACCATCATATTGGGACCAACAGCAAAATGAGCAGAGGAGGAACCACTTTACTATTCTGATTCCCAATGCTCATGGAGATGGAAGAGGCACACCTTGTTAACATCCTCAAGGCTGCAGCATTCCATTGCAGGCCCAGTGTTAAATGCTGCATGTCTCATTTCATATGTGCCACAGGAGATGGCTCCATGATCACAATATGTGGGTCACTTCATGTCAAGCTGTGATCCATCTTAAACAAATTTGTGCCAATGACATTTTTCCTATTTGTCAAAATTATTTCAAGGAAAAATGTATACAGTAGAACCCCGCATAACGAACAAACTCTGTTACACAGAGCACTTTGCTATGCATTTTTTCTGCTCTGTGGTTCCCTAGGGGAGATGCACCACATAACAAAACAAAAAACAGTTCGTTAACTGGAGTTCCCATTAAGCGGGTATACCCCGGTTACCAAAACCCCCACATAACAGGGGGGGGAATCGTTATGCAGGGTATCACCATTTCATAACAAACGCTTCATTGTGCGAATTTTTCGCTATACAATGTGTTCATTATGCGAGGCACCACTGTACTTGGATATGACTAGAAGCCACAGCCACCACCAACAATTAGACAGTCTTTCTTGGTATTATGGGTTTTGTAGTCTACTCCACTTGGCTGACACTAGTTTCACAAAGACTCTATTTGCCCTTATAGGAATGACACTAGTATGAAACACTACTATTTGTGAGGGTTAGGAAGCTGTTTGTTTCATGCTGTTACACTCACATGTTGGGCTTTGTAAATCTGTGGAGGTTATTATGCCTTGAAGGGTTAGTATTCTTTCTAGCCTCATAGTGATGCCATTATTTATTATGTTATTTATTATTTATTTTTATCTATTTTTCAAATTTATATTGCCACCCAACTCAGCAACGACTCTGAATGGCTCACAACATTAATTAATCTTAAAACTTCAAAAGCCTTAAAAAAAACCAAAGACACTACTAAAATTACCCACCCCAACAATTAAAAATTACAGCTAAAAGTATGGGAGCAACCCTTGTTATATGAGCCAGCAGGGGGGCGTCACCACGCCATTGGTGCCCCACACCTGCTTTGCCAGCCAGGTTTTCAGCTTTTTCCTGAAGGGAAACAGCTCCATCTGGAGATGAAATTTGGTTGGCAAGAGGTTCCGTAGGGTCAGAGCAGACACTGAGAAGGCCTTCCTTCTAGTGCTAGGGAGATATACCTCTCTAGCTGATGGTACATTTAGAGAGCCCCTCTGGTCTGCTGTAGTAGGATGGACAGATGTTCTTGCAGTGATGTGGTCTCTTAAGTACCCTGGCCCACTACCATGTAGGGGTTCAAAGGTCATCACCAGCACCTTGAATTGCACCTGGAGGCACACCGGCAACCAGTGCAGCTCCTGAAGCAGTGGGGAGGGATGGGCATAGCGCCCACACCCCATCACCACATAGGCAACTGCATTCTGGACCAGTTGCAGCCTCTGAATGGTCATCAAGGGCAGCCCCATGTTGAGCACATTATAATAATCTAGTCTAAAGGTGACCAGAGCATGCGTGACCATGAGCAAGGAGTACCGGTCTAGGAGCAGGTGTAATTGGTGACTAACACAAAGTTGTGCAAAACCCCTCCTGGCCACAACTGCCACCTGCTCATCAAGCAGGAGTCACGAGTCCAGGATCCCCCACCCCCAAATTATGCATCAGGTCTATCTGAAGCAAAATAGCCCCATCTAGTACCAAAGATTGTAGCTCCTGAGATAATGTGGATCCCCTGACCTACAGACGCTCAGTCTTGCCAGGATCCAGTTGTAGCCCATTGTCCCCCAGCAAGACCCCAAGAGCCTCCAGACACCTGGATAGGACTTCAACTGCATTGCTTGGATCACCATAGGCTGAGATGTATAGTTAAGTATCATCTGCATACTGATGATACTTCACCCCGTGGGAATGGATGATTCTCCAGAGGCTTCATGTAGATATTGGAGAGATGAAAGCCCCATGCTTAGAGAGGCCTAGGGCTGGACCTCTCACTCTCCAAATACACTGACTGGGTCCCTCAGAAATGAGGAAAACAAGGACCACATGGTGCCCTGGATCCCCAATCTTCAGAGCTGTTCCAGAAGGATACCATGGTTGATGGTATCAAAGGCCACTGAGAGGTCAAGGAGTGCCAGGACGGACAGGTTACCTCAATCCTGCTCACACCAGAGATCATCCATCAGTCTGACCAATGCAGTCTTGGTACCATAACCAGGCCTGAATTATGACTGAAAAGGGTCCAGATAATCCGCTTCATCCAGGACCCCCTGTAGCTGCCACGCCACTGCCTTCTCCAACACCTTCCTCAAAAAGGAAAGGTTGGATACAGGTCTAAAATTAGCTATTATTTTTGGGTCAAGTGATGATTTTTTCAGGAGGGGGTGCACCAACGCATGTTTTAGTGAAGAAGGAAACACTTCCTCCCACAATGAAGGATTAATTATTGCTTCAATCCAACTACCTGACATCATCATGGTTGCTTTAATCAACCAGGTGGGACATGGATCAAATAAACAGGCAGTGGTGTGAATAGATCCAAGGAGCCTGTCCACTTCCTCAGGGACAACTGGATCAAACCAATCCCAGATAACATAGCAAGATTGTCATTCAATCAACTCCAGTTAGGCTTAACCTTTGAGCGAATCCAAGCAATTTCTCCATTAGATATTAGCAAAATCATCAGCTGACTGGTTCCCTCCTGGTTACTATGTTCCAGAGTTGTGATGGTCATACATTATGCTTCTTTCATTGGCATAGATCAGGGGTCAGCAACAAACTTGGCTCTCAAGGTGTTCTTGGAAGTTCAATTACCAGAAGCCGAAGTCAGTACACCTGCTGATCAGGGCTTCTGGGAACTGAACTCCAAGAAAATGTGGAGAGCCAAGATTGCTGACCCCTGGCATAGATGATAGAGAAATGCAAATACAGTACAGCACATTTTACCTTCACTGCTTGTATACGATTGCTTGTTTTCCCTTAAGGCTATCTACCAACTTTTTATGCTATGGCTGTTAAGTCCCAGGTTTTCTAACATATGAGAAAAGAATTCTCACTTCTGATCTATAAAGATCAGTTAAAAACAGAAGCATGTTTCTACTGAACAGCTACAGGGATGAATAAACAGAGTACTTTAGAAAGCTTTTAGATCTCCAAAAATAACTCTTTTGATATCTTCACTAATGAAATTTAGATCTGGATTGTAGCCTCTTTGCCATCTGGCACTGCTAAATGAACTGGATTATTTAGGCTCATGTATAACCCATGCACTTTAGTGTCTAATCATGCCTGCCACATGACCACAGAAATGTCTGCAAAGCAGACAGTGCTGGCTCTTTGGCTATAAATGTAGATAAGCACCGAACCCTGGAGTTGGACATGACTGGCTTTCAATCAAGGGTAACCTTTACCTTTATATGTCACACTTAATGTGATTCTGCTCATTTTATAATGGCTTTGCCATTTTATCATCATATTTATAGCCCCAAATGTTGCTACGGCTTTCTCTAGCTAGAAAGTGAGTGTTTTACTTTCCCTTACTAGACAGCTTCTTAAACAGAATGATATGTTATGTGGTGAATTCAGCCATCAAGATTTCTATGCTGTCCCCCTTAATATAGTCCATTGTGAGGACTATAATATCTGGTCTTGCAAAAAAAATGCTTACTGGGCCTCTCAGCAACTAGACAGATCCCAAGAATGTTTGCTTGACACTAATCTTTGAGTTTCCTGACACAAAAGACATGTGGACACAAAAGACATCTCCAATTCTGTTCATGGCAAAGTGAAACCAAGTGTTCCTCTCTGGATGAAGAGATGTCCTCTATATTAATAAATTATTGTCATTTCTGGTTCTAAAAAGGAACATTGGAGCATTTTGCTTGTTAGCAAATTTATGGTGCAACTCATTCAGGAAGGATTAGTCAGCTGTTCACCATTCCCCAAGGAATGCCCATGTGTACTCACGATGCTTTACCCACTTCAGGAAGGCTCCTATGTCACCAATTGCTTGCATAAGGAAGGAGATACAGAAAGAAAGAAAAACTAGATCATATCCCTCCTATGAATGTAGCCATAACTAAAGTCGTATGCATTTGAGTTTGAGTCCCGCTATGCTTAGAATTGGCAGCATGAAGGTGCCTCACTTTGGCCTCATCACTTCCTATTTATTCTCTTTGAGAATTATTGGTAGAGTACTGCTGATTCACACCAAAGAATGATAGGAAGTCATCTGCCTTAATTCTGCAGATAAAATAATATCTACCAACATTTTGCGGTCCTATATATAAAAATATAATTAAGAATATGAATCTTTATGTGATAATATAAATGTTGTAGATCTGCACAATTTAGATATGGATGTTGTAGTGTGAATATGAGTGCCAGATCTGTAGAATGTTAAAAAATAAGGGAGTATGAAAGATAAATGGAAGTAATTTATTTTGAATAGATGCAGATGCTTCTGTGTGCATTAATATTAAAGTTCCATCCAGAATCTAAACGGAAAGTCTAAAACCTTAGAAGTTGTCTCAACAGCATCAGCAAATCATTCTTGTTTATCCAACATGCTAATAAAACGGGAGCCTGACACTCCTGAAAACAAGATTGCAAAATACAGAAAATGTAGTCTGACATTTTTTTCCTCCCCAAAGGAGGGACTGCCGCTAAGGAAAGTATTTCTTATGAAAGCTCGATTGCTTAAGATGCAGAATATTAAGAGAGAAAAACACTTTAGGATACATCCATGTCACCAGCTGTTACTCATTCCTAATGAAATTGTTAAGTGATATTCCTCATAAATAGGTCAGTGAAACTTTTGAATCATGGAGATTGTTTTCTCTGTTTTCTCTGTGAAACAGTATTAAATTTAGAATGGGTAATTCATTAAGCTCATTAGCTATCACTAGAAGAGTAGAACACTTTCTAAGATGTGGGTTGCAGGGCTTAAAATGTTAGTGCTTACAAATAAACATGAAAGCAATCTGTGCCATAAAATATGGGATCATAATATTTTAAAGTGTATTTTGAGAGAGGCCCTCTGGATTAATTACGAACATTTTGTAGAGTCCATCATTTGCAAATAAACAGGATATATTATGTTTTTTTGTTAACTATGCTTTACCAGGGAAGAAGGCAGGGAGTGAAGTTAAAATTTACTGATTATTTTTTTCTGAGATTACGATAAAAATGCCTTTATATATTTTAGTCCCAGTTTGCAGATTATATTCTTTTTAAAAATAATAAAGCCCAAGGAAGAACTACCAAAATTTAATAATTTATATTGGTTGCCTGAGTAACAGGTTAAGGCGAGAACATCAGTGTCTCCATGGGGGAGTTCAGTCCCATCTAGGACAATTAGAAAGCTATGTAAAATACTTTGATCTCCACTATTGGAGAAAGTTGGGAGACCAGTGTAATAAGAAAAAAAATCTCAACAGCTGGATACCCCTGGGTCTTTTCTTGACCATCCAGTTTCCAAGTTTTATCATTTGTTACTCTGCAAACAAGATTAGGAAATTATTTTCATTATATGAAAAGGAAGCTATGAAACCAAGGACTCACTCTTGCCATCAACTGATTTTAGTGGAAAATGCAGTTCCATATACAATAACTATTTCAAATACTACTAGGGTATTAATACTGCTGCTTTTAAAGCATATATTTAAGTATTTGAGGGACTGGTTTCCATTGCTAGTCTTACAAAAGAGCGATGTCTCAAGAATTTGGAGAGTTTCTTAAAAATATACATTAGTGGTAGATTGTCACAGAAGCAAGTGAGTCAATTAAAAAAAATATATACAGCAGGCTAAATAGATTAGCACAAAGTATAGAGAGCATCTGCCTTGAATCCTTACAACAGGAGTGGCTCTCACCATTGCACTGTCTCTTCTGATAATTTATTTTCTAAGCTAGTGGGACAGGGTGGGACATCAAGCTAAGAGTTCCACTGTGAATGAACGTAATCATCCCTGAGACCAAAACACTTTAGACACATTAGAATATTTAGAGTCTGAAGTCTTAAGATTGAATAGCAAAGCAAAAGCAAAGCAATCACGCTTATATACTTCCCCATAGTGCTTAGTCCACTCTCTAGGCAGTTCACAAGTTAATTAGAATTTTGCCCCAACATGCTGGGTACTTATTTTACTGACATTGGAAGGCTGGAAGGCTGAGTCAACCTTGAGCCCTGGTCAGGACTGAACTTCAGTACAGCAGTTTAACCACTGCACCACCAGGGCTGCTGCTGCTACTACTGCTGCTGCTGCTGCTGCACCGCCAGGGCTGCTGCTGCCCTGGTGGCAGTGCAGCAGCAGTGCTAGTAGTAGTAGATTGATCCATAGCAACAATTCGCCAGCTTAGTATTTTACTATGAGGAAGCAAAAACTGAAATTCATTCCATGCATGATATCAAGATTCCCAATGTTGATAGAGACCTTTTGGGAGCTTTGAAAAGGATCCTGATGCATTCCAGGGTGATTTGTGTCTTCATATGAAATCTGAAGACAGTAAATAGGGAAGTAAAACACACATATTTCAGGAAACTAACTTTAGATTTTTTTATATGAGACACTGTTAGTTTTTATTTAAAAATGGTAGGCTGAAGAGTTTTGAGCCCATTGGATTCAATTTTTGCTATTTACTTAGCTCCAGCATCTAATCCAGCAATTCCTCTTTGATCCAGACCATGTACAAATCAGTCTGTCTGAGACCAGAGTAGTTAGCAATTCAGGATTCAATCAAGATCAGTAGAGGGTGATATCTGGTATATGATTTCGCAATCCCATGAAGTGGCAGGCAACTGAAGCCTATTAAAAGGAATAATTAATAAAAACAATGAACATCATTGCTGATGGTCAGATGGTGGGAAAGTATATTTCTTTATGGACATTTCAGATGATTAAACCAACATAGTGGCAGTCTTCATATGGAAAAAAAATGGCAAGTATAATATGCTGCAATTTTGCGAAACATTTAGTTTATACATGGAGCAGTACACATGTGGCACATAACTAGAATGCCTCCCCCCACCACTCTGTTGCATCTCTGAGCTGTCATGTGAAACATACATGGAAAAAAGTCTCTGGACATAATGGACAAACACTAGAATCCACAGATATCATTTTCTGCAAAAATAAATTAGGAACATCACACTTCATAATCCCCTCATAATGAATATTTTGCCAAATTATAATGCTCACTGCCAATAATTCTACAGACTTCTAAACTTCCTCCTACCATTTCTACCCAAACTTATACACTCCCTTAAAATGCACTTAGTCATTGGAGGGAAATGAATTGAAAGAGTGTATGAAGAAACAATATATTTGTTACACATATGGGGAAGGATGAGAAACCTGTAGCAAAAGCCATGTAACAAGGTGATGGGGACTGAGGGGGAGATGAAGGATATCAGAGTTGAGATAAGATTGAAGCAACTTCCAATAGAGCACATCACTAGACACATAAATAACCCAGTTATTTCCCAAGTTTTAGGAGGTATAGATCTATTAACTAAGCATAATTAAAAACTGAGCCTAGAAGAACATGTCCTTCTGAGAATCATAGTGAGCTTACAGGATTGTTATAAGTATCACTGACCTACTGTTTAGAAAACCTTCTAAACTCTCTAATGCTTTCTATATATTAATTAACATTAGCCCATATCAACTGTATTAGCATACAGATGTGCATCAGTTTCTGCACCAAAAACATTATGTTTTCTCAAGCTTTTCTCAGTGTATCCTTCCATGTACAACAAATTGTTTGACTTCATGTGATCCAGTTCTAACTTGCAAATTGATTTAATTTTCAGATAACCTGTCATAGAAGGAATCATTCTCAACACAATTTAACAATTTCTGAGTTCATTAGCCCACTGGAGCAAATGGTAAGCAATTGAATTACAGAATTTATGATTTATTGATGTAGTTCCTTAGATTTCATTAATTGAAATGTAATGCATGTTTTGTGAAATATACGTATGTACAGTTGCAGATGCCTCAATATATTAATAAGGTAAAGAGAGTTTAAGTTTTGGAGGCAGGTTGGTTAAACAGTGAAAATATTAATTTTTGGAAGCTACAAGGCATTATAGTGAATGATAAAATTTCAATTAACCAGTAAGTCAGGAGAATTAAAACTGACATTTCAGCTATACTATTAGATATTTATTATGAAATTACAATCCTTTCTGAAAATGAGTGTTTGTATTTAATAAATTAAGCACGATTAGAAAAAATATTAGGTGTGAAGTTCCCTTTTTAGTGTTTGCTGTTCAATGGAGAGAAGAAATTATTCAGGATGATGGAATAAATTGTTTCTATTTGCTACTTAAGTTAGATTCTTCATGTTTACTGTATGAGGAGCTCTCAAACAAATATATAAAATGGAAAATTTTTGAAAGTTTAAGATAAATAGGAAGTATAGAAATTTTTAAATTATGAAATTGAAATTAAAGCTTTGGAGAAGAAGGATGGCTTATTTAATTGATTTGCTTTGTAGAGGCCATGTAAGCAAAACTATGATCTACTGGGATTATGAGCCTCTTAACCAATATTCTGTAGTGCATGTGTGTTACTAGTGTTTGTTGCCACCTAGTATCTGGAAATTACAATAGATACATAGCCATATAAAACTGAACCTGCTCCTAGCACAGTCTGACTCTATGACATTCCAATAACATTTCCTTTAGAGTGCTGAGAACAAATCCTTCATGTAAGAATGTTACATGATCTCAGAGGTGATTATGGTGAAAGTTACTGTGCTATTCTCCACATCTAGGTAGTTCTTCCATAAAGGTCTCAGCAGCTCAGCTCATGAACCCATATCATGGGTAAATGTCTGCCATATCCTTCCATCAATGTGAACTGGACAAGGAAGCCCCTGTCAAAAAGACATCTCCATATATGAACAGAGTTGTATAAATTATTTCAGAAATCAATATGTTTAGAGCAATTTAAGGTCAAATGGTGTATAACACAATATTGAAACATACAGCATACAAACAACCAAGACCTAAATCAAACAGGTAGCCTTAAGTGGGGGTAGAGTCATTGCTTAAACTACCCAAACCCTCTTGCTGCCTGAGGCAGAGCAATTAATCACTTATTTTACTACCAAAGTGCACTCAAAGCCAATCAAGTTATTTTGCTACCTGAGGCAGACAATTCCATATGAACCTCTTCTCATTTTTGAATGTGAAAACACAACAAATTAAATAACTAAAATGTTATGCTGCTTTCTGACACCCCAAATCTACTATTAGAGGCAGTTGTCTCACTCTATGTAGTTGTAAGTGTAGTCATAGTGGCAGGAATACCACACCACATAGTGAAATAGATGGCATTCCATTTATACAATATAAAGACATGCAGGGAAATTCATTTCTTTAACCTAACATTTATAATAATAAAGCCTCTGAATCTTTTTGCCAATGATCTGAGTACATTTTTTTCTTTAGGATTATTCCTTCAACCTTTCCTCAGCTGGAAAGGTACAAGAAGGGCAACATTTAAAAAAAACCCACACACACAAGCACATGATGGATATTTATTGAGGCAGAAAAAATAGCCAGTGCTGTAAGGACATTTCATATTCAGTAACCTCATGTCATCCATCTGTGGACGGGCTGAAAGATAATCTGAATTCTCTTGGAAGGATTGTGATGAAAACATTTTAACAGATGAACACCAATATAACACCCAGATGTCCCTTTATGTTTAGATTGAAAAGTATCATTCCAGTTTCTGACTCCTGTCGTACCATAGGTCCATAGGTCCAAAGAGAAGAACTGAGTGTGGGGAAATGCCATTTTAAAAACTGCATCCTTCCCAATAGTTACTTCTAAGCCAGACTTGTTATTGTTGTTTTCCTCCACTGGAATAATCTATATAGGATTGGAAATATCTGTTTCATACAAAAGTAATTCGAAATTTAAATGCTAAACAAACAAACAGTTTGGAGAGAATATGGAATGATGGACTGGTTTGGAATAGAAAAAGAAGTAAGACAAGGCTGCATTTTATCACCCTGCTTATTCAACTTATACACAGGGCACATAATGTGCAGTGCAGGGATGGAGGAATCACAATTTGGAATCAAAATTGCTGGGAGAGACATCAACAATTTGAGATACACAGATGACACCACCCTAATGGCAGAAAGTAAAGAAGACCTAAAGAAGCTCCTGCTTAGGTTGAAAGAAGAGAGTGCAAAATCTGGCTTGAGACTCAACATCAAGAAAACCAAGATAATGGCAACAGGCCCTATCAGTCCCTGGAAAATAGATGGGGAAGAAGTAGAAGCAGTCACAGACTTTACTTTCTTAAGATCCAAGATCACTGCAGATAGAGATTGCAACCATGAAATAAAAAAGTGACTGATTCTTGGAAGATAAGCTATAAGAAACCCGGGGAACATAGTTAAAAGTAGAGACATCACCTTGCAAACAAAAACCCGCATAGTCAAAGCAATGGTATTTCTGGTGGCAATGTATGGTTGTGAGAGCTGGACCATTAGGAAAGCTGAGCGCAGAAGAATAGACATCTTTGAAATGTGGTGTTGGAGGAGAGTTTTGAGAGTCCCCTGGACAGCGAGGAGAACAAATAGGTTGATCTTAGAAGAAATCAACCTTGACTGCTCCTTAGAAGGTCAAATAGTAAAGATGAAGTTAAAGTACTTTGGACATCAAATGAGAAGAGAGGATTCACTTGAGAAAGCCTTGATGCTGGGAAAGGTGGAGGGTAAAAGAAGAAGGGGTGGACAAAAATGAGATGGCTAGATGGTATTGTAGATGCAATGGGCACAGAGCTGGGTGGATTGAGGAGGATGGTGGAGGACAGGAGTGCCTGGAGGACAGTGGTCCATGGGGTCGCAAAGGGTTGGAATCGACTGTGTGACTGAACTACAACAAAACAAACAAATCCTCCTCCAGCTCAGGTTTTAGACTGGGCAAAACAACTTCTTTGTATGTATACTAGCAAGAACACCATGTGCACATAAGGACCAAAATGAGAAGAAGAAGCCTCATGTTTGCAGCAACTTGCTTTTTGCAATGGGGTAGGAGGCTGAATGATTGATATAACCATAATCATAATATGTTTTTACAATATTTTTGCAATTCCTTATGGTGTACACTGGTGTTTTATTTTGCTGTACTGTTCTGTTATATTTTATTGTATTGTATTTTATTATATGTACAGTAATACCTCAGATAACGCTAAGACTTGGTTCCACAAGTCTTGGTGTTATCCGATTTTTAGTGTTATCCGATGCATGTTAAAATCCTATGGGATGTATCGGATAACGTTAAAGCTCCATAGAGATACATTGTAACCGCACAGGCTTTAGCAGTTGTTATCCGATACATCCCATAGGACCTTAACGTTATTTGATCCAATTCTCCTCCCCAGATTACTTAACGTTATGCGATTTTAGCGGTATCCGAGGTAAACGTTATCCGAGGTATTACTGTATTGTGATTATTGTTAGCTGCCCTGAGTCGCATAGCCAAGTTGGGTGGCACACAAATCTAATAAGTCAATCAATCAAATCAAAATATCTTTCAAGTGACAGTAAAGACCAACAACCTGATCCTGACCTTGGCCCCATAAACCCATGTACTGTAGCTTCATACCATTGCGTACATGTTTATTTTTAATATTTTGGCTCGTGGTAAAAAAAGAACCAATGTAACAGGTTAATCTTTTATACAATGTTGCTTTCATATATATTTAAAACTATGTTTAAACTTAGTAAAAAAAATTGCTACCAAATAGCCATGTATGAAGCTGTGCAATAGCATACAGCTGGGGTTCTCAACCTTTTCAAGCCAAGGGCCAGGTCATGCTCCCTCAGACAGCTTTGGGGGCCGGACGGCCATTTGCCCTGCCTGAACGATGTGAATGACCTGTATATTAAATAGGAACCACACATGGCACTTCTGGGTGTAGTGGAGGCAGTGGAGGGTCACATTAAATGGTGCCACAGGCTGCAGGTTGAGAACCCCTGGCATATAGTATCATAAATTGATTTAAATCTGGACTGAAGTGAGTTCATATGATCTTCTTAAAAATCTTGAAGGAGGAGGTATTCATCAAGTGGAAGAGTGTTCCACAAGGAATCTGCAGAAACAGAGAACTGAGCAGCTATGTACAAAGAAGGTCACATTTAAAAACCTGAGCATTACACAAGGGGAAAACAATCCTACTTTCTCAAATCCATGCTAGAAAATTATCTGGGCTAGTTTTCTGGATAAAAACCTGTATCACCTGTGGTTGCTCCTTATGTTATTTGAACTTTAAAAGCCACTGTAATGTTAGGCAGGGAGGAGAGGGCTTGGTAGAGTTGGTGACCCCTCTCAATCCATAAAGTCACACCTCTAATCAAACCTGAACTGGTTCCATGCTCAATTTCCTACAAGGTCCCAGAAGGTGAAATATATATCATGTGCTTCCCTGGTTTTTGTTTATTTTGTTTTTAAGATCCTAGAGTCAGCCTAATACCTTATCACACCTGGTTGAACAGATTTAACCATATTTTAACTTATATTAAAGGTATATTTTAAGTGGGGGTTGCTTTATTTAGAAGTATGCTAATTTTGGAAGATGTGGAGGTACAAATAAAAACTATGCATGTGCTTTTTCTGTCTTTCAGATTATTAAAGAAGGATGCCTTCTAAAAGCAAAAATAGCAGATGGAGGCAAGAAGCTAAGGTATGAGGCAATAACCACATTTTATTGCATAAGCAGAGGTGCTTAAGTCATTGTTGCATTCAGGGTGTAGCTATAAAACTTGATATGTGGAGAAAATTGATTATACTATAGTATTTTAATGTAACATGTGATCTAAATTGTTATTATATTTACACAAAATACACAATTCCTCATTTTTTGTGTTAAAAGTTATATATAATATTATAACAATATTTCTGTTTCACTAAAGCAGCTGCCAAAATGGCTGGTTTCAGAAACTCATAATTCTATTGTGGCAAACTAAATACCTTTACAGGAATTTTGGGGTTTTTCTACAGTCACTTAAGTGGCCTAAAAACAAGTTTACTCAATTCTGCAGAAAACAGAAACCTTACTATTTATCTCTGATTTGTTTTGCACTGGGAACTGGCTTGGCTTTCATATGCCTGAGGCCATAATGTATGATTAAAGTTGCTTTCAAAAGCCTGGTATCCTCACTATATCTCAGAGCACCATTCCCACAAACTCTCACCCACATATCTTGGGGGAATTACACTGACTAGGGCTAATGGAAGGGCAACTAATGGACAGTGTAGCCCCAAACAGCTGTAGGGTATCCACTTGCGAGAGGCTGCTTTAAACACTAGTATTACAATAAAGGGAAGTGGGAAACATTTTGAAGATTTGAGCTTCATGTTGCAGTTTCCCTAGTTTTTAAACAGAGCCTGTATTCACAAGTTGTAGTTCTTGTGCCACTTCTGCTCTGAGCCCCAGGCAGAGTACTTCAAACTGGCAATGGCAAACATATGGATCATCCTGCCCAGAACCTAATTTAAGAGGAAGGGAAATCATTGGTTTTCAAACTGGAGCTGGAAATGTCATTTGTAATTAGTGATTTATTTATTTTTTTAGTGTAGAAAATACATTAGGGGATTCAAGAGCTGGATTAACAAATTTCTGAGGCAATTTATGCTCTCTGATTCTGTATCTACTCACATAGCAATTTTTTCTTATGGTTGCTGTGACACTTAGAACTGTCTTAGGTGAAAATAATCCAGTTTTCACCCAGGGTTTTTTATTTTATTTTTAACTAACCATTTCTCTGAAGCAGGGATGAGCAAAACATTGCCAATGTGCCACCCTTCTCTGTAGCCCTCAATACTCCCAAACGATCACTGATAAAATCTGGTAGTAACCTCCTGAATGCGATGTAAAAGCAGTGTTTTCTGCTTCCTTCAATTGATTTTTCCAGCAGCTTGCCAAAACTGGATAAGTCAGCAATGAAGGAGGTACAGCCTATGGCAGGTCCAAAGGAGACAACATTGGCAAAGGGCTAAAGTTGCCCTCTCAAGTGCAGTTGCCTGCCCTTGTGCTCAAGCACAAATTCACATCAAGAGACATTCAGAGAATCAACCCTGAAGGAGAAAGTGGAATCGTCTGTTGCTGCAGGAATTCTGTGATGACACAGAATGATACATTCATTAGTCCTTATATGGATCTGCGCTCTTAATACTGTATTGCACTAATATAGATTTTTCCCAATTACGAAGGATTTCCCTAATATAGGATTGCCGGTTGACATGAGAAGCATTTACTTGTTTGTTATGGGTTTTTTTCTTTGATTAAAAAACTCAAGATGAGGCTCTGAGGGTATCTCATACATTCTTCTTAAAATAATCTTGTGGGAAAAAATGGTTGTATGAGAAGGAGTTGAGAAAGAGACAGGGAGAGACCAACCTCAAGTCTTGGCAAGATTGACAGCTGAGCAGACAATTGAATCATCTCAGTCCCCAGATGAGGTACACAGAAAGAGCCTCCTTGAAGAGTGTGGTATCTTTGAACCACAATTGGGTGTACCCTGGTAACAGTAAACTTGTGTTGCTGGCTAACCTTTCTCACACTAGGTCAGGTGAAAGGAACTGCAGGATGAACACACCAAAAGGTGCCTACATTTTGGCAGTTTCATGGCTGGTCTAGACATGGAAAAAGACGTTCCCAGAGATCCAAATTTAAAACTTGGAGTATTTGATGAAGAAGAGAGAGGTGACCTGCAAAGAGTTACCTGAATCTGAATAAACATGAGCATTCTTTTTCACCTTTGAAAATCTCATACATCTTGAGACCAGATGTGGAAGATCTGAATAGCAACTGTTCATAGTACGGGACTGAGATATTTGAACTCCCATTTCTTGTTCGTTAAATGGTGGCAAGCTCATGAATGTGAAACTCCCTTCTCAAACTGTAAATTGTGGCTTCTTTAAGGGAAATAGCAACAAGCCACATTGATCTTAATAGTGTGCTGCCATCAGG
Source organism: Furcifer pardalis (assembly GCA_030440675.1). Taxonomy (NCBI): domain Eukaryota; kingdom Metazoa; phylum Chordata; class Lepidosauria; order Squamata; family Chamaeleonidae; genus Furcifer; species Furcifer pardalis. Next base: position 130,758,331 of record CP126894.1, read on the forward strand.
TGTCCATTTCCTAGAATGCAAATGCAGTGGCCATCATAAAAAAGCTATAGAATGTTATTAAAATTGTTGGAAGCTTGTTACAATTTCTTCAATTGTGTAAAACAGCATTTTTCAATTTGGATAAAAGCATTGTTTATAGGGTGTTTTAAATTTGATGGTTGTGGTTTTTATTTTTGCTTTCAGTCATTTTCATGTCCTCTGCATGGATTTTCCCTAAGGGAAAGGATGGTGTTGTATATTATCTTTCCATATGTTTCCAACCCTTTCAGACCCAGGGTTACTTTAACCCCATACTGATAACATAGAAGCTCCTTTTACCACACAATGGTCAATTACAAAGAAAGAAGGGACTCCAGAAGAAGATGCAGCTTTGACAACTTCTGTTCTTACATGCCTGCACAATAGTCTACACTAGCCACAATTCCTTTTTCCTGCAGAAATCTGGAAATAGAGTGAATGAATAAAATTATTTTTTTGTAATTGGTCAATTCAGATAAAATTCACCTATCCTGTATGGAAAAGTATTTGTTATGAATCCCCCCCCCCCTTTCAGCTTCACTGGATGATCCTGAGTTCTACATTATGAAAGTGGAAGAATGGGGATTGGTGGGTGGGGAAATTTCCCTGTCCCTTTTCATCATAACACGCACTGTATTCTGTCTGTAATGTAAAGTTTCAGCTCTTATTTTGCACATCACTAACTCCCTAGGGGACTGCGGTGGCTCAAGTGGTTAAGATGCTGAACTTGATGACTGGAAGGTTGGCAGGTCAGCAGTTTGAGATCCAAGTACTGCATGATGGAATGAGCTCCCACCTCTGTCCCATCTCCTGCCAACCTAGCAGTTTGAAAGCAAGAAATGTATATAAATAGGTACCACTTTGGTGGGAAGGTAAGCAGCATTCTGTACACTCCGGTGTTGAGGCATGTCTGCCACATGTCCATGTAAACATCTGCAGATGCAGACAGTGCTGGCTATTTGGCTGTAAACAGAGATGAGCACTGAACCTTAGAATCAGATACAACTGGCTTTCAAGCAAGGGCAACTTTTACATTTACCTATAACTCACTAACTATATTAGCTGAGTGTCCTGTTTTTAAATCTAGAGCAGGTACTGTGGCTTAAGAAGATGTTTCCCTGGTAGATGATGTTAGTCAATGTCAACAACTAGCTAGCATGCTAGCAGAACCTCTCTCTATCCAGCATTCATGTATCAAAATGCTCTTTTTAAATTCTTTTTTGAACATGCTTCCATTCTTGCACACTTTTTTGGCCTCTGGGATATCATGGACCTATGCTTTACATATATGATTCATATATAGTTTGGAATACACAGTTGTTTGGCTCCCCCCTCCCTGCCACCACTTTTTCAAAATAATAAATTGGTGGTTTTTTCCAAACTGATCAGTTTGTGTATGTTTTTCTTTCTTCCAAGGAAAAACTGGAGTTCTTCCTGGCTTGTTCTCACTGGTCAAAAAATAGAATTTTACAAAGACTCAAAACAGCCACCTGTTGCCAATCTGGTAAGTAGTTTTCTTTCTCATATATCATATTTTTCAGAAATGTTATTGAATAAAAAAATTTTGGGGAAAAGAAACAAAAATTGACAGAGAAAAAAGTAGGGGGGGAATCAACTTCAGAGAACAGTTGCAAGAAAATGACTCAATAAACTTTTAATCAGATGAGAGAGGAAGGGAAATAGAACTCAGCATATCTTTTATTAAGAGGTGCTTTTTGAGAATAATTGCAAAGTGAGACTGATGGTGAGTAGCTCTTCAGTAATGCAGAGGTAACGCTTTAAATTAAGGTGCCAGTTATAAATGCTTTATTCTTATTTATGAAATGATCTCTAAATGCAACTACTTCCTCAAATAATGTATTATAAAGTGTGTTATAAAATGCATTAGTAATAAATGCTTAACAGATGCTATGATGAGAATCTGTTACAAAGGATATTATAAAATGTAAATTGTATTAAACCCTATGTTTGCATCTTTAATACATGAATTTAAGTTGCTATTCAGCTTGCTATAAAGTGGCTTGCATATCATAAATAATAATAAAGTAGTTATAAATGACACCTTAATATAGGGTGTTTCCAAAGAGCAGACCACTGTAAGTTAACAAAGTGATTTTTATCTTCATCAAAATGTGACATCTTCTACATCTGCCTAACATTTCCTGAATATTCCTTATGATGCTATCTAATATAGTTAATGCACCTCAAAATAGAATTCACCATCCTTCCCCCTTTCTCACTCTCTCATTTTCTTCCTTTTTAATTGTGCCTCAAGGAAAGGCCGCTGACTGTAGGCTTCACAGATGTGACAGATATGTTCTACAAATAATCATGGCATGTTTCCCTTCAGTGCTAGTTACTGTGGAGTCTGAGCTCCTACATCCCTGGACTCTGCAAAACACAAATCTATAAATTCCTGACACTACAGACCGAGCAGGGACAGGTTTGACAGAATCCTATTGTGATGGCATCCCAAGGCCTGATCAAACCTGCCAAACCATATCAGGCTGATGGGTGACCAAAAAGGTGCACTATATGACAGGAGTCAGAAACAATAAATAAATTTAGATATGGTAGGTGATATGGAGCTTCTCCTTACCACATGCACTTTGTTTCTTTTTGTTATCAGTTTCTGGTGTTGGTCTTGCTAGCCACAGGGCACTTTGTCGCTCCCTTTTAATAGTTTACCAAGGAGGAAAAACAACAGCAACAACCAGATGTCTTATTTCTCTTACTGATAATATGAGATGGTCTATATGAAATAGCAATATTTTAGTTGTATTGCTTGAATTTTGCACAAGGATGTTAATAAAGTAGGTAAAGTGTGAAATGGCTTTTTGGAATCTAATACTTGGGGGGCTTGTTAGCATCTGTTTAGCTACTACATTTAAAAATAACTGGATATGTGAATAGAACTGAACTTACCCATATGCCGGCGTATAAGACGACTGGGTGTATAAGACGACCCCCCAACATTTCCACTCAAAATATAGAGTTTGTTATATACTCTCTGTATAAGACTACCCCCTCTTCCGCATACCTTCCACGCACCAAATAAAACATAAAAGAACATCAGATTTGATTTCAACATCTCCCTGTGGCCGATACTAGTGCACAAGTGCGCATGTGCGAGCTCTGCGTACACAAGGGGCGGGGCGGAGCACCGATGCTTCCCGCCGAGCAGAATGGGCCGGTCACGCCAAAAAGGCTGGCACCCCTGTCTTGCTGCTGATGCTCGCCGCAGGCACGCTAGATACCGCAGGATACTGGATGGTATATAGAATGAGGTGGGTGGGCATCGGGAGGCCACTATGGGCACCGGGCGAGCATCAGGAAGCCACTATGGGCACCGGGCAAGCATCGGGAGGCCACTATGGGCAGCTATGTCTATCCCAACTGAAGTGCACCTGGCATATAAGACGACCCCCCCACACACACACACACTTGGAGGCATGTTTTTCAGGGGGCAAAAGTAGTCTTATATGCCAGCATATACAGTATTTTTAAAAAAATATTAATAAAATAAATAGTCTTTGGAAATGACTCAGAGATTTAACTTCAAAGGTGCAAAAACTAAACCTTGGGTTTAGTTAATAATTATATTTTCTAGCCAGCAAGAGTACAGTAAGGTATCTCTCAATATAAGAAGAGTGTTTTTCCTTTTGCTTCCAGTCTGTTAGACTATTTCTCTCACAGAGTTAAGGAGAAGGTCTAAAAGTTCAGATGGACCCAGAGTCCCCTGGTGATCTGTTTCCAAAAACACATGGCCTAGTTGTATACAGAAAGAACCTCCTTGAAGATTGTGGTATTTTTGAACCACAATCAATCATACCCCAGGCAACAGCCACCTGTGTTGGTTAGGTCAGGTGAAAGAAACTACAGAACAAAATCCCCAAAGGTGGCTTCATTTTGGCACTTCCATTTTACCCCTTCAGTGTTGAAGGAGATACAAGGTTCTTGTTCTGGAACTTCTAGCAGCCTCCACTAGCATTATTTGGTGTTCTTGAATTATATCTTTGATGTTTTCTCTCCACCAAGTAACTCAGGCAAGGCCCCATGAGAAACAAAATCCATCTAGCATGGTCCTTTTAATTTAATTTTAACATCTTCTTTTTCCCTCAGAAGAGCTGTTTCAACTGCAAAGAGGGCAACCCCTGCACCACATACCCATGAGAACCCCATAGGAAAAAGTTTGCTGGCTTCTGCTTAGCTGACTTGGGTTTGGGGTTGTGCATAGTGTCAGGCAGACTGGAGACAAACAGTTTTCCTTCTGATCCACCTGTATGCTGTTTTAAAAAGAGCCAATTAGGCTGCCAGTACTTGAGTCTCTCCTTTCCTCCCTCTTCAACTATATAAAATAAAGAATCTGCAGTTTTAAGTTTTGGACATTTTTTGCGTTGGAAACCTATTAAAGGATGATTAAGCCTAGCTAGGAGGCTGGAAGCCACACTCTGCAGAGACAGGAGATGAGGAAAGCCCGTGTTCTCTTGCAGTCTCCATCAGACTGTTATTTCTAGATTAAATCTAGCTGAGAGTAGTGGACAGATCAAGATGACACATGGATCTCCCAGTGATCTGGATCCATGCCTTAATGCCAACTGCTACTATTACAATACAGTTTTGACCTTATCTTTTCCTCTCCTCAAATCCCTGGTCTCCCTACCCCACCCCTGGTGCTAGAAGTACATCTTAAACAGACACACATGTGTTTCCCTTGTAAACCTCACACTAGCCAGTCTGAAACTAATGACACATTTTACTTCATTCCTTGCAAAACTCCCTTTCCAACTCCCTATCCCCCAACAGCCTCCAGAATGATAATGATGATGATGATAAAAAAAGATAATGGAATTTGTTCTTCTGACTTCGTTTTTCTAGTTTAAAAAAGAAAGATAAATTATTTGCTAGTAAGGCAGAGAAAGGTTCACACATAAGGAAGAAAAGAGGAAATTTTGAAATTGCCCTCTATCTTTCCCTGTCCAGTCAGACAAATCAATTTACACAGCAAGCTATCCTGCTCCTTCTAAATCTACCCACCACTGGAGTTAAATAGCACACTATCCTGTTGCCTGAAAGATAATGTAAAGCCTGCCCTCTATAATTCTGAAGTGTGGCTCACTTTCACAGTTCATATACTCTCCCTTAATTCTTCCCCTCATGCTATTTCTGCCCCTTTTTACCAGTTTTATTTGTACCTTATCTCACTTCAATGAAATGAAAGTGAAAATGAGAAGGAAGATAACTCTGATATCATCTTCCCTCCTTTCTGCCAACAGTTCAAAAGCAAGAAATTGCAAGTAGATAAATAGGGACCACTTCTGTGGGAAGGTAACAGTGCTCCGTGCACTCTGGTGCCTAGTCATGCCTGCCACAGGATCACAGAAATGTCTGCAGAAGAAGACAGCAATGGCTCTTCAGCTTTGAAACAGAAATGAGCACTGAACCCTAGAGTCCGAGATAACTGGTTTTCGAGCAAGGGAAACCTTTACCTTCTTTTTTGGTGGACAGTGAGAATGGAAATTTCTTCCAATAACAGCCTCTTTTGGCTTTGTCCAGGTCCTTCATGGAAGTTTGACAGAACAGCTTCTTCTGTAGGCCAAGAGTTGAAGATGAAACAGGTGATTGGGAAAGTGCTGGTGACTATACAAAAGCACTTGGAGCTCCACCTTCAATTTCTTAAACAGTGGTGGGATGTCAAAAATTTTACTACCCCACCATGACATCATCACAGTGTGGGCGGAGCTAACATCATGATGTCATGGGCGGAGCCAACATCATGACGTTGTGGGCAGGGACAAAGAAAATTTTAAAGTAAAATAAAATAAAAATAAGCACGTGCATACACACACACACACACCTCAACCCACCCACCCACAACACAAACCCGTAAATAAATAAATAAAATAAAATAAATAAAATAAAAAATACATTAAAATGCACCCACCCACCCAAACACCCACCTACAACACAAATCAACCAGAGCTCTTAAACCAGAGCTTAAAGCTTATTATGGCTAATCTTTCTCACACTAGGTCAGATGGAAGGAACTACAGAATGAACTCATCACAAGATGGCTTCATTTTGGCACTTTTCAACTTTTCAACAGTTAAAGAAGTTAGGTACTAAGTCTTTGCCTAACCAGTTCTCTAGGATATCTAGGGGAGCAGGCTATAGGGAGCTTCAGGCTAGCAGCTTCTCTTCCTCCTCCCCACTTGGGAGGACAGCAAGGAAGCTGTGCATAGGCGCCAAGCACTGTAGGCATGCATGCACACCAAGTGCTTGGCGTGCATGTGCAGTGGGGGAACCAGTGAAAAGGTAAGCCCCGAAGGTGGTTCCCCCCAAAAGCTGAAACCGGTTCTCCGGGACACTGGGAAAAGTTACTACCGGTTCTGGAGAACTGGTGAGAACCTGTTACATCCCATCACTGTTAAAGTGAATAAAAGCAAAGATATGGCTGAAATGTATTGTGTAGCATAGTAAGTTGTACTAGAGTAGCTGCACTGAATAGGTGGAGATTGGGTGAGTTAAGTCTTCTGTATGTTCCAGGGATTCAACTGGGTCTACTGTAAAGTAAAGGTAAAGGTTTCCCTTGCTGAAAACTCAGTAGTTTCCAACTCTAGGGTTCAGTGCTCATCTCTGTTTCAAAGCCGAAGACCCAGTGCTGTCTGCTTCTGTAGACGTTTCTGTGGTTATGTGGCAAGCATGACTAGACACCAGAGTGCATAGAACGCTGTTACCTCCCCACCAAAGTGGTCCCTATTTATCTACTTGCAATTTCTTGCTTTTGAACTGCTAGGTTGGCAGGAGTTGGGACTAACACGGGAACTCATTTCCACCACCCAGTCAGCGTTTTTAGCCACTTGAGCCACTACTGTAGTGCAACTCATTATTCTAAAATAAGCAACAGGATTTAGGCCTTTGCATCCACTCATTGCTAAATTGTGCAAAGTGGCTAAATCAGAGTAATGGTTTTCAAAAAGGGAGGTCTGTGAATCCTTTCATTATCTATAACATAAACAAAAGGGGAAGGAAGTGTGGCAGGTAGAGTCTAAGGACACTACCGTCAGGTATTTAGTTCATGAATTCGATGTGATAAATGGGTGAAGGACATTGAAATTGATGAAATTAGTCAATTTTGCAAACGAAGATCAACAATCATGTTCTTTTCGCCCATGTAGCAAATCCAATTCACGAAATAAATCCCTGATGGTAGTGTCCTTAGACTCTACCTGCAACATTTTTTTTGAGGGGGGGATGGGGGGTTTGAGGCAACTAAAATTGAAATAAAGGTAAATGTTGACCCTGCTCAAAAGCCAGTAGTATCCGACTCTATGGTTCAGTGCTCATCTATGTTTATTAGCCAAAGAGCCAGCGCTGTCTGCATCTGCAGATGTTAAGGTAGGCATGTGCCAGGCATGCCTCAACACCGAATGCTATTTACTTTCCCACTGAAGTGGTTCTGCAAGGGCAGAAGTGGAGGAAGGAAGAGAAGATCAGAGGTGAAAATTGGTGTTTCCCCTTTAAATGCATTGGCCTGCTTTTGAGCCCCACAGTACCCCAGGCCAGCCTTGCACGTCTCCCTACCAGGAAGCAGACAAAGCAGGCTGGGAGGAAAGGAAAGGAAGCTCTCTTGCCTCCCCTTTAAATGTAACCCACCCACCAGAGCCAGAGCCGGGATTCTAGATGTGGGTGTGTGAAGATTTTTTCAGGATTATTTATTATTATTTATTTATTTATTTAGATTTATATTGCCGCCCACTCGCCAAGGCGACTCAGGGTAGCTTACAGTCAAAACAACAACAGTACAATAAAAATTATAAAATGCAACCACATAAAACAACCAAACGAGAACACAAACTAATGGGCAATGATGCCATTTATATATCACTACTCTTGGACATGTGAGAGACCTCTTCATCCATGGCTGGCGAGGGCTTTTCCTGCGCTGGCTGCCTCTGGTGATGGACTCTGCAGGAAGACACTGGCTTGGAGGCTCGTCGGATCCATATACAGTCCCCTGACCTCTCTTTCCCTGGCATGCAGTTGTAGCAGGGGGCGTTGGGGAAGGAAGGAGGGGGTGGAGAAAGGTGGGAGCACAAAAAGCATGTTCTGCCTTGCCTCTCTTCTCCCCCAGCAGTTGTTTCTCTTTCTCCCCCCCCCCCCCATCCAACTCACTCCACTTGCATTTATTTACACGCACACACACTCGGGCTCTCCTCACCCATCAGACCAGCACTCGGAACATACCTTACAAACTTTGGGACTGGGGATGATGGAAGGAGGTGGGGACAGCCCGTGCAGGGCTATCAGAAAAGAAAAGAGGGGGAAAGAGAGAGAGGAAGAAGATTTACAGTCACAAGCACTTGCCGGTTTTTGTTTTTAAATCTTTATATAAAATGTTTCCGATGTCCGATCCAAATTGTATAAGTGTCAAAAGAAAGGTTATTCTGTCCTCTTTCAAGTGCACTTTGGATCACTTTGATCAGTCAGTCATGGTTGTTGTTGTTTTGTTTTTTTGTTTTTTGGTTGGCTCACCGCCAAACCCCCTCCCCCACAGAAATGTCATTTTAATGAGTCACGTTTTTCCTCAATATCTTTTTTGTGGATTCCTGCTTCGGCATAATTTTTCTCCAAATGTTGTATGTGAACTGTATCCACCTTGGGAAGTTGTCATAGTCAGTTTCTAAATTGTATTTCCTTCTTTTGGGGTTTTTTTTGTGACCTTGTTTAAGTGGTTTTTTTGTAAAATGCTTCATAGATTATTTTTCCAAAGTTCAATTCCAAATCTTAAAGTGTACCCACAAAGGTTAATCCTTCCTCTTTCAAACACACTTCGGATCATCTGAATTGGTTGGGTTGTTTTTTCACTGCCCCCCGGACAATCGACCCCCCCCCCCAGCAAAATGTCACTTTTCTGATGCTGCTTCCGAAAACAATGCCGTTATAACTTTGCATTTTTGACTTTTGGATTCTACCAATTCTTAAAGTTGCTGAGGATTTTTCAAATGACATAACCCTTATTATCATGACTGCCTTAATTTTGGTGTTGCAGCTTGTCAAAAGTACATGATTTTCGTTACATTGCAAAAGGTGCCAGACTACCCAACCAAAAAGTAAGACGTTCAGCAAATTCACATAAAAAGGGGGTGCAGAGAGAGAAATATTCTCACACCTTGAAGATGAGAAGATTTATTTCAGTGATGGGTTTTTTTAGATTTAATACACTTTCTTAAAGACATAAAGGGATTATAAACCTACAGAGAAGTTACTGAAATGGTCAAAAGAGTTAATGGACATAAATCAGACATCAGGAACACACAGAAACCTGTCTCAAATAATTTAATCTAGATCAGGGGTTCCCAACCTATGGCCTGTGGGCTGGCCCCAGCCCACATCACCATGTCTTGTGGCCCACCACCACACCCACACATTTATGACAGCCATAAAACATGCCTGTGCATGCGTAAACATGATTTCCTCAGCTATAAACACACCTCTGGCTCTCATAAACATAGAAGCGGGTGCATTTACTTCCACTTCTGGTGTGTGGTCCAGCCCATTCAGGTGTCTGGGTGTGTGGTCAGGCCCGGGGAGTAAAAAGGCTGGAAACCCCTGATCTAAATGGACACTCCACACAAGATTTGAAAGTTGCCAGTTTTGAACAGAAAAAAATATACAAGAATACAAAGAGAGAGAGAGAAGAAATAAAATATATACACATGCTGGACACCCATCTCAAACGTTTGAATATTAGTAAAGGGTTTCTGGGACATTATCAAATTTAAAATGCCACAACTAGTTTTGCAAATTACAGAACAGGGTGGACAGCAGGTCCCTCTTACCATCCTCAATTAACTCATTAGCAGACATGTAATGCTAGAATGTTTATCTTGCATCCATCTACTAACCAGTTATAACTCAAGAGAAACAAACTTCACTGTAATAAATTTAACCTAAATCAGGGATTTTCTGTTATTCTAGTTGTAAATAGCCACAGTGATGTTCTGTTATTATTAGTTGTAAATAGCTGTCTGTTTTGCTAGCCAATAATTGTGTATCCCTGTACTTGATATGTATAACGTAATGCCATGAAGTCTCACTCTTATGTTTGATGAAGTGGACTTGATCCACAAAAGCTAACATTAAAATACAGGAGTTAGTCTTTAGGGCACCACAACATTTTTGTCTTTTTGTTTTGTTTACTCTCTGATATGAAATGCTGTACAACCATTTGTCTCAGAGGTGCCAGAATACTTTTCTTTGTTTATCTTTTCGTTTATTATAAAGCATGGTAGGAAACTTTGCTATGTAGGAATTAGTTTTTTCTACAAAACATTGGGTTCATTAATTTATTTTGTTAATGGCTGAGTTCTCCCACACCTAAAGTATGCTAGCTAATCATGAGAAAGGCAGAACTTTCCCCTCTACAAGCCTAATAATAAGTTAACAAAAGTTCTTTAGCAAAGGAAACCGATGGAGGCAACCAGATTTTTTTCTGATGCAACTAATATGATATTTTCAACAAACCATTCACCCTGCTATAATTCTTGATAGCAAAAAAGCAAGTTAATGCATACATGTGATTTCATTAAAAATTTGTTGACTGATTTTACTTTCAAGTATTGTTTACTTCAGAGAATGGAAGAAATCAACCATTAATTCAGTAATGTAATAAAGTCAATGTTCATTCACTGCAGTACGAATTGAATAACGTAGCAATCTTATTTTAGCATGAAAATGATGTTATTTACCAAAAAGATGGATATACTCTAAAACCATAAACATATTAATTCATTAATTCTTGATTAAGGGCTGAGAATAAAGTGATTGTTTCAAAGTATGAAATTAAAATACTCAAACACCTCCATCCCAACAATATATATTAGGAAAAAAATACATTCTAATTGATACCATATTTTAACATGTGAAGGTAAAAGTAAATGTCTCCTTTGCTTTAAAGTCAGTTGTGTTCAACTACTTTTCCAATATTCAGCAGTTTTAATGTCTCTGTCATTTGCATCAAGCCAATCCTCCATATCACACTGTTCAGACAAATTGCTGCAGATTAGCAGATGTTAAAAGTCTTGTCTCTCACCACATTCACATTGTTCACCATTATCAATGTGAGCCCAACTCTTTAGGTTTGTTTTGCTTCCTGTCATCCCAATTTTCAGCCTATTCAGCATTTTACATGTCCAATATTGGCAATGGTAACATGCTTTTGGCTTCTCCTTTGTTGCCCATAACTCTGTGGGTAATGTTCTTTCTCATTCTTTACTTCAGTGAGCCTCAGCTGTAGATGGAGGTGATGTTGTTTTTAGGAAGCTCTTTCTTGAGTTCAACCTTGATGTATGGTGTTGAATTCCAGACATTGGATACTTTGGGTCTGTTGTTTGCTATTGAGCTACTAGAACCTCTGCATACTGTTACTGCAATTGTTATTGGTAAACTTACTGAACTTGTCATATTGTGAGTCTTAAATACTAAGAAGAGGCCTCAAATAATGCAATGTTCTTTTTCCTCGTGTGGCTCTTCAAACTACTCAGAAAAATGTCTTGCTAAATTAAATGGATCTTAAATTTCAATAAAAGTGATGAAATAATAATGTGCTATTGTTATGTGCTGTCAAATTATACGCAATTTATGACAACATTAATAGCCTTTTAAAGTATGTGACATATTTAAGGAGTGCTTTTACCAGTGCCCACACCACAATGAACTTACATGGCTGAGGGTGTGCTTGAAATTAGTCTACTTACTTTACTATACTGTCTGTCTGAGATGTTCATATGTCTTCAGTTATTAAGAAGCAGAGATTGACAATGCTATTTTGTTGGATCACCCCTGCTCGGTTCAGCAGCACATATACTAAAATTGGATTATCCCAGCCAGAATACTTGGACCAACATGTTGAGTTAATATTTTGGCTGAGGGATTTTGAGTGAGAGAGATTTTGAGTAATCTCTCCTACAAACTTTATTCCTTACTATAATATAAACCAGAACAGTCAAACAAAATAACAATGGGAATGTGAAGTGTCTTTCCATTAAGGACAAATAAGGAGAAGTGTTTTGCTTTGAGAGAGAGTGAATCAAATCTGGTGATGAATGTTAAACCATTATATTTTCAAATTATAATAAAATACTCAATCTGTGTTGGTCAAGGAAATCACTCCTTATTTTCTCCAGATTTGTAACTATAATGTGCAAATTAGCACACAAAAATTGGGAAAACTGGAAAATGGCAATCCTGGTAAATATAGGCTTTTCTTTAAACTACAAATGGACAATTATTTCCCTGAGATCTATCATTCAATTCCCTGAAGTTTTCTTTCCTTACAAAAGATAATTTGATTCTCCCACTCCATTCTCAGGGCACTTTTTATTTTCCTCTTTCTTTTGGTGGCATTTTGCAGCTTTTCCTTATTGCTGCAATATGGTTGAACATACTCTGTGTGTATATATGTGTTTGTATTATACATTAATCACCCTCCAGTCTTTTTGACTGCCAATACTTCTCCATCTGAAAATACCCCATGGCTGTGGGTTTTAATTGATTGAAACATGGGGAGACAAGGGAACCTGCAGATAGCTTGAAAGATTATTATACAATGGAAGACAGGTCACACATCTGTACACTCTAGTAACTAATACAAGTACAAGGTTAATGCCCCACAGGCCACCCACAGTATTTTTTTCCTAGTGTTTTCTGAGCCTTTAGGTTTTTATACAGACATCAACATTGAATAAACCAGGACACAATTCTACTGAATTGCCACTTTGAGGTGGATTTTGGCACCTCAAACCACCCCAAAATGTCTGCTTCCAGGGATTGCCCCCATGTTATCAATATAACAATATAGGAAAAGAAAGATTATCTAGAGCAGTGTTTCCCATCCTTTGGTTTTGGACTTCACATCCCAGAAGCCTAAGTCAATTCCCCAAAGCACAGATCAGCCAATGTACTTACTTAGGCTTCTGGAAATTGAAATCCCCTGTGGGGCCTGTGCACCACATTGGGAACCACTAATCTAGAGGCAAAAGATTTCTTATCATGTTCATGCCACCCATTCAACAACCTAGGGAATGTGGGCTGGAAGTGAGACATTACTTCCAAGGCCCCCATATATCTTCAAATATAAAAGGTTGTTAGTCTATGTGAACTTGTGCTCCTGGGTGGATCTACATAAAAGTAGAATTTGCTTTAACACTTCCTCCATAGTACTAATTCCAGAAATGAATTAGGTAGTTTGGAGAAAACATATTGTGGCTGATCCTGTAAATGTGGATAGTGGTATGTTATCTAAGAATGGTTTGGGCTGCTACAGATTTTTTTTGTTCTTCTACAGAAAGCAGGAAATAAACCCGAATGGGTGGACTTGTGTGGAGCTCATATTGAATGGGCTAAAGAGAAGTCAAGCAAGAAGAATGTCTTCCAGGTAGGAGGTGATTTATTGTTCACATTATTGTTTGATTATTACATCATTAAAAAGGCAATAACTAAACAAAGCAGTACTTTTTAAAGTGTCTAGATGTTTAATATTAGCAGCCTGTACCATGGCAATGTTTGTACTTTATGCTACATTTTATTCACACTTTTCTATTATTTTTTTCTGGGCCAAAGTGTCTTGATGATTGAATCTGCTAAAACCCTTGAGAACCTGTTGATATGCTGATTAATGTGCCACTTTCAATTTGTTTTTAAAAGTTGGTAGGTAATTTGTTTGGGGTTTAAGACTATGATCCTTGACCTCATGAACTCCTGTAAACAAAGCTTTCACACTCTGCTCTCATAAGCTGCACTCTGCACTGAATGGAATTTGCCTGTTTATTTTCATTACTTCTTATATGGGTTTAATGACAGGTTCATTCCAGAGGGAAAGGAGGCACAGGGATGTTGAACTGGGAGAGGCCACAACTCTACAACTCTTAGAGGCAATTCAAACAGCCATGCACTTTCACTGATGTAATATAGTGTAAATAGTTTAACAACATTGCTAATTAACTAATACAGTAATACCTCATATAACATTAGTATCGAATAACACGAAAATCGCATAACATTAAGGAATCTGGGGGGAAGAATTGCATCAGATAACATTAAGATCCTATGGGATGCTTCAGATAACAACCGCGAAAGCCTGTGTGGTTACAATGTATCTCTATGGATCCCATAGAGGATCAGATAACACGAAAAATCATATAACACGAAGACTTGTGGAACCAGGTTTTAGTGTTATATGAGGTTTTACTGTACTAAACTTACTTACTTACTTGATCTGTATTTCATGTCTAGTTTGACATGGCGGGTCGAAGCATTGCCTCCCATGAGATTTTGGTGGTCTCTCACCATCAGGAGAACCTACCACTACCATAGCAGTGTCCATGGCACATGGGAAACTGAGGCCCATGTTTTCAATGTTTCTTTTGCCATTTGAAATATGATGACACAGCTGGCTGGGCTCATGTTGAAGTTGGCCATGTTAGAGCAATGCACTGGCCAGGTGCATTGCCTGAGTACCCAACCCTACTTACTGACTTGCAGTCCAGAATGGAGGACCATCTTTGTGGCATGGTTGACCTGCCAGGGGAATAGACCCCCACCACCATAGCTGTTGGACAGCCAGGGTCACCGCTGTGCTGCATTGAGGAGTGATGTGGGATTTACAGTTGATTATTATCCTGATACTGCATTCCATAATGATGGTGTGGACTGCAAGGTTACATCACATCCCAATGTGACTGAGTGAAGAAGTACGGCCAAATGAGTGTAATGGGACTTACTCCTGTGAAAATCTGCATAGTTGTGGCAAAGACATATATCGGGATAGGGTAGAACCAGTGGTGGGATTCAACAATTTTTACTACCTACTCTGTGGGCGTGGTATGGTGGGCATGGCCAGGGGGAAGCCTTGTATTGCACCTGAACGAGGACTACTTTATTTCAAAACTTGGATGAGCAGGGCCAGCCAGAATTTCTGCTACTGTTTCTGGCAAACTGGTGCGAACCTGCTGAATCCCACCACTGGGTAGAATTTATGAAATGCCATTTTACAGGCCTCACAGTAGGATTTGTAGGAGTCCTGGGAAATTTGTAGCAAAGAGTTCGCAGCAATCTCCCACACACACACAGAGATACTGAAAACTAAATTGTTTTGGATCAGAACGTGGGAGTGAGCAGCACTGCTACATTGACTGTGTGCCTCACTATGTGAGCTGTACATTTTGGTAGTGTCAGCCATTTCATTCGTATTGATACCCTGGAGCAACTTAACTTCTGGGACACAGTCATTAAAAAAAGATGGCTGTTTACTGTCAACTTCTGGTAGAAATGGTTTTGTTTGTTTTTATTAAGACCCATGATCAAAATTAGCAATGGGTCCTACCAGACCTCAGGGTAAAATGTATCAAACATTATTATGTGAAGCTAAGCTTCAGTAGGATGAAAGGAGTAATATAATATTTACCAGCTTGATTGAGGAAGACGGTTGATTTCTTTTAAGATTAAAAGAGAGTAGAAGTGGGATCATAAGGAAGGAAAGAAGTACATTCCTAAATTGCACCTCAGATTCACTCCCTGATATGAGGCTTTTACATACATGTTCATTATAACTGGGACGGTTTTATCTATAGCTGTTAGTTAAGAAATTACAACTTCCTGTGAGTTTCCCCAGGGACTGTGATATAGTGCCATAGCCTAGGTAGAGACTGGTACAGTATCACTACTCACAGAGAAAGCTAAAAAAAGAAACAGTTTCAGCTACATGCCTAGTTTAGAGACAAATGTTGAAATTTCTTTGAAGTAAAAGCAATACACACTTTGCAACTGATGAGTCTGGGAATATAGGTCACATTTGTTAAGCTCTCATTACAGAAGTACAAAAGTCCTCTAGAAGAAGAAAAACCTGCAATGCCTAGAAATGTCTTCCAATTTAGCATGGAGGGGGAATAATATTGGCCCTAGATTAGAAAATCAGAGGGTAAGTGTTTAGGCATGTAACTATGAGACACAGAGATGAGTGTGATGAATGCATTAACACAGACATTTCTTAGCAGCAAAAGATGATGTATCCGATGTACCTGTTTATAGGATCACAGACACTGCTTCTCTGCCATTTCAGCGCCTCATGTTGTTCTGCCCCTCAGTCATTCCTCTAAGTATCTGCAACCTTTTGTGAATGGCCAAAGTAAACTTGAAAGTACAATGTAGTTTGAAGCAGCTTCAGGAGTCCCTATGAGCTCACAGAACAATTTGCAGCCTGATAACATTTTCGTCTCCCTAGCAAACTGACACATTACAGCAGGTCTTCATCAGAAGAGTGGTGAATAAAAGAAGATTTATGTTCAAATCACATGCTTTAAACATTCCTGCTAAGTGCTAGTTTGCTCTTTGGTGTTGAGCCTGAAATTTAAAGCACCGGGGATTAAAAGGATTACAACATAATCTTAAATAATCCTAAGTGTCATTTACAGAGAGATGGTTGTAATAACTAAATAAAACCATGTTAAGGGATGGCAGCGTTGTCAATCAGCAACTGAAACCGAGTCTCTGTTGCCCTTGTGTTTTCTCTCTTCTCCCCTTTATCAACTCCAATTTTACGTTGGTTAGGTATATCTTGATGGAAGCTGCTGCTGAGGGAAATAGTGACATGACAGAATGTTTCACAGTCAGTGCTAATATGGTTACCGAAGCATTAGTAACTAGATTAGTATTTTAAAATCATCTCTAGATTCAGTGTTTCATGCTTGTAGCACAACCTTTTCCCCCAAGAAAGGGTTTATCATTTTCTCCATTTTCACTCTTGTGGTTTGTTTCTCCTAACATGAAAGTCAGTCAGCCTCTTCTGAATTTAAACATTCTTCTAAGACATGAGGCAGAAAAGTGCTGAACGTACTTCACCTTGGCATCAGTTCACATAAAGATTATCCTGCAGTGCTGGGAAGAATACTTACAAATGCAAGTGCTGCTGCACTAAACATTAACTTGCACCAACTTGTGTGCTTGCAATTTACAGAACAGGGAGATAATGTGTATCCCATTTAGTATATATCAGTATTTTTGTCTTATGATCACAAAGCAGCACAACTGCCAGATATAATATATCAATTGTGTTGGATTCAGCAGAGTGCCCTCCTGGTGAAAATGATATTTCATTAATGGAGGCCAAAATTTGCTACTTAGGGGGAAGCTAGCTGATTTCTCCTGTTCATGTTATTGTGATGACAGACTTAGTGCCATCCATTTTCATTACTTTGCTTTGGGTAAGGAAATCTACATTTTATTTAAGCTTGGACATATCTATCTCAAGTGCAACAGCAAAAATGCTATTTTGAAACCCTCCACCTTGTCTTTTTAGGAAGACCATTTTACTAAATTTCTCCTAAAAAAGGAGAAATTCCCCCAATAGTATCTAAGAGATGGGACTCACCACTAGCAGTGGTTGCAGCATAGTATTCCTTCTTTTCTTCCAAAGGACTTTAGTTCTTTGTGTTGACACAGCAAGTGGAAAGCAATAGCAGCACCTATGCTGCCAGCCTGACCATCATTTTGCTTCCTCCCAAAGTGTCATTCTAGGACATTGTGTGATAAGTTCTGGCATAGAAGTAGACATTAAAAAGTGATAAAGAAAATCTGTGAATAATTCTATAGTAATAATAATTTTGTGTCAGAAATTATTTTGGATGGAAAGGATTTTTGTAGGAAAAACTCTGCTCAGTGAATGCCCAAATGAGGCTCCTTTCATGCCCCCAAGAACTGGGACAGAGATGGATGCTCAATCTGCCATGTAGTACCCAGGTTTTGAACTGCTGACTTGCCAGCCTTCCAGCTAACAAGAGCCATTTCTTAACCACTGAGCCACCACAGCCTCAATAATTCTATGAAATGACCTTTTAGTTTTAGAAGGGTAGGAAAAAGATAAAGCTCGGAATGTTTCCCAGAAAAATGTCTTCTGAGAAATGTTGGATTAGCACTTATTGTCATTCCATAAGGTACATCACCTTCCAAGTGTCTCCTAAATGGTACACTTTGAGGAGTCATTGAGGATACATTTTCCTTTCTGTTGCAGATATTTATAATACAGCTCCTTTACTTTAAGCTCCAGTTCTAGGAAAAAGGTGAAACTAGTGCTGTATGATAATATGTCTTCCAATTTTTCTAACATTTCCCAATGGAAGAGAAATCAGTTATTCTCAGGCATTTAGAATAATTTATTTTGACCATATTTTGAGCTGACCATAACATTGTATGATGATTGAGCCCCCCCCCCCCCCGCCCCCAATTACACACCTCTTCAACACACCACAGCTTACTTGGCTGTCTATATTTTTCTATCTGAAAAAGCCCTTTGGAAGGATTTAGCTTATTTGTTATGTAGCCATATCTCCATCATGAAATACAACTTTACAAGGCACCAGTAATTTGTAAAGGCAATAAACAATTTTATCTCCCAACCAGTTATGATTAGAGCATATTGAGTTGGAGTAACATTAGCTATGTGATCTTTGCATTATGGACAAGAGTGTTTTATGTAGACTTCTAAAGTAACTAGTAACACATAACATGACATATTCTTCTCAGAGTGGGGGGAGGAGATCGTTTTACAATGAGTTTCAGAATTTGTAGTCTCTTTTAAAATGACTATAGCTGTAGATTTCGAAAGTAAAAACATTTGATAGTATGCTTCCATCCTGGTGAACAATTAGCCTGTTCATGTGCATTCATACACAAGTGTGCCTATGCACTTGGCTACAGAAGCCATGGTATTGTATTTACCAGGGGACTGGACTGGATGGGCAATGGATGGATAGCCACCAATTTGGATCAGTAAGGAGGCTTCCTGGGGTTCTCTGCTGTTGGCACAGCCTTTTGTGGTGCCTGTTGTCATTCCAGTCAATCAGAGAAAGTTTTCAGTTGAACTGGAGGGAAGAGGTTTTCACTTCAACCTGTTCGGGAAGCATTTGTGTGCCGCACATGGTCCAGGACAGCAAGTTGTGGCCTGGCCTTCTCCCAAACATTGTACCTGGTTTATGTATACATGTCATTTGGGTTTGGATGGTAGCAATGTACATCCTTAGTTTCTATGTTTCTGTTTTGTTGGAAGTAATTTTAGACATACACACAGATACAGGTTGGAAGGGAGGATGTCTGCCTTTGGTACTATATAGTATCATCTGGGCTGTCCTGATGAAAAGCAGATACTTGCTGCTCTTCATCAACCTAGCCAAAGTGATACTGAGAGAGAATTTGTCCCTCATTGTTCTTACATAATTGTTTCTCTTTGGTTTGGATCTTCAGGTCTGATGATCAACTTCTCTGGAGATTGTTACCCTTTACCTTTACTCTTTTCCACTGGACTGACACCTTTTTGCATTTCAACAGTGGCCACACAACTGCTTCTTATGCCTCTGATTGCTGATGCTGGTTCACCATACCACAGTTTCTGTTAACTGGAATTATTTATTAATTTAACCTTTGCCACCAGTTCAAACTTGCAGGTCTCTGGCAGAACATATGATTCCAAACATGGGTAGGTGTCTCCACAATTGAGGTGAGGGAGTGGTAAAGATAAATATTAATCATAGTGTGCAGCATAAAAAGGATTGCCACTTCTTCTGTGTCTAGGCTAGATGTGAAACTGCCAAAATGAAGGCACCTTTTGGTGATTTGGTAAAATCCTGTACCAATTTATTGTATCAGCAAGATCAAAATGTACATCTTACTGGTTATTTATGTAAAATACTTTATTGCAGTGTTTCCCAATCTTTGGTTTTTGCACTTTAATTCCCAGAAGCCTAAATCAATTCCCCAAAGCACTGATCAGCCAACATACTGACTTAGGCTTCTGGGAATTGAAGTCTTCCTGTGGGACGTGGGCTCCACATTGGGAACTACTGTGTTATTGGTATCAGAGCACTGCACATTTTTAAATTATGGATATATGATAAATATAGGTAAAATTCAACATGAATAAAAATGTTAAAATGATTAGACTGTTTTTGACCAGAAGCAAGGTAGTTCTATAGCTTTATGGTGGCCTTTTACTAGATCTTCTTTTTGTACATGTGTGGGGAAAAATGCATGCACATAAACGTTGCATTGATCGAATTTTTCCACATTAACAAAAAAACTTGCCCAGTATCCAAGTACTGAAATTCTAAACTGGAAATATGTGTGCCTTGGTTTTGTATTTGCCATGCTGCAAAAAAATTGAAAGGCAATAATAACATCCTGAAAGACTGTCAGCCTTGTTTTCTTGATTGTCTGTTTTCTTATTTACAGTTTGTTTCAGTTTACTGTTGATTCAGTCAGCTGTAAACACAGTAGCTTGAGGGTGAAAGGAGAATCTGTTCCTCCCTTTTGGCTGCAAGTTGCAGCTATTTCACACAATCAAACAAAACCTCTTTCTGATCAAAATTTTATTTGGTTTTTATCCTGCCTTTGCACTTTAGGGGTCATCATGGTGGCTTTCCACCTGCAAAAAGGCAGTAATAATGAATTAAATACAGAAGTACAGTGGCCAACATCCTGCTAGTGATGCTCAGTGGTGTAATGCCATCAGCGTACCTTTCAGAGGTGAAATTCTACAAATTAAGTGATCAGCAAAGACATTTCCTGTCATGCATCAGTCACATGAATTGTCATGAATTAGGAAGTGAATAACTTGTGGCAATTCCTACAGAAAATTGCACTGACAACATTATCAGTAGCTATCATGAATGGGATTCAGGCCACTCAGATTAGAATATGACTACTAGGCATTTAGCAGCACAAACTAATTAAAAAAGTTATCTTCTTGTAAGATTATAGAGGCAGATGCCAATATGTGCCTTCTTTCAGAATAAGTTAACATAAAATTCAAACATAGAATTAAAAGACCATAATAATAAGAATTATGTTCCATTAAATTGATTCTAACCTGATAATCCTTTAGAGTATTTTCTAATTATAAAATACAGTGCTAAGAAATGGTTCATTTTCCCCTTGTTTTGGACATGCTGTATGACTTTGCATCTTGGTCAAGACTACATAGGTTGGCTCTTTTCCTACAAAGTACAGCGAAGGGTCAAATTACCTAGTTGATCTCCCCTACCCAACAAGGTGAACTAGCCATACAGATGGTTTTAGGGAGAGCATTCTAAAGTGAGAATGCCACAGCCATGAAGGTATTCTTCCCAGTGTATTACAACCTGTGGATCCCTTTAAGAAAAAGTCCATAATCCCTCATCATTGGATACCATCTAGCACTTCAGGGAGTCAGGTGACATTTAGAGCTTCTGTGATTTGGAGACCAACAACATCTGAGATTCCAAGGTCAAACTGTTCCTCTCATTCCGCATTGTCAACCATATATAGATAAAGGTAAAGGTAATGGTTTCCTTTGCTCGAAAGCTAGTCTAACCCAACTCTAGGGTTCAATGTTCATCTCTGTTTCAAAGCTGAAGAGCCAGCATTGTCTGCTTCTGCAGACATTTCCATGGTCATATGGCAGGCTTGATAAGATACCACAGTGCATGGAACACTGTTTAACTTCCACTGAAGTGGTCCCTATTTATCTACTTGCAATTTTTTGCTTTTGAACTGTTAGGCTGGCAGGAGCTGGGACAAAGACGGGAGCTCATTCAATCCTGCAATACTCAGGAATCAAACTGCTGACCTCTCGCCTTCCAGTCAGTGTCTTAACCACTTTGAGCCACTGCAGTCCCTTCTGAAAGTGTGCAGATGTGTGCAGGTGAGAGTCTGCATTTAATAAAGCAGGTGATAGTGCAACCTTATATATGGTCCTTGAGTTCAATGGAAAATGTCCCTTATAAGTGCGTATAAGGTTACACCCTCGCTTGTCTCCCCTTTCACTTCCTGACAGCTACACTGCAATTTTTGAAGCTGCAGATGTTATTTGTCCATCAGAAAGGAAAATATTTATTCTGAGCCAGAGGCATTTTTATGTTGCTAAAATTAAGCCTAACGATATGTAATGCTTAATGTACACATGAAGTAATAATTTGGTTAGGAGGAGAAGCTCTAAAGAGCAGTGAGGCTCAAATAAGGGACTAGTTACTAAATAAATGCAATGCTGGCTTGTTCACTGTAGTGTGCAAGAAAGATCCTGGGTGCCCAGCCATGTCAGTTTAAGAAAGCAGCTTCCCCACTCTCCTGCTGGGTTTTTTTGAGAGTCACATTTATCACGTTTCAAACATAATTATTAATTTGTAATTTTAATATCCAATGGAATCGAACAGCTCTGTCTTTTTGCATTATTCATAAAACACATTGCTGCCATCTGGTGGTAAGCAATCATGTCAGCTCCGACTTTCCCCAGTACCTTTGCTAAATTTCCTGCTTGGAGGTTGTGATCTTCAGTGAATGAATTTTGGAACAAAATCCCACTGATCGAGTGGTATACTTGTGCATGAGTATGCATGGCTGTGTGCAACTTCTTATATAAATACTTATGAATGCAAAAAGCAAAAACAGTAGAATATTTTCCAAAATAAGGTTTCTCTTCTGTTTCAGTGGGACAATTAAATATAAGATGTTTCCGTTGAGTGTTCTTGTGCAACCTACCAAGACTGTCAAAGAGTTGTGTATTGCAGCCTGCTTCATATCTGCCACAGGGTGAAAGCTGTATACAGTCAGCAGCAACAGGAAATTTTCCAGCCCTTAACAGGCCACCATATTAGACTTAGTAAGGGAAAGTGACAGGTTGCACTGGCCACAAGCTTGCACACTCGTGCACCTACCCTACAAAGCACACAAGCACAAGAAACAATTCATTTCCTTCAAATAAATACAATGTTCAGTATTGTAAAATAGAAATTACACCACCAAGGGTTTAAAAATGGCTCTTTAATATTTTACAGCTTTACTTTCTTTGTCATCCAAGAGGGATTAAATCCTTTACTGAAGTTTTAATGAGTTTGGGGCTACTTTTTTTTATTTCTGAAAGAGATTTTTACAGGTGCAACAAACATTAGTCATTTGCAGCTGGAGTTTGAAGCAAGTGGTAAAACGTAAAAGCAAACAAACAGGTGCCAACTTGCCCTGCTTGAAATAGTAACATTAACACCTCTTCAAGCTGGTTGCTTAATGAGGTAATGTCTGATTTAATAGAGAGAGTTACAATTGTTGAGGGTTTCTATGTGTAATTTTAATATTTTAAAATAACTAGTGGCTGTGGGACATGTAATCAAGTGTCATTTTTTAAAAAGCCAGATATGCTTTCAAGTGTAATTAGTAAGACATGGCTCACAGGCAGTTGTCAACGTATTATAGTTTGGGATATAGTGCTGCACAAAAATAGTAAAATACAATTGCCAGATCCAGTGATTCTATGCAGCTAGAGAATTCTGATACACATATAATAATAATTATCTGCCATCAAGTCAATTCTGACTGAGAGCAACCCTTTCTAGAGTTTTCTAGGTAGAGTATTCAGTATTTACCACTGTCTTCTTCTGGGATAGCGTGGCTTGCTCATTTCTTCACAGGCTGGTTCTTCTGGGATGCTCAGTCAACTTCTGGCTCCATAGACAGATACAGAAGCCCCTGAGCTGTCAGGCCAGCTAACACTCTTAAATTCTCAAGATTTTCTCTCTTTATGATAGAGTACTGATAGCTAAGTTTGCAGTAGGGGTAGCTAAAGATTTTCTTTCAGTTCATTTATATGTCCCTATTTCTTCATATTTGGAATGGGAAGAATTTGATCATAAAATGCTTCACGTATGAAAGAAACTGAAACTGACTTATTAGTTCGTCCACTCCCAGAGCTTGTGTCCTTGTATATTTAGCTGACTTTAAATTAGATCTGCCATCTCTCTTTCTCTCTCATTCTCAATTGTAACCTTTTATAAAAATAAGATTTTTTTCTCCATACTTGTTTTTAATGTTTTGTAATTACACACAAAAAAGAAAAGGAGTGCAAGAATTTTTTTTAAAAGAAAACACAAAACCCTAAAACTCAAAGCCAAGCCAGTTTATAGAGATATTAAGGAGGGTGAAAAATCACTAATTAGATATTTAAAGTGGGATAGGCACTGAGTATGTCCCTCAAAGTGTGTAGCCAGAAATGACAACTGTCAGTTCTGTATGTTGAAAAACCAGTGAGATCTGTGGAACACTGAGTGATAGATAATTATTGTTTCCTTCCAACCTTAGAATGTAAGTCTCTTTGCAGCTATAAGAACTTGGAGAGAATCCATTTACACTGTCCCTATATTCAACTCCACAAATTACAGGAGTGTAATTTAGCAGCACATGAACATCTGTGAATGTCAATGATTTTTCTGAGGAAAAAATAATACAAATCGTAACTTTAAATGAAAGGAAGCCCCCACAGGGCATGGCCACAGCAGATGCTACAGACAGGTGTTGCATCACAAACATCAAACTGAACTACCCAATGTCTTCTGGAAAAGGTGTTATGGTACCAAAGATAACCTGCAAAATTCTATTTTTGTTGAACAAATCCTGAGCTTAAATATAGATAAACATATTTTTTAAATAGTAGTTGTGTTAGTCTGTGTTTCAAGTATACCAGAGAGTAAACAAAAAAATCAAAAACGTTGTGGCACTTTGAATACTACCTCCTGTATTTTAATGTTAGCTTTCATGGATCAAGTCCACTTAATCAGCCATAGGAGTGAGACTTCATGATATCAATTTATACACATCTAGTACAGAGGTAACATAAGTATACATATCAATGTGACTTTTTACAGCTGGCCGTAGCAGAAGATCTCTGGTTGTTTTTCAGATTAGTTGTGAAGTTTTTCCCTGTTGAATTGTAAATAGTTGGTAGAAAGATGCAAAGCAAACAACTGGCATTAAGCATTTGCAAATGAATTTAACCTTCAGCATCCATTTACAATTTTGTGAGTTCATCCTTTGTTCTGTGAGGTAGCTTATGCTGTGGATGAGAATTGTACTGAAGTAGTTTCTGTGAAGGTGGTATAACATAGCAACATATAACATACAACATATATAGCAGTATGTAACAACCTGTTATGTGTGGTGTATCAAATTTGTTAATGTTCCATAAACTCTTGACTAATATTCAAACCTTTGAGATGGGTGTCCAGCATATATTGGCAGAGGAACAAGAAAAACTGTCCTGAATGTTGTGAATGGTATTGTTGAGTCCAGTAATACTGTTGCCAATGTAAATATGGGAGCACCACTGACATCTGGATTTGCAGCATGGTTTAGTTCCCATATGTGTTTCACTGTTGCATAGTCTGTTTTGTGCCAATAGTTGTTTGAGATGGGGGGGGGGGTGTCTGTATGCCAGCAAAGGTCTGCCACCAAGAGCCTTGGAGAGTGAAGCATTCTTGTCCGAGATGATTCATTATGCGTGTGAAAGGTTTTAGTCTGGCCTGAAATTGGCAACCAGCAGTGTTCAATTACTTTCTTTTCTGAGCCTGTCTTGCAGTAAGTTGCTTCTGGGTATTCATCTTGCCTGTTTGATTTGTTCTTTAACCTGAAAAAAAAAATTCTGATCTGTTAATTTTTAACACATGAAAAGCCTAAAATTATGATCTGTAGTATACAAGTTCATGAATCAAGGCAAATGACACTAGTAGGAATTATGCAGAGATAGTTTGTGGGATGTTTTTATGTTGGAAATTCTGCATAATTCGAACAACAGAATTTAAGGAAAAAACAGATTTCAAGAGTGATAGATTTTCCACTTTAAATTCTTACTTTTTTCCTACATTCCTTAAATTTATCCAGACCAACAGAGTTTGAAGTGAATATATATGATGCAGTCACATCTCCTACTGAATATCTATTTCCATATTAAAAAGAAAGAAGAACTCAAAAGTGATGACATGTTAGTTTGATGTGACATGGGAAGTTGTGATTCATGGTCTTCAGTCCCACCAGTTATTGAGAAAGCAACAGCAGGAATATTCTATCAGAAGAGACAGTGTCATTTCATATGTGAATCATATCCTGACCTGTAGAAACACTGCCAAAATAAAAGCTAAAGATCCCAGCAAAGAACACTGTTTTTTGAATGCTATTAGAAACCTGTAGAAGCACATAATATCAAACACTGGGGACCCAATTACAGTAACATAACCTAGCTCTATTCAACTTTACAAACAGATACCCCAGCCTGATATTGTACAGGTCAGTCCTTGTAAAATACGTAGTTAAAAGGAGTATTCAATAAAACTATAACATTATTTCTGAATCTCTAAAAGCAATCCCTATTGATAAAATTAGCTATCTACAAGCATTGCACCTAGTAACATATTAAGAGAGGTTGTAGGTAATAGTGAAAAACTCGAAGTAGACACATCAAATGCATTTTTAGCCATCACCCTCCCTCTCAGATTAAAATCAAGGGACAGCTATTTCTATTCTTCAAAATTTCTGTGGATCTTGAAGGATCAGCACAGAAATCCAGGGCTAAAGTGTGTGTGTGTGTGTGTGTGTGTGTGTGTGTGTGTGAGAGAGAGAGAGAGAGAGAGAGAGAGAGAGAGAGTGAGAGTGAGAGTGAGAGTGAGAGTGAGAGTGAGAGTGAGAGAGAGAGAACAATTCACCTTTTAAAATGAATGGAAATCCAGGAAAATCTTGCCCTCAGTCACACCAAGAACTGGGTAATTTGGAAATCACTTAATAAACAATGGACTGTATTTAGAAGAAACTAAAAGAAGCTAGGAAAATATGGTTTTTGTATCAATACAATTGTTTGCAACTGTGAAGAACACAGTACTCTTTACCTCTCAAGATTTATAATGGAAGACTTAATGTCAGCTGGTTCAAACAGTCTAGTATCTAGATGTTGACTGTCAATGGGCAAAAATTATCTGATGTGTTTATTAACTGAGCTGTGGTGCTTCTGACATTAACAAAGGATGAAAGAAATTTGTTTCATGACTGAACGTCAGTTCCACAAAGCCGAAGGAATCATACATATTTGTACTTTCACATACAAAACATGGCACTATTCCTTCATTTATTAGTCATGCAAATCAAAGAGAGAAACAAAATGAATCCTACAGGAACTCTCTCACAGATAATCAAATCTGACTTGTTTACATGCATGGTACTGGCATTTTGCTGTTTAACCACCACATTTCCTGAGAGGGATGGAGGGGGGGGGGGACTTGGCTAAGCCACTTTGCTCAATTTTTCCTATTCCTTTTCAGTAACTGAGGCACATATTTTGGTGTTGGCAACTTGAAGATAGTGTTGGTCATTCACTTTTAGAAATGCAGTTCCTTGTGCTTGTGGAGAAATGCTTGACAGATTATGGGAATCTTTCATGTCTCCCCCCCCCACTATGTTTGGAGTCTTTTTACACAGGAAAATGACCTGCTGTGGAAAACAGCTCTGTGAAATGCATGTTGCTTATGAGCTTCAGAGGATACTATGGTTGTGACAAGCTCTGAACAGCCTACAGATACTACAGAAAGCATCAATTTTAAACCCTCAGGGGTTTTGCAAACCTGAGGTGGTTATATTGTGATCAGCAGCAACAGAAGTTCTGATGTGATGCTATAATATGTCAGCCATGACATTGTAGCTGCACCTTCTTTGCTATTACAAAAAGAGAGGATTAGTACTCCCGTTCAGTAGCCAACTACCTTGGGATTATTTATTTATTGAATTTCCATACCACCCATCTGGGTGTTATCCCACAACAATACCCACAGCAAATCAAAACCCACCACCAACAAAGACATCATAGACTAAACTAAACCAGACTACTATAAAATAATTGGCATCTGAGGACATCGGGACTGAACCTAAATGGCTCATTTATCAATAAGAGAAGAACACCGTGAAAGGCCTCCTTGAAGAAGAGTGTTTTTAATTGTTTTTTTAGTAGTAGCCAGTGATGGGGCCTGGTGCAGCTCCAACAGGAGTGTATTCCACAGTGTTGGTGCCGGCACCAAGAAGGCTCTATTTCTGTTTAAATACTCTCAAGCCATCCTCGGGGTTGGCACCTGGAGCTGCGCTGACTGTGATGACAGGGAGAGATGTTCCAAGGTCCCAAACGATATAGGGCCTTGTATGATAACATTAACACCTTGTATCTGACACGGTAGGCATCAGGTAACCAGTGCAGGCCTGCTAAGGGTGGGGAAATATGATCAAATTTCTTTAAACCTATCACCAGTGTGGCTGCTGCATTCTGGACCCGTTGTAATCTCTGTATCAAACACAAGGGCAGTCCCACATAGAGAGCATTATTGTGCATAATATTGCTTTCTCTGCTATCAAGAGTAAAATATTGTAGGTTCAGATGTACTACTACATTATGTTATTATGGATGTACTAGTTTTCAAAGCTCTTGTTATGGGCTAACAAGAACCCAAGCATTGACTGCTGGCTTATAGCCAGAAGTTCAGCTCTCCCAATAATTTAATGGTCCAGGCAAGATTTTGAACTACATTTTCCCTGGTTGACTCACCCAGTTAAAATTACTTGTGCAGCATAGTGTCAGGCTTGCTTGGTTGTTGTGCTTGTTAAATCAAAAATCAACCAGAGGTGGGGGGTGGGGAGGCTTAGAATGCAAACACAGGAAAAGAGGAGCTGCCTAAGCCTCTTTTCCCTCTCAGAATCACTTGTCAGCTACCCACCACCCCTGCAGCACATGAAATATGATTGCTAGTAACATTTCTTCTGCTATGGGGAGCAGCATGACAGCTGTACAGTTTTGAATAGAAGAATGAGCGTTGGCATACAGATTAATAAGATTCTTCTACAGACATTCCTGGTATAAACTCCAAAACTTCCAAATATGTTCTTGGTTTTACCCCATGCTCTGTTCAAGTATGCCCTACCCATGGAACACGGTCCATACTACAGTTGTTCAGTACTAGCTCAAAATCTTTTTCCTTACCAAAGTATTTTAACTGGCTGATATGGGGTATTTCATGGTTTTTGTTATTTCTCTTGGTTCCGATCAGGACAGTTCCTGATCTAAAATGGAGTAGGCTCATCCTAAAACATTGCAACAAAGTACTTCCCTCCTTGGATAATAGATCTTCTATGGCTTTACGTGTTTTTGGAATCAGTGTTGTTTAGATTGTGCTGTACATTTTAACTGTCCTTCTACACTGCTATGGTCCTTGCAAATTTGATGGTTAATTTTTAAATGTATAAATAAACCAAATAACATGTCTTGAGGGCCACAGATAAAGAGAACTTCAGGACTGTTTTGGTTATTCCTTGGTATGCCAAAACCCTCTCAGTGGCCTTACCCAAAAAAGAGATATTCACCACAGGTTTATAGTTGTTCAAGATATCTGTGACCAATTTTTTTTTCAGGAGCAAGCGTATAACTCCTTTAGTCTAGAGGGCATAATACCCTCAGCCAAGGAGGTGTTAATTATATTTCTCAGCCACTCCCCTACTCCCTTAGCAGATTTTAGTAGCCAAGATGAAGAAGGATCAGAGCATGTTGTAATCATGTGATTAGGTCAGGTGGTTTGTGGAAATCAATCATGTGTGTCTAGTAACACAGGTTGTTCATTTCCTATGATGGTGAAAATGTCCTGTCCCTGGACCATCCTGGACCAATGATCTAAGAACATTTCCTTCTTGCTATTGTAAGGATATAGATGTAAGGTTGCATCATATATTAGCCATTGTCTACCTGTCAACCTGAGAAGCATAGCGTATCAGTGTGATGAAAGGTTGATTGATTATATTAGTTCTTTGTATGCTGTATGCTTGTGTAAAACTGCTAATAAAAAAGAGCTACTGGGAGAAGGAGATCAGAGAGAGGAGGAGTGGAGAGAAAGACTCCAAAGTACCCAGCTAGCACCCCACACAGTTATCTTGTGTCATTCTGCTGGTCAGAATTCCAAAAGCAAGAGGTTGTGGGATTACAATGTGCAAGTGCCTTGTCACATCCTCAAGTGATGCAAGCCAAAACTGATCCCAAAAAGCCCAGCCAGGGATCTCACTGGACATCTCCTCCAGATTTACTGCAACAACTGTAGAATCAAGGTCCCAACAAATGACCTCCACCTTTGATCTAAAGTGTGATGCAAATAGTTTGCAGGACCTTTGGGATGGCCAGAGAAGAGGCTACGTACGATTTTATATAGTTCAGATTGCTGATTAGCAGCAAGTGCTATATATCTTCCTGGCCTTCCTTACAGATCACCGGTATGGCAAAGAGGCCCTCCTCACCCACCCAAGGTTTATATCTGATGGGACCTGTCTCCACCTGCTCTATAGCCTTCTTCTTTGCTGTTTCACCTCTTGGAGTCCCTCCATGAACTATGGGGATGGCCGAGCTCTACAGAGGAGAGGACATTCAGGAGCAATTGTATCAACCACCTGGCAGCTTCAACATACCATCTGGCCACCTGGGCTTCGACAGGAGTACCCATCAGCTCAGAAAGAAACCCACCCAAGGCGGTTTGGAAGCCTACTGGATCCAGCATCCTTTGGGAGGAGAGAGTGGACCATCCTAATCAGTCCTGAATTCTAGGAGGTGGGGTAGGTGTCACCACCTTAAACCTCAGCAGGTAATGGTCAGACCAAGAGAGAGCTGAGGAGACAAGCCCCTCAACTCTCAGGTCATTGTCTCCACATGCCTGAGAAAAGACCAGGTCTAGCATGTGTCCAGCCATGTGAGTAGTATTTGAAAATTGAGAATGTTGTGGAAGTACAATGACAACGGAGGCATGAGTATGCAACAGAACTTCCAACATGCCTAGCAATTGCACACATTCATGAAAAGTTTGATACACATAGTACTGTGTGTGATGTGCAAAAGGGAAGATCCAGGACACTTTGGTCAACATTGCTAAAGCAGTAGTTCACTGTAATCAAAAGTGTCTGGATGCTGATGGTAACTATTTTGAGCACCTCTTGTAACTGCAGAAGTCTAACTTGAAACGTATTCATCTTTTGTCATTGATATACTAAATTTTTAACACCATTTACCCCCTTTCTTAAAATGTGTATACATATTTTTGCATCCTCTGTATATACATACACTTTGGGATATTCAGCTATGAATAGAAGTGTACAGGCTACAAATTGGCTTGAAGCAAATTAGTTGCTGTTTATGAGACAAATAACTCATTCAAAATCAAAGTGGATAGTGCTCACACACTCTTAATATACAGTTGTACTTTGCTTAAAGAGCATAATGTGTTCCACAGGATTGCTCTTTAAGCAAGTTTGATCTTTAAGCGAAACACCATTGTAAGTGACCAATTGTGACTTCTGGTGTGTGTGTGTGTGTGGGGGGGGGGAATTGCAAACCCCAATTTATTTGTTAAGTGAGTTTTCGGTTGGTTTTATTAGTTAAGTGAAGCAAACATTCAGAGAAAATTCTGCTTCTTAAGCGAGTTACTCTTTAAGGTGCTCTTTATGCGAGGTTTGACTATATACTATTTTGCCACTAATATTAACATCAGTACGGCAACTTGAACTTTAGTTGTTAAGGATCTAGACAGTGCTTGAAAACTACTAAGCACAACATGAAATGAAATTTTGCCACATTCAAAATTCTTGTGGTTACTTAGAGGAGGCCATCTGAGTATCAATTTACGGTGGCAGTGAAGGGAAGGACAAAAAGAAAATTCTCTGATAGAAACATTTTTAAAGAAGTAAAACTCTTAAGTTTTTACTTTCTGTATCAAAAATAGCTTTCTTGTTATTGAGCTCAGGACTCCCATTTCAAATACAAAACTAACACTCATACATCTGCTATGCCTAGCATAGCATAGCAAAGGCTATGAATAACTTTCACAAATAAATACGATATTTTTTGATGGACCATATTGCATCTCTCCCTCCCCCCTTTTTTCTCCTCTATATTTCATGTGAGTTGTG
The DNA here is from genome assembly GCA_030440675.1 of Furcifer pardalis. Taxonomy (NCBI): domain Eukaryota; kingdom Metazoa; phylum Chordata; class Lepidosauria; order Squamata; family Chamaeleonidae; genus Furcifer; species Furcifer pardalis. Next base: position 130,790,161 of record CP126894.1, read on the forward strand.
AATAACTGGATCATTTTGACTGATGGCCTGAGACGAGTAGTTTCCCTTGGGCATCCTGGATTGTTTCACGTAACTAGAATTGGCTAGTTTGGATGCTGCATTAATAGCTGTTAAAATTACTTAAGGTGAAAATATGTTCTTATGCATATTTGAAAAAAAAGACTTCCAATCTTTCCAGCTTCTTTTTATGGGGGAGGGGGTATCATTTCTGCTCTGTGTTGAAGGGAAAGAGGAAAAAGGAACAAATTAAATTATTAATACAAGAGGGGCTCTAGGCCATGTGAATTTGGTGTGCAAACTTAAGTGCTGATTTATATTCCAAGCAGGGGAGGTGCCAAATTCCATTATTTATTTATTTTGACAAATCAAAAGATCCTATTTTTTTTAGTCATGATATATTGATTAACCAAAACAAGGCCTTTTGTTTAACTTTATTATCAATATTTATCCAGCACAATTTATATACATAATATTCCTTTTCTTAAATGTTGAAGTATGTAATAGCAATGTCCGCTTAGCACACCACACAACAATAAATAGTCTTATGATGACTTTGTTCTGTGATGTGCTGTCAAGTTAGCACTGATGTATAGAAACTCTAATAAGGTAAATGAGATATTTAATGAGGGCTTTACCAGTTCCACATCCAAAATGACTTTCCATGACTGACCTGGATTCCATCCTTGGTCTCCTGAATCATAATCCTTTATTCTATCCACAGCACACACTAGGTATCTCACGACTACTTATAGACATACAAGTATATTATGATGTCTACAAAAGCTTCTGGCACTGTGGATTGGGTTCAGGATTTAGCCACAGCAAACCTAACTTGTGTATTGATTTGAATAGGTGTGCTCATCTCAGGTATCCTCATTTTAGAGTCATGGGGCAGATTACTTGTCCCCATTTTGTAGAGGGAGCACAGAAGCTAGGAGACAATGGTTTTCAGTTTTGAATGGCATTGCTAAGAGATCTCCCTGTCAAACAGAAAAGGAGACCTGTCTTTTCACAAAATAATATGTGCCATGTATATGATAGACATTTCCCACCTAAGACACTCCTGAAAAAAATTATGAAAATTTCACAAAGATTTTGTTTTTAGAGTTTAAAACAGGAATTCTCAACCTGCGGCCCATAACACATTCATGTGGACCGCCAACCACCTCCATCACACCAGGAAGTGCCATGTGTTGGAGGAAGGGCAAAATGGCCATCCGACACCCCCCCCCCAAGTTGTCTGAGGTAGAGTGACACACACACACCCCGGCTTAAAAATGTTGAGAACTCCTGGTTTAAAACATGCCTAAGAAATGGCATTTCAATCAAGGATGTGGCTCCACCATAACATTGTTACAAGTTATACTCAAGTTCCATATCTAGACAATGTTGCCTCCTTCAGATTCTCTGTAGCCCCAGCCAGCAAATTGGTGATCAAAATTGAAGTGAAATGTATTCCAGCTAGAGAACTGCATGTTCTCTGTCCTTGGTGTAGGCAAAAATGTAGTTTGTTTTCACCATCAACATATTGGCTATTCTAAAATATTGGAGTAGCCAAAAAAAATTATCTTCCAGTTGAATCAGCTTTGAAGAATTAAACCTCTTAATCAAGAGGGCAGCAAGCCATACTACAATTAACTGCCACTCACGGGAAATTCTGCAGTGGCCTGTTACTGACATTTGAAAAGCCTACACCTTCTAAGAAAGAAAAGCCAGGAAAACTCTGCCAAACAATTAATCTGCTATGTATACCATGCTTTAGAAAACACATGATATCCCTTTCACCTAATTATTATTGTTCTTTCTTATTTACTTTATTGTTCACTTGTCCAACTCCATACTGAATCATGTCTTATGAACCCACTGCGGGCCGGACAGAAGAGAACAGTAATATACAGGGTCAAAAGAATATTATGCCAGCATAGCTGTTCTTTTGGCTAAAATGTGTTGTCAGATAAGCCAGAGAGAGAGAGAGAGAGAGAGAGAGAGAGGGATTGAGAAGAGCCAACCATGGATATAATAATGCTAGCATAACATTGGTAGTCCTTAGTAATGCCCAACTCGCCCTGTGCTATAAGAGATTTGCGTGTAGCACAGCTTCACTTAACCTGATGTCAACTCCGTTGGATTGAATTACTAATTATTTTTTATTTTTTTTATTGATTGATTATTCACTATGCTGGCTACTATTTCTAGGAGTTGTAATACAATAGGTGTTGGAGACCGAAGTTTGGGATCCTTTGCTCTAGGATAAATCAGTGTTCTAATCCCCATATCATCAAAATATTTCCCCACTCATGCAGCTTACAACACATTAAAAAATCTTTACAATAAGAAATTAAACATGAAGAATAAACAAACTGAATAAATGTATATTATGAAACTTGCCATAGCTTACAGCATCTAGTGCTTTTATTGTTTTCCCTGTATACATCTGAAGCTATGCCCTTACAAAAATCTTCAAATGTACTTTATAGTATCTGAAGAAGTGGACTGTAACCCATGAAAGTTCACACTGGAATAAATCTGTAAGTCTTAAATGCATTTGTCCCTCAGAGCTTTTTCTGCCATGAACCTATGTTTTGGCTTTGGCACATGAATATCCTTTTTAAAGATGTTCTTCTATTTGCTGACAACGTCATGTCCTGGTAGAAAGCTAATAATGCCCAAGGAGGATATTTTTGTGAATTCTATTGCTTTCGCATGCATGAATGTAACATTTTCTAAAAATATCTTGAGGTCACTTCACCACTCTTGCGTATCATTCTAGAAGGCTTTGCCTGTACAGTAATTGGAATAGTAGATTAAATGTTTTATTTCCAAATAAACAGCCTCTCACAAAATGTAGGAAATGGTATTCCACTGTTTTAAGGCATCCTTAAGCTTTGGGAGTTTCATTCTTTCTTCTTATTTTTAAAATTCTAAATTATTAGTAAAAGAACAATGAGATTGGTCATTTACTGCCTTTCTTTTCTAAGTCTGTAGATATGCAGATGCCAAGAACACAATTTAAAATGTCTCCTAATTATTTCTGAACAGTTTATTTAGTGGAGTTGTTTAATGAATTGTGGGAAAGCAGAATCACACTAGTAGATGTTTCTTGAAACTTTATCAGACATGAACTTATAAAAATTTCAAGAATCTTTAAAGCATTTGTTCCTCCTGGGTGGGAGGACATAAGCCCAAAATATCAAGGAGGGAGGAATTCCCCTTCAAACTCATAATATTTATTTTGAAGGTCTTCTTTTGCAAAACAAAATGACATTACCTTTCAATTCCAAATGCAGATTTTTATTGTTCATTTGCACAGTCGATTCCGACCCTTTGCGACCCCATGGACCACTGTCTGCCAGGCACTTCTGTCCTCCACCATCCTCCTCAACTTCCTCAGTTCTGTGACCATTGTCTCTACAATACCATCTAGCCATCTCATTTTTGGCAGCCCCCTTCTTCTTTTGCCCTCCACCTTTCCCAGCATCAAGGGATTCTCAACTGAATCCTCTCTTCTCATTTGATGTCCAAAGTACTTTAGCTTCATCTTTACTATTTGACCTTCTAAGGAGCATCCAGGGTTGATTTCTTCTAAGACCATTTAAATAAGTGCATCAGCACTGGTCCTGTCCAAGGAAAGTAGAGCTCTTGCTCAAAGAGCTGTCTGGAACAGTAGGAATCAGGTAGAGTTTGAGGAACCCAGGCATAGAAGAAGAAAAATAGCTTACTCTCACTTATTTTTCTTCTTAGCTGAGACAAGCTATGCCAAGCCTGGAGTTGTAGAAGTAAGAACCTCCAGGTGTTTTTGGCCTTTCTCTGGTACACTGTGTATGTTTTCCACCAATCCTTTCAACAGCCTCACATTGTGGTGGCTTTTTATCTTTGAACTCTAGATGTTCCTGGACTTAAGTGCCTGGAGTTCCAAGATTATTCACTATGCTGGCTGCTATTTCTATGAACTGAAATCCAATAGCTACTGGAGACCCAGGTTTGGAATCCTTTGCTGTAGGATAAATAAATGTTCTAATCCCCATATTAAGAATTGTAATCACCCTTTATTTTTGCTGTCATTTTTTTTCCTATTAGTAGTTATTCCCAGTCATAGTAACTGTAGTAGTTACTGCTGCTATTACTAAGGTTACTGGTGCCATTTTTCATCACAAAAGCTTTTAGAGCAGAGTCAAGAAAACAACTTCAGACCCTAGTTCTTTGCTAAAACAATAACAGCCAACAACCAGCAACCCAGAACTTTAATTACTATGTGTCATACTAGGCATGTCACTTCAGAACCAAGGGTTCTGTGACTCATGCCTAGGGAAGACCAGTCATAACCCATAATAACAAGTGAAGTTAGGCCCCAACTAGAGTGATCTAAACATTTCAACAAGATGGCTGGGTAGCTCAGTGAATTAGGAATCTGGCTACAGATTCAAAGGTTGGGAGTTAGATTTTCCATGGTGAAGAGCTAGCCTGTATAACCATGAGCAAGGAGAACAGTCCCAGGGTATCTTCTAAATGATGTGGAAGGTAAACGACTTCTGAGTGCTCTATACTTTGAAAACTATGGAAAAAGTCACCAAAAGTCAGTGTTGTATAAACATTTCAACATGTGGCTCAAACAACTTTCTCTAGCACTTTCATTTTTTGGCAAGTAAATACACAGAATTTCACAAATATTGCCTTGATTTACCAGCCAGACATTATTTGTGTTCACCATCAATTCTTTCTCATAGTTACACAAATGGAGAGAGAGCATGAGACAAAATTTATTTATTATTTATTTGTTCAGATTTATATTGCCGCCCACTCGCTGTGGTGACTCAGGGTGGCTTACAATCAAAACAACAACAGTACAATATCAATAATAAAATACAACCTCACAAAAAAACAAAACAGAACACAGACTAACTCCCCTCTGGCCATTGGTGGGGCCCCAGAGGTGGCACCAAAGTCTTCAGTCACCTGCCAGGCTATAGCATCTTCACCTTCTGGCTGTTGGGGTGTGTCATTTCCTCATTTGTGTGGAGGAAGGAAATAAGCAGTTTCCTGCTACATGGAACAAATCCCTGTTGGGGGTTTTTATAACTCCAAAAACTGGATTCCAAACCAAATGAGATTGTTGACTAGATCATTGTGGTACCAGGTGACTGACTTGCAAGAAGGCTGGATGGAATCATCCATGGGAGATGGGATTTTTATGAAATAACAAATGTTGCTGCAACAGACAATATAACTCAGAAGGTGTTTTACAGTTCCCAGAATCACCTGCCCAAGCCATGCCAACTAACATATAGTGACACTTGCAATCCAATGCCAGGATCTTTTCATTCACACTGCTCATGGGATGGGAGGCTTGTAGCATGAACAGTTTTTGTTTTTCTCACTCGTGCAACAAGATATCTAGAATCTCATTGGGAAACAGAGAATGCTAATTCTGAAATGGTGATTTCTGCATCAGCAACAGCTTCCCAACCCATGTATATTTTTAAGATCCTGCACTGCTGAAAATGAATCCAAGATATCCTTTAGTTTGTTCTCATGGCTAGCCCAATTCTTGAATTTAATAGGTGCATGCAAATTGATTATTATTTTTTTCTTTGAAGTCTTAAAAAATTCTAAACAGAAGTAAGGCATAAAAGGAATTCTGCAAAGCTTGCTCAGTTTGTCTAGCAAACTAAACATTTACCTCGGTTTGCAACGTCTTCTTGGCTGTGACTAAATAAGTTATCTCAGCCCTCCAAGACTGAAGTGTTAAAGTGCAGAACTGTCTTCAGTAAATGCTTGGTTTCCCCAGCCGAGCAAGTGGTACATTAATTTTCATTGTTGCAGCAGGAATGGCTGCTTCATGGCACTCCTCATCTGTATTTCATTAAGTCGTATTCTAGGGTGTAATGTTGCAAGTTTGGAAATGCAGAAGCAGTTCAAGAAATTGATTCTATTTGTTGTTTCAGTTCAATAGATCTTTGATCTGAGATGTTCAAATGTGCTAGGCTGTTCCACTTGAGCCACTTTTAACCATTGTTAGCATAATAATAACCTTGTTACCAAGTTGTTTGAATTAATTCTATCACATTGGTAATAAGAAGTTGTAATTCCGCAATACCAGGAAATAGAATATTCACTGCCTTGAGTGTCACGCCACAAGATCCACTAATAGCACTACAACCAAAGTACACAAGTCTGGTTATTTTGTGTCATTAATTCTACTGTTTATAGGGGACTCCAGCATGAGGTTTTAATGGCACCTCACAAAATGGAACATATAGCCATAATAATGACACCATTGCTTGCAACATTCATAATCTAACAAGAAACAAAACAGATCTTGATGTTTTATAAAATAAAATAATATGTTATAAGGGCATTTTCTTTCTCTCTCATCTTGGTGAACAACAATGCATTATATGTCTCAGACTGAACAAGGCAAGAAGAGTTTGCAGAATTCCCTTCAAGATTTCCTTCTATGCAGAGTTTCTCATTTCACTTTCCTCTTTCATTGTTTTGTAGAAGCAAAACATTTTCCATGCACCTGTGGTAACATCACAAAGGTATATCTGATAGTTTCTCCAGAGCTGTACCTAAAATATTTTAAAGATGTGCCTTGTAATTTGCCATGGTAGTTGAGATAACCCAGTTCGTAGGCATAAGAGATTAGCTTGGTTTCCTGGCTGGAGAATTTGTAAGACAGCTACTTTTGTAGATGGTTAGATATTTTTCTTGGAATAGTACTAAAAGAAATAATTTTCCAGGCTGTCTCTGCATGCAGTCTTAGAAATGTATTGGATGAAATATTTTTAAAGTAGTGAAATTGGGATAGTAGCATGAAGTATTTCAGCTTTTCACTGATGTGGGAAAATTGGGTTTAGTTGTATCACTTCAGACCATGATCATAAGAGTCTTTTCATTTCTAAAGGATTTCACTGCAACAATAATAACTTCCATATGCAAAAGGTAGCATGGTGTAAAAAAGTGATCAAAGCTACTATGACCCAAATACAAGTTTGCAAACATGGTGAGAATTAGGTCAGTTCTTTACTGTGAAAAGAGGGAAATGGGAATTCACTGCTTGTGTTTTTAAACGTAGACTGTGTCATCATTGATAAGTAACTGATCATTTATATTACATGTTGATTCGCTTTGTGGAAGTGAACTGATCTCAAATCATCCTAACTGATTTCACAAAGTACAGCAACTAACTATAGGGTGACAAAGGGGTCAGAGAGGCTTTGTGCAAACTCAGAAGTAAATACTCGAGAGAGAAAAATCCTTCTCTGCATCGTCATTGTAGCAATCGTGTTCAAACACATTCTTCTGACCCATCTTTTAATTAAAACATTTTCAAGGTCAGCATGGCATTTGTAAAGTTTTATGTACTTTTCTATATATTATATAGAATAATACATGTGCAGGATAGGTATTAATGAAGCAGGTTTATAAATTTTCAATTCTGTTGTTAATATTGTTACATGACATCAAGTAATATCCTACTTATGGTGTCCCTAGGAATAAGAGCTCTCCAAAATTTGCTGTCCTAGCTGCTCAACTCCTGGAAATTATACATTGTGGCTTTCCTTAGGAAATCAATCCATCTTCCTGCTGCTTTCCATATTTCCCAGCATTATTGTCTTTTCCAGAGTATCTTGCCTTCTCATGATGTGCCCAGAGTAGAAAAGTTTCAATTTCTTCATTTTCACATCCAAATACAGTTCGAGCTTGACTTGCTCTAGATCCCACTTGTTTGTCCTTTTGACAACCCACGGTATTCATAAAGCTCTCCTCCAGCAACTCATTTCAAATGAATCCAATTTTCCTATTCACTTTTTTTACTTATACACGGAGACTAGTAATACATTCATGTCAATGGTCTTGGTCTTGATCTCCAGTGATATAACCTTACACTTGATGGTGTTTTCTAATTCCTTCACTTCTGCCCTTTTGAGTCTCAGTCTTCTTCTGATTTCTTGGCTGCAGTCCCCATCTGTATTGATGATTGAGCCTAAGACTCTCTATCTCTATTTTTCCATTGTCAGCGTTAAAGTTCTACAATTCTTCTGAAATCATGATTTTCGCCTTCTTAATATTGGGTTTTCTTTCACCAATTATACACCTCTTTTGGCATTTAGAGGCCCAGGTACTGCATGACTGTTTGAGCGCCCACCTCTGTCCCAGCTCCTGCCACCTTAGGAGTTTGAAAGCAAGAAATTGCAAGTAGATAAGTACCCACTTTGGTGGGAAAATGAAAGGGGACATGAAAGGAGCCTCATTCAGGTGTCCCCTGAGTGGAGTTTCTCCAGCAAAAATCCTTTCAACACAGAAAAATTTCTGACACAAAATTATTATTATCTGAACCTTGTCTGACTTTTTATCTAGAGCTTGGGAAAACATCATATGCTGTCCATTGTGTGAGCCTTCCTCCAGACCTTTCACCTTAAAACAAGTAGCAGCTGCAAAAGATATGTGTGGAGATAAGGAACCAGCAGCCATTCAGGGCTACTTAACCCTTTCCCTTCCTGTTATTTGTGAGCTAAAATGGGCTCTCGGCAATATTTGTATCTTTTATTTATTATATTTACTGTAAAATTAGGACTAAAACCTGGAACAGATTCACTGCCACTATGAATCTGAGTTACCAAATGCCCCTAGGTTAAACAGTCACTTATATAGGCTTCTCCTCCTGGTTTCAAAATTTGTGAGTAAATACAAATAAATATCACTGGAAAGAAGAAGTTCCTATTCCATATAATTTGGTTTTGACATTGCCTTTTTAATGACAAATACTATTAACAAACTCTTTGCATTTCTTCAAGTATTAATTGATATAAGCAAAGACTGCAATACATCAAATCCCTCTGAAGCTTGTTAAAGGCAGATATATGTCAGATTATTCCATAGCAGTTTGAAAAGTAAATGAAGCATTAGAAAATAGATTTGGCAATAGATGGGTTTTTTTCCTTTCGGGGTCCAGTGGCAGCAGGACATTTAAGCAACTTTGTTTTTGTTTTCCTGTTTAATATCACTTTAATTACTATATTCAATTATATTATGTATATTTCTGGATTAATGTGATCCTAGAAACCATTAAAATGTGGAAATAATTTTACCATGGGCATCTTAAATAATCCTGTTTACATTTAGCAACATATTTATTGTTTGGTGATACTTTACATATTTTGCTGCTGTGTTGTCAAACTGCCAGGATTTGAAATTTTGTTATAGTTTTTCTAGTTTCATAGCTATTGCCATGAAGAGCATATTACATCAATGCTCTGGCATTATTTTCCCTTCTAGTCATGAATCAGTACAGCTTTGCATGGAGCAAACCTTCTATGGCTTGGGCATAGCATAATAGCCATAATACAAACCCATCCTTACGTGGAAGCGATTTTGCTCAGTTGTTTTCACATTTTTCCCAGACTCCTACTGCATTTCCCTGTTGCCATACTTTCCAAATTGCTGGGGAGTGTGTGTGGGGGGGGGGAGGAAATCCCTGACTTTTAGAGTGGATTTCCAGAACATATAAGCACAGTGAAGAGATCAGAAGAAAAAGTGCTGTAGCTTGCCTGGAGTCCACACATCTTTGGATAATACATTGTCTCCCTTTCATTACTACAAAGGTCCACTAGAAGGATATCATATGGCTGGCAGTTCTGGTACCACACTTGGAAATGTTGTTTTTGCTTGTACCACAGACTAGTGGTCATAGTGTTTCAGAGTCTGAACTGCCTATTGATTGTAAAGTTTTAGATTTAAATAAATTGCCTTTCACCATCTCATTAAATAGCCTGAAGCAAGCCACTCATCTGCAGCCTGCCAATTGTAAAGGGAAGCATAACAACAGTCAATAACAGGCAGGTTTTTATATGGATTATAAATCAGCACTGTACATGTAAACCTCTGAACACTTCTGGGTGCTCTGCAGAAGACTAAATATTGTCTCTTCATAGTGTCTTCCATCAACAGTATTTGGAGAACAAAGTTAATAAAGTTTATTTTGCCAAAATCCAAAGCTATAGCATTTTTAGAAGCACTTTTAGAAGAGCTGAGTAAAAGGCTGAGGGAAAATGCAAAAGCTTGGGAATAGAGCAGGATGGGCTGGGAACTATAATTTTGCCTGAAAATTCTTGTATGAAACAGAGCTGGTGGGATGTGTTCTGAACATAGAAATGTAACCCTTGACCAAAATTCACACTCTTTGTGAGAACTTGTGAATATTCACAGTGCAAATCTTGATGAATTCCCCCTTCCCTAGTTCTGTTTGTCTCTACCCCTGACTGGAATAGAAATGCTGAATTTGGAGATGTTCTTACAAGGAATAAAAAAGAGAGAAGTGTTGGATGCTAAGAAGTGTGCCCTACGTCCTTCTTTCCAAGTATAAATGCAAAGACAATATGCATTGTGACTATTTACAAAATAGGAAATGTTGTGCTGAAGGAGAAAGGATGCCTTCGGGTGCTTCTTCGTATAATGAAGATATGCAAAACAAATCAACAAATAACACGTTGCCTTATTGATGATCATATGCTATGGTTTGTTGGCATTTTGGCACCCCCACCATCACCACATAACATGTTGTCTTTGTTTGGCTGATGACATCTGATGCCCTCAACCTATGTTGCAAATCATGGTTTAGGCAGACTGCTCCAGATGTGCACTGTAAGATCACTATCCTGAAGCACAGAGCTCTTCTCTTCTCATTTGTAACAATATTTAACGTTAACATGTCAGTATCTATTACCATGAAATGGCTTTACTTCTCATCCTTTATTGTCACTACACAGCTATCAATCCTTTTTCGCAATGACGGAATGTACTTCATGGGGGAGTGAATCAAGGTGTGTGTGGGGTGTTTTTTTTAAAACTTTGGAAAGTACATTCTGCTTTTGAAGTACATTCGTCCCATACCTCCAGTTTCCTCATCTGTCGTTGGTGGGTTAAATTTGAATGTGGGAGCCCTAGAGCAGGGGTTTTCCTACTGGTGGCTCCCCCCACCATAAACACTGCCATAAAACACGTCTGTGGCTGTCGTGAATGCATTTATCACAGCCATAAATGCGTGAAAATGTATTTATGACAGCTGTGTCCACATTTACAGCTGTTTCCACCACTTCTACCACTTCCAACAGCAGCAATGGCTGGAGTGAGGGTGGTGGGCCACATGAAATGGCACCATAGGCTGGATCTGACCCATGGGCCATAGGTTGAGAACCCCTGACCTAGAGGGTATGTCATGTTCTTAATGGTTAGTGACAACCAGTTATGTGAGAGCTCCCATTCTGAGTTGCATGCTTCACTACTGGATTATTTGGCAAATTAATGGCCCTCCAAATGTGGCTGAACTAACTCCTCTTACTCAGATCACGGAGTTTGCTAGTGTGGTCTGGCAATATCTGAAAGATGGTAAATTCTATATTACTGCAGGAGGAGAACTAGTCTATGTCAATGCAGCCTGTTTGTCCCCAGGTTAAGACAGAATGAAAATAAACAGCAGAGTGTCTATCTTAATAGCAAGGCTATATTTTCCCATTTGTTACTACTAAGCAATGTATGGGATTGTTCAGTTAATATTTATAGGTGGTTGAAAGACCTTTGTGCAGAGGTCGTACAATAACCTAATCAATGTGCAGCAAAATAAGGTGAACCCACTGAATTGTACATCACCTAGTTCTACAAAAGTTTTGGGAATGTTTGTTTTGCTTGGGTGGACGTTCTGACAGGATAGCTATAAGAGTTTGCTTTTCAATTAGAATGCAATTGCTCACGTTAGACTTACAAAATTCTGACTAAAATGGAAATTCTGGCTAAAAAGGGAAATGACGTGCTGAACCTTCTTTAAAAATATGGCCAAAATGGGCAACTGTTTCAGAAACACAACTTGACTACTGATGAATCAGAGCATACACAAAGTTTACATTTATACTATCACCATCAGCAGCATTTGAAAAAGCTAATCAGGCTAATCATTCTCAACATGGATCAGTGGAAACTGAACTGCTACTTTCAACTTAGCAATATAAAGGCAATTGAAAGAAATCAGACCACCATCTGTGAATGCTTGAATCTCTCTATAAACTGGGATGACATGAGGAAATGATGAAGGAGAAAAAAATAGCAAAAAGTATACAGAATTGGTTAAAACACTGCAGGGAAGACAATGTGACTTGTAAACTATTAGCCAAATCCATTGAAAACAGCTAACAAAGAACCCTGTACCTGATCCAATCAGGTAATCACATCTGGGGATCTGAAAGTATTTTTATCTCAGCAGTATTGATTATTCTTTTTAGTTTGAGTCTTGCTGAGGATGCTAGGGGAGAACTTACTCTGGAATTGAATTTCTAAAGCATTATTGTCATTACAATGAAGTTATAATATTGTCTCTGCCTATTTATTTTTGATTAGGTGTCAGTAGAGATGTGAAAAAATATTGAAGTGGGTGATATTTGGGTCAAGATAGGCTGTTTTGACATAATAGGACAGACTGACTAATAGTCTACACATCTTGCAAAAAGTCTTGTTTTTAGAATAAAACAGAGATACAAAGCATTTTTATTTTTCATTGTGTTTTGGCAGTTTATACAAAATGTCTCTCAAAGAACATATGTCTTTGCCATTTCTGTAGCTAAGCACACACCGCAGGAAAATATAGAAGGACAAAGCAGTTGATCCCAAGACACAGACAACCCAAACAGTGGCACTTATTTTAAAACTCCATCCAACCTGGTAACAATCAATTAAGTAAATGCAGAAGTCTTTAATTCCTCACTGAGACGTTCCCTCAATCTTGAACTGCCTCATGAAGAAGAGAAAAATTCTCACTTTGCCTAATTTAGAAACAAGGACAATCGGGTCATGAACTGCCTCCTTAGAGATAGGCAACTGTAGAATTCAAGACATTTTAAACCTGCCCACCAGCCCAAGTCAGCAGAACTACTATGGAAGGTGCAGTCCAAAGACATCTAGAGGACCACTCACCAGTCTATTATGATGTCTTCAGATCTCCCCAGTCAGCTTTGTGGCAGAACAGTTGAGATTAATTTCTTATTCATTTTTAGTTTGCAGTTCACTACCATGTAACGCCAACTATATTCTATTAAATCCAAACCATGCTGGTTGTCCTCTGCTACACCCACTGCCACAATGTTTTAGTCCAAAGTTGGCCATGACAGATAGAGCTTTCACTCATTGCAATATCCTTCCTCTGTATTTTAACTGAACCTTCTAGTGAATGCTTCTTAAGCATCCATTTTGTTTTCAGGCTACAGTATTTGTTGCCAGTCTGATTTCTGATCAAGCATTACAGAAGGATCAGAGGTCCGTTTACTTCTGCTAGACCAAACATACCCTATAGGGCTTTCAGAGTAAATTTTGTAGATGCTTAGTGGAGAAGTCGATATATATATATATAGAGATTATCACGCCATGTTTCTTAGTTTCATTTCTTTCTTACATATATACTTGTTTGTGTTATGCACATGTTGCAAATTACTTGGGTGGGGGAGAAAAATGCATAAGATACTTGTACACCGCTATAATTTTCAAAATGACTTTTGAGCCAGTATAGGGTGCCAGTAATATAAATCTGAAACCAATAAAGATGCCCCTGAAGCCTCAGTTATGAATGTATTTGGTGAGATAGCAATTCCTAAAATTGAGAGGGAAGTGGTAATTTAAAAGCCCAACCAAATCTGTTCTGCATCTGTTTTGAAATAATGACCTGTTGTCCAAGTGGGAGAGGTAGGATATCCCATCATTTAAGAGGAAGCTTTCCACCCCTCCTTGGGTCGGGCACTGACTATGCATCTTCAGTGTTTGATTATGGAGGTCAACTTGCCTCACTGTTTAAGTGAGTGAACATTTAAGCTAGGACACCCTTTTATTTAAAATGATGGGGAAATCATTTTTTGTGAGGAATATGAAAGTGTACAAAATCATTCACTATTTCAAAGTATTCATTATGAGCATTACAGTTTTACAGTTCTTTTCTAGTAATGATTTTGGTCTTTGGTCTTCAATGGCAGCCCTGTGTTGACAATTTCATCTTTCACTTTCATTAACAGTTATAGCAAGTCATTGCTGTTTTCTGCAAGCAAGGTGGTGTCATCTGCATATCTTACAGTATTGGCATTCTTTCCACCAATTTTCACTCCTTCATTTGAATCTAGTCTAGCTGACTGTATGATATATTCTGTATATTGACTGAACAGGACAGGGAATAAAAATGCACCCTTGTCTGGCACCTTTGCCTATAGGAAACCACTCTGTCTCTCCACATTATGTCTTAATGGTAGTTTCTTGTCCAAAATTATGCATCAGGACTATCAAGTGCTGAAGAATCCCCATTCCTTTCAGAAACACCCATAGTTGTTCTGTGATCCATACAGTCAAAGCCTTTGTTGTAGTGCACAAAAGACAAGACTCACTAGAGAAACAGTAATGCTAGGAAAAGTTGAAGGAAACAGGAATCTACAGAGACATAATGTGAGATGAATTGACTCCATCAATGAACCCATGACCTTGAGTTTGCATGATCTGAGCAAGGCCATTCATGATAGCATATTTTGAAAGTAATTCATTCAGATATATAAGTCAGAGGTGACTTATTGCAACAACAGCAAGAACTGAGATTACTGGGCTGACATAAAACCTCAGATGCGGACAAGGCTTCAAAATTTTCTGCACAGCCTCTTTTTAACCATGTCTCAAACTAGATAAATTTTGAAGGAAAACTTTTACACATTTCAGCATGTACAAAGTGTAAGTACATTATCTGGATCAATGTCAACTATTTCTTAGGATTTTTTAAATTATGAAACAAAAGTTGCAAACAAAGGACTATAGATACATGCAGGAAGTGTGAAGTAAAAACTTGGGTTACAACGGAGGTCCTTTCCAACAGCCTCCATTGTAATGCAAAAAAACCATAACCTGAATCATGTTTTCCCATAGGAATGCATTGAAAATTTTAAAAAGTCCTGACTGAAAGAAAAATAATTTAAAAATACAAAAAAAACAACACCAAAAAACCCCCCCAAAAATGCCAGACACAATCGTCCCCCACCCCCACAAAAACAACAAAGTGATTTCCCTACCTTTTCATGCCATTTGGGGACCTTATACACTCTGTTCCAAACTGGGGGAGGCATGTGCTGAACCCATTTTTTGCCCCTGCTGGCACAGAGTCTGGGGACCTTGTCCACTCAGTTCCCATCTTCATCTGAGCTCCATGGGCAGTGTTACAGTCGAAAATGCACATCTCCTTCAGGCATTGTGACTTTGGGTGGTAGTGGGTGGCCCTTTTAAAATTCAAAATGGCGGCATTCACCATTTTAAACTCTAAAAAGGAGGGGGCTACTTTAGAGTTTAAAAAAAGCACAATTTTTGGTCATAAACTGAAAATCTGTCATAACCTGGGGAATTTTTTTAATTAAATGTGCAGTCATAACCTGTAGCAAACATAAACCAGGGCAGTCACATGCTGGGGTTTTACTGTATTTTATTTTATTTCATCCTCAACCACTCCACAATATACCACTGTCTTACTCCTCATTTATTTTAATTTCTTGCCAGAAAGGAAGATTGAGACAAAAAATTACAAAACCTACATTACAACAACACATTTACTTAAAGGAACCCTGTAAGTCCCATGGCCAAAATAAATTAGACGTTCCATTAACTTTGCTTCAGAGCAGATGCATTTTCAGATGAATTTTATAGTGCTTACTCACAAGTAACTTCAGATCAGGCTGCAGTCCTAAGACACTTTTCTCTTCAACCACCTAATAGTAATAAAGATCTCTTTACCACTCGTCCCTTCTCAGGTACCTTCCTCATATTTGATCAGGAACCTCCCAGAGTTCATTTAATTTCATATCTTGGTCTAGAAATCTTTGGTCAGACTTACCCTTCCACATGCACTATATTCTTTGCCATCCATTCACATTTGAGAAAACCTTTCCAGAAATATGGAATCATTAATTCTATCCTGTTGAAATGCCATTGATAATCTCATAAATGTGATTATCTGGGGTACAGGTCAGAAGAAAAGAAAAAGGGAGTAATTTCAAAAGAAATGAAGTGGTTTTTTAAATGAAAAGCCAGACAGAGAAGGCAGGAAGAAAATATAGTTTTCCTGTTGAGTAGAGCAAGAGCTTCTCCAGTTGAATTTCTGCCTGTTCAAAGAGGGGAGAGAGGAGACTTGGGAATAAAGGGAAACAGTAATGTATACATGCATATAGACATGTGACAAAATCCTCCATGCTCTCTGCCCTTTTGGAGACATTCTGATCTCAGCCTCATCCCTGATAGTGTTGGCATGTGTGTGCTTCCTGTTCTCTGGGAGACCCCATGCCAGCAAATAAGAAAATAGAAATGACCGGGCCAGTTCATCGATCAAACTTGTGGTACAACTCAGAGCTTTTGGGGATCTTGAAGTGACAGCAGCAGAGAAGGATTTTTAAGTCTAAAGGTTCAGAATATTAGATAACTGCAGAAACAAGTCTGGAAAGTACTAACACAAAATACACTTTGATGGCTTAAATCAACAAACTGGAATGTTGAGATAGTTTTATGTTTTACATTTTAAAAAGCAATACTAAAAAATATCTCTTTATTTATGCCAGGGTAGCTTCTTCCTTTGATGATAGTTCATTCCCCATTTTTAACAGCAGTATGACTTTTTTATTTTAACCACACATATGTTTGATGTAACAAAAATTGTCTGTAGGGGGTGCTATTCCACACCTGATGAATACATTTGGGTTCTATGCTAAAAGGCTCAGACTTGCTTACTGTACTATTATTTGCCCAGATACGGAAAGCATCTAACATCGTAGACATGTTATAAATAAAATAAAGAGATTTGAGATAGGAGGAAAAGTGTCTTGCTGATTGGCTGAAGGCAAGGAATCAGACAATGAAGAGGGGGTGCTCTGCCCTCACCCTCAGGCCCTGATGGACATGTTCACATGCTGCTTGGAGAGTGCAGAAAGGCAGCCCAAGGTTTCAGGAGGAGAGAAAGAGCTAGAGACATGAGGTAGAAACCAGACAAAGCTGGCAGGAGATCAGCTCAAAGTCAGGGAAGGTTGAAGGCAGAGGACATATTGTCCTCAACAGAGTTGGAAAGAGAGACATAGGGAGGGAGAAGAGGAAATGGATTCCATATTTTGCACCTTGATTAAATGCTGATGGTAGAGAAACTTTGGACCAGGTAATGGATCCAGGCCCAGTTCACTATGGGACAAGGGCAGGGAGTAGGTGTACCACTATTCATTCCATTCCCCCCCCACACGCACACACACACCCTGACTCAGAGAAAGCACTGATGAAAGAATTCTTTGATTGAGCTGCCTAGGGCAAGAAGGACTTGGGGGAACCTGTGATCAGCTGCCTAAAATTAATGTGCAAAAGCAAATCCCAGCCATAGACTGTGGATTACACCTGCCCAATGAGCGTAACTTGGGCCTAGATAAGGACACTACTTGATAGAGGTCCTAGTGAAGTCAACTCAGCCCCCCTGCAGACTGCTGAGATGGAGTGGACCAGCTACCCAAAACTATCCTTGTACTACTAATGTCCCGTACAAGCAGTAATAGTCTTGACCCATGGTC
This sequence comes from Furcifer pardalis, assembly GCA_030440675.1. Taxonomy (NCBI): domain Eukaryota; kingdom Metazoa; phylum Chordata; class Lepidosauria; order Squamata; family Chamaeleonidae; genus Furcifer; species Furcifer pardalis. The sequence goes on from CP126894.1 coordinate 130,807,758, forward strand.
AAAGAAATCCTATCTGCCACTCCTATTTTGATGGGTGACAGCCACCATATTGACCACGCAGGTATTTGAAATTATCTGTCAAGGTTTCTGATCACATTGAAACATTCTGCACCAATGAGAATGCAGTGTTTAGCAAGTGTTCTGTCTATCCCTACAGCACAATATTCTGAAACATTAAAAATCATCAGGGAGGCATACAGAACTTTCTGTGTCATTGTCGCTGCAGACAAAACATTTCTTATAACCAGAAATCCCGTACAGTAATACCTCATATAACATTAGTATCGAATAACACTAAAATCGCATAACATTAAGGAATCTGGGGGGAAGAATTGCATCAGATAACATTAAGATCCTATGGGATGCTTCATATAACAACCGCTAAAGCCTGTGTGGTTACAATGTATCTCTATGGATCCCATAGGATTTTAACATGCATCAGATAACACTAAAAATCATATAACACCAAGACTTGTGGAACCATGTTTTAGTGTTATATGAGGTTTTACTGTATCTTCATTTTGATTGGAAGTAGCAACACCAGTCAATTCTGCAAAAGATGTAGGGGTAAAGTCAACTCCAGTTTTTCTCAGCATTAAGCTGTCTGAACTTCTACCCTTTGGTTAACACATACAGGGGCATGTAATAAAATTACATGAATTCTCTGTGTGTAAAAAAGAAATAGGTGACACTCTCAACTTTCTGTAGATTTAATGCCAGGGGGGCTAAATTTCACACAGACTCATAAAATAAAAGCAACTCTAGTCCAGACAATCTGTATGTAAACATTTGCTGTATTTAAATGGTGTATTATATGTTAATCAAACTATTGTCAGTGTTTATGTAGGCTCCTTTATTCTTTTTTATTGCACAAGAACGGAGCAGGCAGGGGTTTAGAAATAAGAAGAGGGCGGGTGGTAGGATAGAATCACAAAGGAAAGAAAGAGAATAAACATGAGCACCTTAAGGTAAAAAAACAGTCAAAACTCTTTTATAGTTGTAGTCCTGGTGGTCCATGAATGATCAAAGGCTACGATAGTTCTTACATTTTGCATTACATGGCCGCTCCCTCTTTAAAGAAAAAATTCAGAAAAAATACCATCACAGATGTACATTTCCAGAGATCTTTTTGAAAGTACTGTACATCTGAAATAAAAGAGCTAATATTCTATCAAAACAGAAGCTTCAAATTTCTGGATGACGAAAATATAAGAAGCAGTGGAAGGGGGAAAGAAGTATTCTGTAAAAACCAACTCACAAGAACATTTAGAAGGCATTTTCAGTTCACTCAAATGAATGTAGGACTTTTTGCACTAGAACTAACAGGCCTGCACTGTTGCACAAACAAACAAGGAAATCACTGTGTTGAAGAACAGAAAAGGATTATCATTAACATTGTGACAAATATTAATGTAATTTGGCTTTTTAAGGATTGAATCAAAGAAAGTTATTTCTCCTCCTGCTGGGACAGCAGACAGAGCAAACTGTATTGCTTGAGATAAGTGCATGACTTTCTATTTATTAACTATTGAAAGAAGTCCTAAATCTTCATATACAGTTTTAACTCTGTATGTGGACCCTTCAGATATTTTAAACCTGAGCTGAAGTCCAGTGACGTTCATTACAAACCATTATTGCTTTCTACAGTTCCGCTGCCATTCTCTTTGGAATCAAACTTACTCACCACATTCATTCTGACAATTTTTTCACACTTCATAAGGCTCGGTACCATCATTAATTAGGAAATATTTCCTCCTGAAAGTTCCTCATATCTCCCTGATAGTGCATGAAGAAATGCATTATATTACTATAGGTCTCCCATTGGTCGTTATTATTTCAGGACAAATAAATTGGATTTAATATCTGTGGCCATGGAAACTGAAGGTAAATTCCCTTAAAGGAAATACATGTAACTAACTGCAAGAGGTGTGAAAGACTCTACCTAATCTTCTGAATGTGGTTCAGCAGCAGCTTGGGGGCTTAAATTCACTCTGTGTATGCCCATGTTCTATTTTAGAGAAAGCATTGTGGGCACACTCATATTTATCATCAGTCTACCAACCTTTCTATGGAAAAACATGTGCATCTGTTATAGCCCATATGTCACAATACTGGGTCTTACTCCCTCTCTTTCTGGGTCTTATAGCATCCTCAGTCCTTTTTTATCCTGGCATGGGGAGATCAGGACAGAGCAAGAGGCTAACAGGGGTGGACCAGTAATTGGTTTTCTTTCCAAACTAAAATTTCCATTGCCACCTTATTCATTTAATACTTCAAAGCAAATCTCAACATGTTCATGGTAGATGGTTGAATGATTAGACTGTGTTTGGGACACAGAAATTCCCTCCATTTTTTGTTGTTCAGTCACACAGTCGATTCCGACCCTCTGCGACCCCATGGACCATTGCCCGCCAGGCACTCCTGTTCTCCACCATCCCCCTCAACTCACTGAGCTCTGTGCCCATTGTCTCCACAATACCATCTAACAATCTCATCTTGGGCCGTCCCCTTCTTCTTTTGCCCTCGACCCTTCCAAGCATCAAGGCTTTCTCAAGTGAATCCTCTCTTCTCATTTGATGTCCAAAGTACTTTAGCTTCATCTTTACAATTTGACTTTCTAAGGAGCATTCTGGGTTTATTTCTTCTAAGATTGACCTATTTGTTCTCCTTGCTGTCCAGGGGACTCTCAAAACTCTCCTCCAACACCACATCTCAAAGGCATCTATTCTTCTGCGCTCAGCTTTCCTAATGGTCCAGCTCTCACAACCATACATTGCCACAAGGAATACCATTGCTTTGACAATACGAATTTTTGTTTTCAATATGATGTCTCTACTTTTCATTATGCTCCCCAGGTTTCTCATTGCTTGCCTCCCAAGAATCAATCGCCTTTTTATTTCATGGCTGCAATCCCCATCTGCAGTGAGTTTTGATCCCAAGAAAGTAAAATCTGTCACGGCTTCTACTTCTTCCCCATTTATTTTCCATGGACTGATAGGGCCTGTTGCCATGATCTTGGTTTTCTTGATATTGAGTCTCAAGCCAGCCTTTTCACTTTCTTCTTTCAACCTAATCAGGAGCTTCTTTAGGTCCTCCTCACTTTCAGCCATTAGGGTGGTATCATCTGCATATCTCAAATTGTTGATGTTTCTCCCAGCAATTTTGATCCCAAATTGTGATTCCTCCATCCCTGCATTGCACATTATGTGCTCTGTGTATAAGTTGAATAAGCAGGGTGACAAAATGCAGCCTTGTCTTACTCCTTTTCCTATTCCAAACCACTCCGTCATTCCGTATTCTGTCCTAACTGTTGCTTCTTGCTTCATGTACAAATTTCTCATGAGGCATATAAGGTGTTCTGGGATTCCCATCTCTTTATTTATTTATTTTATTTTTTATTTATTTATTTAGATTTATTATCCCGCCCTAATCAGGCGAACCTGACTCTAGGCGGCTTACAGAAAATTCATAAATTAAAACCTTGAGGTTCATAAATTACTTAAAAGTCAATTAAAAAAGAATTAAACCATGAATTTACAAAAATCTAAAAGATTTAAAAAGGTTAAAAGGTTTAAAAAGATTTTAAAAGTTTAAAAGAGTGAGGGAGGGGTGGCTGTCCCATCATATCAGCCACCCAACATGGGACCCCATATTCCTGGACCCCCACACCTGCCCTGCCAGCCAGGTTTTTAGGCCCTTCCGAAAGGGCAGGAGCTCTGTCTGTAGACGTAACTCAGTTGGCAGGAGGTTCCAAAGGGCCGGGGTGGCTATGGAGAAGGCCCTCCTCCTGGTGCTAGAGAGATGCGCCTCTCTAGCTGATGGAATGATAAGAGAGCCTCTCCGATCCGCCCTGGTGGGACAGACAGATGTCCTTGGGACGATGCGGTCTCTTAAGTATCCTGGCCCACTACCATGTAGGGCTTTAAAGGTAATAACCAGCACCTTGAATTGCACCCGGAGACATACTGGCAACCAGTGCAGCTCCCGAAGCAGTGGTGAGGCACGAGCATAACGCCCGCACCCCATCACTACCCGAGCAGCCGCATTCTGGACCAGCTGCAGCCTCCGAATGGTCACCAAGGGCAGCCCCATGTAGAGCGCATTACAGTAATCAAGTCTGGAGGTGACCAAAGCATGTGTGATCATGAGCAAGGAATCCCGGTCTAGGAGTGGGCGTAGCTGGCGTATTACACGAAGTTGTGCAAAAGCCCTCCTGGCCACGGCTGCCACCTGCTCCTCGAGCAGTAGTCGTGAGTCCAAGAGGACCCCCAGATTACGCACCAGGTCTGTTTGGGGCAAAACTGCCCCATCCAGAACCAAAGATGGTAACTCCCGAGATAGCGCAGGACCCCTTACCCATAGCCACTCAGTCTTGCCGGGATTCAGTTGTAGCCCGTTGTCCCCCATCCAGACCCTGACAGCCTCCAGGCACCTGGATAGGACTTCCTCTTTAATTACTTGCCACATTTTGTTGTGGTCGACACAGTCAAAAGCCTTCGTGTAATCAATGAAACAGAAGTATACTTGTTTCTGATATTCCTTTGTTTTTTCCATGATCCATCTTATGTTGGCGATGTGGTCTCTGGTCCCCCTGCCTCTTCTGAACCCCGCCTGCACTTCTGGTAACTCTCTCTCCACATGCTGTTGCAGTCTATCCTGTATTATCTTAAGCATCACCTTGCTCGCGTGTGGGATGAGTGCAATTGTTCGATAATTTGTAAATGTATTAAAAGTGAAAAACAAGGAAAAATAAAAGATAATTAAAAAGAATAAAATCTCCAACTTGAGTGCAAGATAAGTTCTCAAAAACAGAAGGTAATCAAATGGACAAAGTTCCAAGAATGGCAAAGGATCACAGTAAAACAATCTGATGAAGTGGACTTGATCCATGAAAGCTAACATTAAAATATAACGTTAGTCTCAAAGTGCTACAATGTTTTGTTTTTGTTTTGTTCTGTTTATTCTCTATTATGTGTAAAACAATAAGTTCTAATCTATTCTTCAGTACTCACTCTAACAGAGTACAGTACTCACACACACACACACACACACACACACACACACACACACACACACACCTACCTGGTCTACTTGCGAGTAAGACCAAGCCATGAGAGTTTAGCAGACTCATCCTCCTGCACACAGACACACATCCACTATCTTAATTTCTCAACACTATGTACAGTATTTTTAAATAGCCATGTTTTTACAGAGAAGGAAAGAAAGGTTCACACAGAAAAATCACTTCATCACAGAAACATCTTATTGTGAAATAAGATTTTCCAGATACTCTTGAGGCCTTATGCATAGGTTAGGGGCCAAGAAAAAAATATCCCAGCCTTCATTTTTAAAACCTTGGAGACATTTGTCTGTGTTATGTGCTTTCAGCCCCTAAGGGAGCTTCTTTTCCATTTCTTTTCCTCTCTGCAGACATGATGGGACATTTTTCTATGTATATCTGAATAGTCTTGCTCAGAACCGTATCCATTCCATCTACCTTCAACTTCACCTGAAGGGCAAAAAATCCCTAAGTTCTTGACACAGTTCTGATAAACACATGGAATTATTAAAGTTGCCATCTCAGCAGAAGTGGATTCATACTGTCTTTGTTCTCAGGGGAATACATATTTCACCCAGTAGCTAGACACCTTACTGCTGCTACAGTGATAATAATAAAAAGACAAACTCTCTGAAATGCCTTTCAGGTAATAATCTTTGAACATAAACCTTTGTTGCTGTTTCAGGGACCTTCCAGATACAAGTCAGAAAAATCTTTTTGCTTATCCCTCCTCCTTCCCTTCCACCTTACACATAGCCATGTTAAGCCTGTCACCGCTGACAGTAAGGTCCAGTGATCTGTCAACATTCACCCCTGATAAAGACAGCGAGAGAAATCCACGACTCTAGAGAGTTCAGTGGAGACCAAACAAAATGTTTGCAAAAGAGCATTTTTTACGTGTTTTCTTGTGACAGTAGTAGTTCAACAGAAAATAGCTGGAGTGTGCCAGGAACGGGGGGAAAAAAGATGGTAGTAGTAAGTTAGGCTAGCATGACATGATGGATCTGGACTATGACAAATAGAATTGGGGGGGAAACATCCCTGGGGACCAACTACACCAGGTTTGCTGAATTGTATTCTGTGATTTCTTACTGTGCAACAGTGCTTTTTAGTGTTAGACTGACTAGGCTTCAGAATATTTTTTAAATTGTACAAATCAAGATCCATGTAGCTTAACAATGAAAAATGTAAAAGGTTTAGGAGTTTGATGTATTGAAAGGCATTCTATATTCCCTCATGTGAGTATTAAATGTACACTTTGTCTGTCTGATGAATTTTAAATCTTGGCAGAATGCGACATGCACCACAATAACTTAGAGGGCATAAAAGCCTAGCTTGAACAAGAATGCATAGGCCACAAAGTGTTATGATATAAAGACAAAGCTTTGCTCTTTGCCTTGTTCAGTTTTATGTTTTACAACAATAACAAGGTCAAATTAACCAATATATTGAACAAAGTAGGCCCCAGCCCAATTAATACTTTGTGGTGCAGTGTTATTACCAGTAGTGGTGGTGGTGGGGAATCTTGTGATGAAGTCTGTGCCTGTCTTGCTTCTTTTCTAATAACCACCTCTCATAATTTTAAGTTCATACAGTTTTGCTGCCTCTCCTATTATAGTGCAAGGTAACAATGTTTTTTTTTTTGCCATGATTTTTTGAAAGACAAAATACTGCCTTGTGCATAGGAAGAACTGTAAAAATTCTTTGTTGATACTGTTTTTGGGGGCCAATTTTAAAAAAAGTTAGCAAGATTTTCTCCACTTGAAGGCAATTGTTGGGCAAAGTAAAGAGCCACTGTTTACTCCCTGAGACAGAAAAACACCCCAATTGATCCTCAGAATCATAGAGCTTTAAAGCTGGACAGGATGCCATTGGTCATCAAATCCACCCCAGCCAAAGCAGGAAATCCACACTTACAGCATCCTTAAAAGCGGCCTTCTTAGCTTTGTTTCTGAGCCTCCATGAAGGAGAGTCCATCAACCTCTGAGATAGCCGATTCCACTAAAAAACAGCTCTTATTGTCAATAAATACAATGGGCACAGAGCTGAGTGAGTTGAGGAGGATGGTTGAGGACAGAAGTGTCTGGCAGACAGTGGTCCAAGGGTCTATCTTCCTTGAAAAACTTATGGTTATAACAACTGAAAGTTAGTATGAAAGTGTGGACACTTAGCCATGTGGGCTACATGGGCTCATGAAATGTAATTAAACTTATAATAAGTCTTGGCTCCAAGTAACGCAATGTTAAACTTTGTTGGAATATGATCCTGGCTTGCTATGTCCTCAGGAATTGTGAACCTAACAAATTAGAACTATGAACTACCAAGCACCAGTTTGGGTGGCATCTCTGTGCTTCATTACAAATTTAGCACAAATTGAAATGTGGCCAATTCAGCTCAGGCTAATTTAAATCCATAAATGGGGCTGGGGGTGGAGGACTGTGTGAAGCTTTGCTATGCCCAGAAAAGTACACCAATAGTTGTGAACTCTGCCCTTTTATTTTGAATCAAACTTCTGCTATTTCAATTAATTCATTACTTTTTGCAAAGTTATATAGAACACACTTTATTTTTGATGCTCTGCTATTTATGTAGGGCACCATTTTGGGTCTTAACATTGTGCCTCCATGACAGAATCCCTGATATAGAGTTGTATGCAGTACACAGCCAGAGACTTATTAAAAGCATGAAGTTGCTTTCCCTTGCATGACCCTCACAGTTTAAATCTAAAAAGGTCACACAAGAGATTAGAAGTAATGCTGCAGTCCGAGAGGGGGATATCCGAGTGCTGCTGCCAATTGATTTGACTCACACTATCAGTCATGGTACTGCCAATCATCATACTGGTCCTTGTCAAGTTTGTCCTGCTGCCAAGCACCGTGTGTGAAATTGACAAGGAGTATATAAAGTACCAGAAGCTTGAAGGCACTTCGGCTTTGTGTGGGGGAAGCAAACACCTCTGCTTAAATATATAAAAATGTAATCCGTACTTCAATAGTTATAATCACTGATGTCCCCCCTTTAGTTTACTGTATTCATCACACACTTGGATATTTTAAAAAATAAGAATTGTTTTGTTTAAATTAACACTGTTCTCTCTCTCTCTCTCTTTTTAAAGTGTTTTCCAAATTTTCAAGGAGGGCTGTAGTCTAGTAGTGAAGTAAGAGCAACCTTAACATGTGTAGGAGCTTCTGGGATTTTTTCCTTTGATTCAGTGGCTACAATAACACATGCTTTAGGAAAGTTATTATTAGACATTTTCTGTTTAATATAAATTCCTTGTACAAGTGAAGCTCCAATGAAAATTTGTCTAATGCAGCCCTCTTATTTATCCAAAGCTTATCCAGTTAACTGCAACACTTGGGTTAATATATTTACTTAGAGATAAGCTGCACCAATTTTACAGGACTTGCTGTATAGTTGTGGCACCTGGCCTATTATCACTGTAATTGGATGTATTCAAGCAGCTTCTGGATGTGTGTGGCCCATTCCATTTCAGAGAGTGAAGAAAAACCTGGACAATCTGGGAACAAAATAGTTCTGTCTGTCAAAGGGGCTATGGTGGCTCAGTCGTTAAAAAGCTTGCCTTGTTAGCTGGAAGGCCAGCAAGTCAGCAGTTCGAGACCTTGGTACTGCATGACAGTTTGAGTGTCCGTCTCTGTCCCAGCTCTTGGGGACATGAAATGAGACTCATTCAGGCATCCCCTGAGCAGTTTCTCCAGCAAAAATCCTTTCAGTCCAGAATAATTTCTGACACAAAATTATATTATATCACAGGAAGAAATATCAAGCTGACAGATTCCTCCTGGTAGAGTGCCTTCCTCATGGAGCCAGTCCCTTTTTTGCCTCTGAGGAGACAGAAGAATCTCTCACAAGTTTCTAGCCCAAATGAGAAACAGCTTTGTTAGGTTATCTCTTTTTCTTTCTCAACCCAAACAGAGCTATACAGAAACTGAATTAGGCAACCTGGGCATGCAACTGCTCAAAGTATGAACTGTTTTAAAGAATAAAATAGTTTGCATGACTGGTATCCACTCAGTCTGGATCAGGATACCTGGATGGGGGCAGGAGCTTCATCCTTTCCAAATTCATGCTGATGCTTGTGGACCATCTTAGACTCAGAAGTAGGGAAAACTCCTTCAGTGTTGCTAAATCCACAGCTTGGTAGATTGGCTCGAGTAACACTTATGACACAATAATCAAAATCATACACAGCCATTTCTTGTAAGTAACAGGCATTACTATATGGAATGTGATTGGAAATCATTTAACTTATAGATAACAGACAGCCCTAGGCAGAGTAAATATGGAAAACAAAAACCAATGCAATACCGTAGAAATCAGAGTTCCAGTCTGGATCAGTTAGTTTATTTTAAATATTGTTAGATAATGTTATACTGGTAATGAACTAGCACCACCCCTACAATTATTGTGGACATGGAAGGGATGAGAAAGGGTTACCAGAGAGAATAATTACAAGACAACCCCCACCCCTACACTCTAGAGGCATAGATAGCCTCCCAGTCCAACAACATCACATACAGTCACTGAGACTAAAAAGGTTGTGTCTGAACTTGGGGAATTACCTTAAGCAAGGCCATGGGGAGAGACATGGGGTTCACAGATATGTCTATGTGTGTGCCCATAAATTTCTCTCTCTGCCCATCACAAAGGAACACAATACACAGTGAAATATCTGTTTTAAATAGGTGCACAGTAAATGTCCTGTCTAAATAACTTTGATAAAAATCCCTTTATCAGAAATACCTTGATTGAATTTCTCCCCAGGCAGCTGTTTTCACAAGTTTAAGCTATTTTATTCAAACACCTGTTTCCTGTAATTGACTAACCTTATTGGACTGGTTCATGAGAAAAAGTAATCTTGGATTGCTACAGTTTTGTTTATAAGGAGATACTTTGGCATACACTTAAATGAATTTGGCTGTGTTATCTATGCAATGGGGTGATGCCGCTTCCTTTGTCATCAGCTTAGATTTCTGTTATGTTTGAGTTTCTGGCACATTATTGTGGGGTCCCATTGCTTTGCTGTAATATATTTTGTTTTCTTACAAAAATGCTGTACATCTGAGAAACAGAGAAAATAAACACCCAGCTGTTGTTCAGTTGCACAGTCGATTCCAACCCTTTGCGACCCCATGGACAATTGCACACCAGGCACCTCTATTCTCCACCATTCTTCTCAACCCACTCAACTCTATAGCCATTGCATCAACAATACCATCTAGCCATCTCATCCTCTGCCACCCTATACTTCTTTTGCCCTCAAACTTTCCCAGCATCGAGGCCTTCGCAAGTGAATCCTCTCTTCTTATTTGATGTCCAAAGTACTTTAGCTTCATCTTCACTATTTGACCTTCCAAGGAGCAGTCGGGGTTGATTTCTTCTAAGATCAGCCTGTTTGTTCTCCTCGCTGTCCAGGGTACTCTCAAGACTTTCTCTTCCGACTCCCAGGTGGGGACCCTTCATTATACCTAAGGAGGGCTAATTCTCTAATTCCCAGAATCCCATCTAGACCCATTTATTTCTAGTACTGCTTTTGTATATATTGTTTAATACACTGACAGTGTAGTAGGGACAGCCATATCACCAGCTGTTTTGTCTAGGATTCCATTGTACCTGCAAAAACCTGGCTGTTAATCGTCACTTAATTCAATGTCTAATGGTATTTTTTAAAGAGAAATTCAAAATGGTTATCATTACATTGAGTAAAAAATGGTTGTCCAAATGTCTCCAGACATTTCGAATTGAGACTCTCTTTTCCTCCTGTACAACACACATTTGAGATGTAATTTAAAAGTACCATTTTGTCTCATTCGGCATAGGTAGCCTTATGGAATCTCTCACTTCTTAAATAGGTGATCTCCATATTTTATTATGCATTGCATTTCTAACAATCTGAAATTTCAAAACTCTTTTGTCCGGAGATATTGAGATAATTTCTATCACAAAGTGTTGGAAAACCTCTTGGACTCATGAATGTAATGTTAGTCTCTTTTGGGTATTTAGCCCTAATGAGAGAGCTAAATGGAGTTCTTTCTTACCTCTTATGCCCCAAACATCTGAAGAACCTCTTCACATGAATAATCACATGCATTTCAGTTTGTCCATATAGCCTCCATTTTGGGAGGGGGTAATAGGTTTATACATTTTATATCTAAGAATATGCTTAAATTCAAAGGTCCCTGGAGGGCTGTGGTCCATGGGGTCATGAAGGGTCTGAATTGACTGTGCGACTGAACAATAATGAAAACAACAACAACACTGAAAGCCATGAACATAGCTATCTCACTAAAAGCTGGATGTAAACTGAAGCACTGGCTTATACTTCCATTTCTAAGATAATATTTCTCCGCAATCACTCATATTTTTATGGTGGTTTGCATTTGTTGTTTTAGCATATTATCAACATGTGAAGGAAGTATGTGATCCTGTCTATAAATGCCTATGCAAAATTGATAGGTCTTTCTCTTAAATAAGAGTGTATAGGCTGAGATTCTCTAATAAACACTTCATTATATATGAAAAATCAAGTAAAATTATGAAATTGCTAATACATTTTGTTGGTTGGTTGGTTTCCCCCTCTTTCCCCTTGGTTCACTACACATTTAACTATTAAACACAGCACATTTATGACTGCAAGTTTAAAAACAATAGCAATAAGCCCTATTTATTCCTAAATTGTTTCATCAATAAAAGCTGACATTTCTGCACAAAAGATGTTATGCTATAGAAATTGACTCTTAGTCAATTGTGAATAATTGTATTATGCCAGAAAGTTAACACTAAGATTAGAAACCATTTCCTATGGACTCATGTTCTTGCTTCCTCAGCACTGTTCCAATCAAAAAGAATTTGAATGAGGTGGATCTCATTATGAGCATAAAGTAGATGAAGCTTGAATAATGTTTATATTTATTTCCCAGAGATAGCCATTCCATTTCTTATCCTGTCCATCCAAATCTTATAAAACAAATTGTTCTAATCCATTCTTTGGAGAGAAGCAATGAATTTATTTTTGCCAAATGAAAAGTAGCTGTATATTTATACATAAAAATTTGTTAGCAGTGTTATTTATACAAAGAAATGGGGCTCCTTTACCTTAAATTTCATTTGCATACTTCATTTGCCTTCTGACAAATTCTTCGTTTTCCTTTTTCATTCTTGTGCCAAAAATATGTCTTTTCAGATAAGTCAACCAAATCTTTAATGTATTGTATATTTTAAAACTACATAAAATGCTTTCACTGGATCTCCCCCACAAGCATTTGTCATAGGTGACGCTATATCAAGATTACACATATTTTACAACTGATAACAGCATAATGGCATTGTAATTCTTAAACATTATGAATAAATAGATGTCTTCTTTTTTAAAGTCTAATCTGACATTTACACTGAATTATCAAGCATTAAGAAGAAAACTTTATCACCAGAAAGTTAAAAATGTTGGCAGCTCATCTTTTATAAATATAGACATTGGGGCCCTCTCCCTGAGAAAGAATGTGGACAATTTATTTTAAGTGTGCAAAAAGATGTCAACAACCAACTATATTTCTGTTCAAATGTGGAGAACAAGTGAAATTTCCCATAGGTAATTCTTAGGTTCTAATTCATGTCATTTGCCAGTGAAGGAAAAAGAAGCAGGATGTTGAGATAATGTCAGAGTCCAGTTTAACTCTTGTTCTTCTCTAGCAGCCCTTAGCTGGAATAAGCATTGACTAATTTATGTAACCATTCATTAAAGTGCTAAATTTGATATAATAAAACAGGAAATCTATTTTACTTCTAATTGTTAATTATTCAGGAGGATTTCATTCAGTTTTTTCTTTGGGATGTATAGAAGGAGAAATTACCTGTGGATGTCATCCAGGGATATAGGTGTGTGAACCTGCATATATGTCTTTCCAGTCTAGCAGTGTGAGATCAATAAGGTTGCTGTGTGAATCTGTGTATAAGAGCATGCATCTGTATTTGTCTGTATTTCATTGTTTACACATGTGATTATTACACATTCATGATCAACAGCAAACATGCAACTTTTGCTCCTTTAGGGTTTTTTTTTTTTTTTTGGGGGGGGGGAGGGAGTGAATGGACCAAATGCTCCCCCCTCCCGAGCATCTGTCATATAATCAGTCTTTGGTCTATGGAGAGCTAAGAGTTGATACAAGTCCATCATTGCAGTGCACAGGCAGTTGATACAGGTATACATTTGCATTTGGGAAGTAGCAGAATGTTTGCAGTGGTCTTTAAATTCACCAAGAACATGCATTCATGTAATAAGAATACTGACCCAGAATATCAACACCAGGGAGGGGGGGAGTGAATGCAATTAAACTGAAAATTGTAAAGAATTGTACCTTATATGGAACTCGGACCTTTAGTCACTCTTCAAAAGCTCAGTTCTGAGAGCCAGTGTTTCATTTTCAGTGTTCATAGCATCTAGAGGAAGAGTTAATGAGATGGCCTATGTATACCACCCAGAGTCCACCGGATTAGGGTTGTATCTAAATCTATTAAATAAATAAATAAATAAATAAATATGCAACACTCTTGTCTTGGTGGACTCCAGATATCAAACCAGTTACAAACTCTGAGTGGCTAGTTCTGCTCAGACCTTTTATGCCTCTTTGAAAGGGCTTTTTCTGCAAATGGATTATCAACATAATCTGAAACATCCAGCAGAGTAGAATATAGGTTATTTCTGGGAATCATGCTGGTATTAGGCATCTGCATTTTGCTTCCCAAGCATTAGATGACACATCAGCTGAAGTGACCTAGGTCATTGCTTGCACTACTATAGTTTAAGAGGCACGTTTGTTACTTTCTCCACTATCATTGGATGGCTGCTATAGATCTGTTGTGTTTCAAAAGAGAAAGGCAATGAGCTGAGATACCCTTGAAATACAGGGGCAAGTACAGAAGGGAAAAATAGGTGGTGAATAACACAAACCTTGATTTTATCATTCCTTTTTTGTTAGTTCGTTTTTCATTAGAACTTGGAGAGCTCCAAATGTCAGTTCTGTCTGAGATACCAACCATATTTCTCTTTGGGAAAAACCATATTATAAGTATGCAATCAGCTAATAGGTAGCAGTGCTCATGGAATAGCTCTCATATTATACTCTTATAGAAGTGGCAGGAAGTATTTAGAGAAAAATGTCCATAAATATATAGTTATCCAAGGCTATTCTTCCATGTCTAGGCTAGACATGAAGCTGCCAAAATGAAGGACATCTTATACTCAGATGCTAAGAAAGATGGAAGGGCAACAGGGCCATTTGGCTTCAGCCTCACTCTATGGGTGTGTGAGGGCTTACCTCAGCCAACGATGTATAAACTGTCCTTCATTCTACAAATAAAAAAGGGTTGTTTGTATATGGCATTCTTTACCTTAAAATATATTTTACTGCCTTCCCAAACAGTGAAGGGGCCTCACAGTGAAATGGTTCAGACCTTATCTGAGCTTTTAGAGAACCTGTTAACATCCAAATCATAGGATGGCCTGTTGTGCTATTGATCGAGGGCTTCATAGGTATATACAGTAAAACACTGGATAACGATTGGATCGGATAAAGCTAAAATCGCATAACATTAAGTAATCTAGGGAGGAGAATTGGATCGAATAACGTTAAGGTCCTATGGGATGGATTGGATAACAACCGCTAAAGCCTGTGTGGTTACAATGTATCTCTATGGAGCTTTAATGTTATCTGATCCATCCCATAGGATTTTAACATGGATCGGATAACACTAAAAATCGGATAACACCAAAAATCGGATTACACCAAGACTTGTGGAACCAAGTTTTGGTGTTATCCGATGTTTTACTGTACAATTAAAGTGTGTGAATTAGACTTAAATGTGACCATATACCGGTAATCCCCTATATAATGCAAATTCAACTTTGAAAGATTCAAGGTGTTCAGATAATTTGCAATTCAGAACTTTTTATTTTAAGTAATCAGAGTTTATCTTTTTGCAATAATGGTGAGATATCTCTCTCTAGATTGGCAAGTAACATTGCTAGCATTATTTTTTTGTTCTTTTATATTTATTTATTCACATATATTTATTGGTATATTCCTATGTTATTATTTTATTCCTATTGTTTCTCCATTTTATTGTGTTTACCTTGCTAGCCTAATTGAATGCCCTGACAGACTTTTTTAAAAAAGGATTTTGTTCTTAGGTCAGATCAAGCACCATCTAACTTTCCATTTCTATATTGCAGCAGTTACTCAAGTGTCTTTAGAAATTTCATTTTAAAGTATGTAGATTTCCTGTTATTTATGGCTAATATGTGGCATCCAAGCACAGAGTTTGGAAAAGTGACTTTTTTGGCTTTAACTTCCAGAATTGCCTTGCCAGTGTGAACAATTCTGGGTGTGTTGTTGGTCGCATTTAGTTATCACCGCTAAAACATTGTATTAAAAATATTTTAAGAATCTGCCTCTCTGATGTAGAAAGTACAGCTTTTTTGTCAATTCTTTTTTTATTAAGAAAGTTTATCCTTTAACCATTAAAGGTATTTAGTGGTTTTTTAAATAATGTATGGGGGCTCTATGAAGTTTTAAATGATTGAAAAGGGGAAAAAAAATCCCTGCTCAAAATGTAGAAGTTATTTTTACAGTAACGTATGTCATGATTTTTAAACATTCAGGCCTTTAAACTTTTTTTATAGTGTATGTTCTTGCCAATCCCAGCACACAGTTCTACAAAGTAAAATATTTGGCAGTGAATTCATATTAACAGATGGAACAAGAAATTAACACGTTTTTGCTTCGCTAATTCACAGTTCTTTTAATACGCTAATTCTAAATCACCTGTTCTGACTTTGACAGGCTACAGACACCTGTTTGGGGTACTATTCCACCGCTAATTATTACATGAGAAATTCAGTTTCCAACAAAACCCTTTCTGTGTGAAATTGTCATAGCTAACAAATCAGTAATACCAAATTTATATAAAAATAGCTCAACATATAATATTAAATGTGCCTAACCTTACTCAAAGAACTCAGGGGAGTGAATTTACATGGCTGAAGGGCTATTCAACAGAATGACTCCATGCTGGCAGGGTCTTTCAGTAATGAAGAAATCTTGGATTTAGCCAGCTGAATCAGTATTTCCTTTGCAATGTCAAATATTTCAAAAGTTCAAAGCTGCACTTTGAAATCTGGACAAGAGATTCTCTCTCTCTCTCTCTCTCTCTTCAGTAACATCACTGAGAGTCAGTAAAGTTTATATTTTCTGTGTGTGCTGTTCCAGGGAAAGAATACAGAACATTACAAAAGACAGAAAAATCCTAAATAATAACAAATGTGTAACATAAAAGAGCTGCCTTTGTATTATGTATACAGTGGAACTCCCCCGTTACGGACACTTTGGGTAACTTTTGGAAAGAAATCCATTGAAAATAAAGCCTCGGTTTATGGATTTTTTTTTTGTTGGGAAACTCCCCCCTTTGCATGCCTATGGGAAACTACACCTCGCTTTACAGAATTTTTGTTTTAATGCATTCCTATGGGTGCTTCACAATAAGGAATTTACACTGTAAGGAAAACCCCATCGAAAGGATTAATTTTGTAACCTGGGATTTTACTGTACTGTACTTCTAATCACATTAACCATAGCCATTCTGTGAACCACCACTACTGAAAGCAGATGAACTGCACATTGTGCTTTTAAAAATACTGCCAAAACAACAATTTTACCTAAAGAACTTAGAAATAAGTAGCTACAAACTGCCAGCTGCACTTAGTTGCTGTACCCAATAGACAGTTTAATTAAGTGATATGAAGATTGTAATGTAAAGAGGGGAAACTTTCCTCCTTTTACCATATAACCATCACTTTTGAAATTCTATTACAGTTACTTTAGGTTTTGATTAACTCTTTCTGTCACCAAGATATGTTCTCTGTTCACGGTTATTTTTAATGGGATGTGTGTTATTATTTTTGTTTGGTTATTTATAATTTATTCAGTTTGTTTATTCTTTTTGTTTAATTTCTTATTGTATAGATTTTTAAAATGTGTCGTTAGCTGCCCAGAGTGGGAGAATATCCCAGATGGGTGGGGTATAAATGCGGTAAATAAATAAATTTCTTTTATGGCTCAACTAAATTGTGAGGTAGAAACATCACCAAAGTTTGGATTTATTTTCAGAAAGGGAATGTGTTACATTGTTCACTATTTGCAGACCTCAGAGGATGGTGAGCTCCACTATTTTGGGAAATGTGTCTTATGTTATGCTCATTTCCTTCCTGGTGTTCTCTGGCTTCTTCCAGTTGCCTGTTCTTTAACAGAACTATGAACATTTTTTACAGAAATATGACAGAGAGTGCAACAAAATATTTTCCTTGATTCATGTAGCCACTTACTTAACTACAAACTGACTTGTATCTTTTGGTAGAAAATATATTTTGTGGTTTACACTAAAAGAAGTCTATTTCACCAATGTTCCTTCTGTTTCCAATTGAGCACAAGAATGGATTTTTGTACTTAGAATAAACAGTTTGTTTGCCTGAGCATCCTAAATGTTCTTCTTTGTGGTCACTTCTGAGTTCACAAACATAAATTAAAAATGGAAGAGGGAAATTCTTATGTGAGCATTTAAGCCATCACAACAGGAGCACCTGTTAGTTCTGGGATTATACAGATTAGATTGGTTTGTTCAGAGGAACTGGTCACCAGTAATTTAAGTACAGAATCACTTTGAAGACTGATTTCACTACGTTAAAAGACTGCTTCAGTCCACTTCTCTGTAACATTTACCTGCTTTCTGCTTCAATTATGAATTACCCTATATATTCAAGTATAAGCAGAGTTTTTTAGCCCCAAAAATGAGCCCCCAAAAGGGGACATGGCTTATACACAGGTCAATGACCACAAGGGTCCCAAGACCATGCTGGATTGAGATGTGCCAACAATTTAATTAATTTTACCATATTTTCATGTATTTTGATTATTGAAACTCACTCTTTTTATTAATTTCTTTCTTTCTCAATCTCTTTCTGCAAACAATGTTTAGTAGGTGTTCCAATAATATTTGCAATGAGAAGGAAGGAAGGAATATTCTTGCCTCACTTAATGTACAGTCAGAAAGTTGTCAATTGGTTGTGATTATAACATGTTAAATTCTAAATTTAGGTTCTTATTTCATCATTCATTTCTCCCTTAATATATTCTTCTTTTCTCCATCAAAGAAAATGGAAGGAACAGGTCTGGTTAGGAAATGAACTGTAATTATAATCACTAAGGATGTACATAGTCAAATAAGAACACATAAGGAAAAAAGTCCCCTGCTAGGTGAGAGTCTTGTCGGGATGTGGGGGCTTGAGTGGTCTAACTAGGCAGTGTTGGCCATTTCTTGTCAATGATGTTAGGCCATGACTAAAACTCATCAAAGCATCCTCCATCAGATGCCTTGGGCAAGGTGAAAGCAGAGAGCACATATCATGGTCTGCTTAGCCAGTGGGTGATATGATATCCAAATGGCCAAAAAAAAAAGAAAGAAAGAAAAGAAAAACCACATGCAAATGGACTTTATTTCTCAAAATCGTTTGCATGTGTGGAATGTCATTGTGGAGATGTCTCCACAATGACTCCAAGGTATTTGAGGTTAAAAAAAGGAAAGGGGAAGGAAGAAAATGTGAGTTGCCCTTAGGTTCAAATGGGTACATCATAGCTGTGACATTTGAGCAGGGAAAAGGTGTTCAACAACATTACGCAGGCGTGTGAAAGGAAGAATAATAATGAGTATTCATTCATGCATATATATGCGAGAGACATTTTTTTAAAGCATTGACCAAAACTCTGTACTTTTGCACCTACTAGAGTAGGCCCATTAAATCAATGAAGATTTGGTGAGTCAATTCGGTCATAAGTTCTACAGATTCAAATGGGCCTATTCTAACTAAGACATACTTTAACATAGAAAATTAGTAGCAAAGAATCAATGGAACTTACAGAAGACTTGACTCACTAAATCTCCATTGATTCAGTGGGTCTACTGTAGTGGAATTTATTACACTAAGCAACAGGATTCTGGCCATTGTTTCTGACCATGTGAGAAACAAATTTCTTCTCCAGCAAGAGATATGATAATTCCAGGTGTTGAAGGTCCAGGGCCACCCTTCATGTTTTGTTGTGCTTTCCTGCTTTAAAAAGAAAAAAAATAGACTAGGAACTGCCAATATTTCTAACCTATTTAAAAGCCGTGTAAATGTTACAAAGTTAAAAAGGGGAGGGGGAGGGAAAAGGACAAAAGGGAAGAAATTGGATGCTTTGACATACTTCAGAATTTTTCCAAAAATAGGTTTCAAGCAGCTGAACATCATGTATATTCAATTATCTTCTAGATCACAATTTTGTTGTAAATTACCATTTCATCTTCATGGTCAGAGAAACATTGAAAGCATGGTAGTAAGCCACAATTACAGTAGATCAAAATTACATTGACATGGCTAGACACTATGATTCAGATAGTTAGGAAGGTGCAGCAACAGATATCTGGAAGACAGAGAATGTGTGTGTGGTACACACATATATATGGACACTTAGATGTTACTTAGTTTTCCATTTAGTATTTCTGCCAGGCATTGTATATACATGAATTTTTAAACCATTTAAAGCTCCACCAGAGTAGCGGGGCATTAGGTTTTCATCCATCCATCTGAAAACAATCAGGATAAAATGCCACTTATCTTAAATAGTATTTGTCAAATTTTCTTCATTCAACTAGTTAAATACAGATTTGTTGACATTTTGATGTACTATCATCAATCCACGGCAGGCCTAAGTGACTGGGCTTTGGCCCGTGAATAGCTTTTGTTTCTGTCTGACATTAAAATGTTTTTAAAAATATGATAATAATGAATATTCAAACTTAATCATTCCTCCATGTGTGCACAATAGGTCATATGTCATAAGATCATGAGAATATTTATGGTATGAGCAAAAGGAATAGAATTTTGCACATTGTATAAATACTTGAAAGGAAATTTCACACTTAATCTGCACTGGAATTTGTGTGACAATAGACAACTAGCTTTGAAATATTGTTGCAATGGAAACCTTTACCTTTACCCATGAATTTGATAAAGCCAAACTATACAAAGTCAAGATTTGTATGACAATGGTATAGTTTGGTATGTCAGGATATAGAAAGCCTGTCCTTTTAACACTCTTGAGAAATTGGCTAGTCTGAGTTCATCAGAAGAGCTGTCCAAATGGTAGTTTGAAAACTCTTATCAAACTGCAGGTATTACATAAATTTCCCCCCTAGGACATTTCACCTTAAATTAATGGGCTGAATTCTGTGGGACTGCACAGGTCACAAACTAAGGTAAGCTACATGATTTGCAATGGGCATTGATTGATTTCCCTCTAAATACAGTTGTACCTTATTTAAAGAGCATAATGCGTTCCACAGGACTGCTCTTTAAGCAAGTTTGTTCTTTAAGCGAAACACCATTGTAAGTGACCAATTTTTTTTTTTGGGGGGGGATTGTGAACTCCAATTTATTTTTTAAGTGAGTTTTTGGTTGTTTTTATTTGTTAAATGAAGCGAACGTTCAGAGAAAATTCTGCTCTTTAATTGAGTTACTCTTTAAGCGAGGCGCTCTTTATGTGAGGTTTGACTGTATTCACTTTCCTCTGGTATGCTGGGAAATATTATTGGTTTTGTATCTTATCTACTCAACAGTGCCAATTGCTGAGCAAATTGTTTTGAAAACTCCAAAGTCTTAATTGTCCTTATAATGGCATAGTTCACCATACTTTGTGGCAACTAATTTCATGCTACTTTTTTGAAAAAGCACAAACTGTTTGCAATCAAAATGGTCGCGCGGCCGCGGCGTATGCGGCGGCCGCGCGCTTTGCCCCAGTGCCTGCCAAAGGAGACGGGCCTGGGGACGAGCACAGGGGGCGTGGCTGAGCGCCGCCCTTATAAGGGCGGTGCGCTCCCTGTGCTCGCCGCCAGACCCGTCCGGCAGGCAAAGTGAGCGGCTGGGCTTTTCGCGACGCTAGCTTACTGTCGCCTCGGGCTTGGTCTCTCCCTTGGTTAGGGCTGCCTCTGCTTCTCATCGCCGGTGCTATATTCTTCGGGTGTTGTGGGTGGTCGTTCCCCTGAGCCTCCTTTTGTGGCACCGCTGCTACCGCGGCGGCCGCCATTTTGTCCCACCAGGGGTTGCGCCCGCCATTTTGAGGCCTGTACTTGGGCCTCCTTTGCTCTGGGCTCGGCAGGGGTTGCGCTTTTCACGCGTTCCTCCTTTATTGGGGGCTGTGGGAGGGTGACCCTCCCTTGTCTGGCCGTTTTCGCCGCCTGCGGTGCCTTTCACTCGGGGCCCTGGTGCGGCCTTGTCCGTCTTGCGAGGCCTGTGGTGGCTTAGTGGTTAAGACGTTAAGCTTGGCGACTAGATGGTCAGCTCTTTAGCAGTTCATGGCCACGTACTGCGTGACGGGGTGAGTTCTCATCTCCGCCCCAGCTCCTGCCAGCCTAGCAGTTCAAACAGCAAGAATTAGCAAGGGGCTTATTCCGGCCTCCTAGGTCTCCCGGGCGGCTTAACTTGCTTTAGCTGCTCTGTTGCTGGGTCAGGCTCGATCCGGAGGGCTCGAGGTTGTCCTGTTCTTAGGGATTAGGCAGTTTCGGGTAGGGTTTGTCATCCATATTTCCACGCTTGGTTAGCCATGGCACCTAAGAAGCAGGCCGTACCTCGCCCGCGTCGCATCCCCCGCCGGGCTACTGCCACAGGGGGTCCCAGCTGCCGTGCCCCGGGGTCTGAGGTTGCCCCAGTCACCCCTGCGGCTGTCCTTGACCGCGTGGTGGCATTGGAACGGGCCGCGGGCCTGGCCTTGGCGCTGGGTGCCCGGCGGTCCACCCAGAGGGCCGC
The DNA here is from genome assembly GCA_030440675.1 of Furcifer pardalis. Classification (NCBI taxonomy): domain Eukaryota; kingdom Metazoa; phylum Chordata; class Lepidosauria; order Squamata; family Chamaeleonidae; genus Furcifer; species Furcifer pardalis. The sequence goes on from CP126894.1 coordinate 130,829,726, forward strand.
GCAAGTGGTGGCTGACCCTACTAACGCGGATTGGGCTGGCCTCGTGACGGTGATTAATCAACGGCTTGCCCAGCTGGAGGCGGCTTTGCCCCAGCCCCGGCCCACCGACGCTCCGGCTCCGGATCTTGCGGAGGGCCAGATCGAGGATCCCGTCCCCCTGGTCGAGGCAGAACCTGAGGCCGGACCCAGCGGTGTCCTCCCGGTTCTCGTCGCTCCGTCCGTTCCGGCAGCGCGCGCCGGTGGTGAGTATGGGGTCGAACTGAGTGTGCCTATTCCAACCTTGCCTCCGCAACTGCCGTCTTTGCCGCCGCAGCCTCCCGTGCAGTGGCCTTGGCCATGCCAGCAGGCCACCGCTGTGGCTTCACCTTGGCCGGCCCCTGCGCCGGTGCCGGGAATCCCGTGGCTGCTGCTGGCGCCGCAGGTCCAGGGGCCGGTGCCGTCGTGGCCGGGGGTTTCCTCGGCGGCGACTGCTCCGCCTCCCCCCGTGTGGCGGGTAGCACTGGTGTGGAATAGCTTTGGTCCCAGCAGAACCGGGTAGGAACGTGTTTTGATCGACCACTCTGTGAGCCTGATCAAAACGCGGACCGGGAACTTGGGAACTGCCCAGCTCGGCAGCAGGCAGCCCCAATATTTGAGTTCGCCCGGTTCGGGGTCAGAAGGAGATAACAACTGGTACTTCTGACCGGGACAGTTAAATGAGTTGGACACGGATGTCCGATATCCAAGTTGAGTTCTGAAGGGATATCGTGTACCTCACCAGTGCTACTGCGGCCTTGCTGCAACAAGTTAGTGTTTAAGATGGTTGAAGTTAACCAAGTTGATATTAAATAAAGTGGCCCAATTTTTGTACCAAAATACTGTGGTCAGTCTCTTTTGTGCGGGCATGTGGGGGCAAAAAGCCTTAGGCAACAAATACAACTTTTACTTATGCCATGATGATAGTCCTCAGTCAAGCCAATACATTCTTAAGATCAAGGGTAGCTCATAAACAGAAAAGAGGATGTCCCACCGATAAATTGGAGTGGTGTGCCCCTTCCTGTAATAAAGCTCCTATGCTTTCTAGAAAGTACAAATCCATGTCATGGCAAATAAAGCTATATAAGTATATTTTGACTTCTAACTGGAATTAACATGCTTTGTACTGCTTTATCCTGGAGTATACTGGTAATTATGTAACCTCAAAAGTACTTTTCCCATCTCTGATTAGAAGTGATTAGCTTTGATTGGATTTGGTGTAATCCAAAAAATGTTGTTTCTGCGAAAATCCTAGTGAACTACATTAAGTGCTGAGGTAGCCTAACCATATTTTCTCAAAGTTGTACTAACTTCATTGGGGGTTACTTTTCAGTAAGCTTGCTGAAAAGGATAGCTTTACAGCATGGACATGTTATTGTGCTTACTCAGACTGAGATCACAAAAATTTAACATGTGCAATCATCAGACTAAAAGTTATGTTTTGAGAAATTTACTATGTAGTCTTCTTATCCATGCCCTCTGAAAAGTGGGTCTAATTGAATTCAGGTAGCTTATTCCTGTTTAATAAGCCATGATCTAGTAACAATTCATCGGCCATGTACTTTTTCTTAGTGTGCTGGCTACAGGGCTTCATACCCATAATACATTGTTTGCTGTCAAGTCAGTTCTAGCTTATGGCGACTCTTTTCAGGAATTTCAGGATTTTCTATGCATAGAGTACTCAGAAGTGGTTTAGCATTCTCTTCTGGGGGTATCCTGTGACAACTTGCCCAGGGCACACAGGCCCTGTCTTTGCTGGGTCACGCTGTGGAGAATCAAAGCCCCAACCTCTGGCTCCCAACCAATCAAAGAATTATCTATTTCACAGTTTTAATACCTTTTTATTTTAATTTTAAACATTAAAAAGATATAGAAATACTAGAAGAAGAAAAATCAGATACATACTGTGTAACCTCATCACCCGAGGACATCACTTAGCTAATACATTAACTTTAATAAACTGTACAAATATCATACATTCTTTCCCCTACCTCCAAAATAACATATGCAGTCAAGCCTCGCATAAAGAGTGCCTCGCTTAAAGAGTAACTCGCTTAAAGAGCAGAATTTTCTCTGAATGTTTGCTTTGCTTAACAAATAAAACCAACCAAAAACTCGCTTAACAAATAAATCATGGATCGCAATCCCCCCCCCCCAAACTGGTCATTTACAATGGTGTTTCTCTTAAAGAGCAAACTCACTTAAAGAGCAATCCTGTGGAACACATTATGCTCTTTAAGCAAGGTACAACTGTATTCATATCTGGGTTTAGCACCATTATATTTTCCCAAGGTATATTCAATAAATTCTCCCCAAATATCCACAAAGTCACTTTTCTTAGTAATGCCTTTTTCCAATTTCAATTCACACATCAATTTATCATTAATTGCCATATTCCAGATCTCTTTATACCATTCTTCCAAACCTAAATAGCTCTACATTTTCCAATTTCTGGCTATTAAAATTCTTGCAGCTATAATAATAATAATAATAATAATAATAATAATAATAATAATAATAATAATAATAATAATAATAATAATAATAATAATAATAATAATAATAATAATAATAATATTTTCTATGTTTTTGTAGTTTTAACCCTCCCAGATCATTTAGCAATGCAATCCTATAGGACAATCATATTTTAAATAATATATTATTTACTTCCTCAACAAGTTTGTTCCACCTCCTTACATTCCCCACTATGTGAAAAAAATGTCCCAGGATATTCCTTACATCTCCAATGGTCTCTTTTGTACCAGGAATCACAATGACTTAATTGAATTGGGGTAACATACCATCTCCAGATTAACTTGTGGCAATGCTCTTTAATTCTCACAGACATACTTTTCATGATTCTTTGACTCCATATTTGGTTCCATTTTGTCTCCGTAATTCATGTTTTCAAACCCACTTCCCATATTTCCCTCAGGGATTTCTGGGCAGTCCCTTGTTCTATTAAAATTGTATAGATCTTACTAACAATACCTTTAAAGGGAGTTGCCTTCTGATATAATTGGTAAATAAACTCTTCCAACTTTGTCCTTTCCCCAAATTTTCTGTTTCTGAATCCAGTCCTCATTCCATCTCTCAATTTGCAGTTTCTTCCCTTGCTCTTACACTTTTCTAGCCAATCCTTTATAGTTTTCAATTCTATTCCCTCTAATTTGTCTAGATCATCTCTATTCAATTTAACTGGAAAATTGTCTGCTTTTCTAATGTTCTCCAATAGAGATTCCTGGACATAGGTATTTCTTAATTACTTGCCATATTGTTAAACCAGAATTTCTGCTACTGGTTCTGGTGAACTGGTGCAAATCTGCTGAATCCCACCACTGAGTAGCAGCCAATGACGATGATGTCATGGACTTGCAATTAGTAGGTGTACCCTCTTTCATTCCCCTTCAGTTCCTTCCAAATATCCTTCAAATTGAATTATTTGATAAACTAATTTAGTGCTTTTGATCCAGGTTCTTTTTTCTTGTTATTAATCCCTGATCTATCCAGGTTTTCCAAGCAGACTGAGTTCCAATCACCAGCAATTATCATTTTGTTTACATGTATTCCCTTTAACAGCAAGCTGTTAAGTTGTCAATAAAATTACTATTTCACAAATTTTGAAATATTTTCTGGCTTTGCCAATATAGGGATAAATAACTCTGTGGTGTGGTTAACCAAGTGGTTGCCTTTTTAGGACATGGATAGCCAACTTTGGTTCAGCAGGAGCTGCACAGGTACAGACACACATGTGCATACACCTGGACATCTTAAAAAAGGAGGACCATTAGGAAAGTTCTCTTAAACTGGTAACAAATTAGAGAAAACTTAGTATCTTAAAGTTCTGTGTGAGTGCCTCTCCTAGGAATAAATCCAGTCTATAATCCTAATAGAAGGAGAGCTATTGCATCAATTGGTCTTTTATATAAATGTTGATTGAACATGTGTCATTCATTTGGTAGGTCTGCATTATTAATAATAACTATGTAATCTACATAATGTACTCAGAAGTGGCTTACTGGCGCCTTCTTTTGGGGGCAATCTGGAACCATGTGGCTTGCCGTGAACTGTCCAGCATTGTCCATGGGTCAAAAACAAAAAAATGAGGCTACTTACTGCAGAACAATGCAACTTAACTTTATTGCTCTCCATCAGTCTATATAGCTCTATCCCCTTGGTGGCTAGTTCTGGTACTGACAGACATTAGGGTTGCAGTCCAGTTCTTAAGTCTTTGCCCAACCATGTTAAAACCAGCACACATGACTGTGATGGTTGAGACACTTAGAGGGGCAATGAGTCCTCCTTTAGAGTTTGGCATTACTCCAGCAACTATTTATGTAGCCTTTCTTGGTGTTCCCTCTCACCTCAGTAGGAGGATTTGCAGGTTCTCCTCTTCCAGGCTTCTTGATCTGCAGCTTTTTGGGGCACTCACTGGTGCAAGAATGGTCCTTGGTGACCCAGGTCCAACTAGAGGGTAGTTTGTCCTTGTCTCCTAACCCTTAGCTTGTTCCCTTTCCCCTTCTGACTTTGTTACACTTCCAGTCTGTTCCGTTTGGCTCCTTCTTCTCCACACCTATAGCTTGTTTACTCTCTTGTAGCCACCTCTAGCCTCACCTCTGCAACTCCTTTTTCAAGTTCCTCCATCAATGCCATCCTCCCCACCTTTCTGGAGGGTTCCCAACCAAGGTTTCAAAAGCCCCAGCAGCCTCTGTGTCCTCCACTCCCCAATCCACTGGGGAACTACTGGTGGATGGGGCTCTCAGGGTACAACATTCTGCCCAGGTCTCATGGAGCTGGATCACATTTGCTCTAAGCTGCACAAGTTGACTTTTCTCCTGGGAGGCAGGGTACGGGCTCAAACTCCTGACTTTTGCCTCTGCAACCAGGTATCCAAGTCAGCAATAGATGCTTTAGCTGAGATTAAAAATTGAACTTAGTTTTTAGTCTTTCCTTTGCACAATCATCCCTCTGCTTTCTCTCCAAAACCATCCCCAAGCTGGTCCCCAGGAAATGAAATGGGTTTAGTTATTTATTCTGTTGCAGACAGGCTATATGGTATGTGCTTGCAAGAGACAGAGGGGTACAGGCCATGACATGAAGAAACAGGAAGATTTTGAATCACTGAGCCTTGTGATTCCCCTGAAACATCAATGGGAAGAAATAGAAAACTGAAATTCTACAAGTTCTCATGACAGGGTCTCTTGTAAGGAGAATTTCACAAAGCCTTAAAAGAGAAATCTAGAGACAGGAGAGTAGAAGGGTGTTATAAAAATGCAGTGCATGCTGTTCTAAGCACATATTGTTTGTATCACTGCTTTTGAAACCTAATTGTGAGATTGGGATATTAGAAATTTTAAGTACTATTTAATGCCATGCCCATTCTATTGAATTGTTGCCTTGTGAACTTAATTTATGTAATTCTAGAAATGTATTCCAGTGTCTAGTCATGCTTGCCACATGACCACAGAAACATCCGCAGAAGCAAACAGTGTTAGCTCTTTGGCTTCGAAACAGAGATGAGCACTGAACCCTACAGTCAGATATGACTGGCATTCTAGCAAGGGAAACCTTCACCTTTACCTTTATAAAAGTGTACTGATATGAGTTATTTTAAAAAACACACACACACTTTAAATTAGTAAAGGTTTCCTTTGCTCAAAAGCCAGTCGTATCTGACTCTAGGGTTAAGTGCTCATCTCTGTTTTAAAGCCAAAGAACCAGAGCTGTCTGCTTCTGCAGGCATTTTCATGGTCATGTGGCAAGCATGCCTAGCCACCAGAGTGCACAGAATGCTGTTTAATTTCTTGCAATTTATCTACTTGCAATTTCTTGCTTTCGAACTGCTAGGTTGGCAGGAGCTGGGACAGAGATGGGAGCTCATTCCGCCCGTTCAATACTCAAGAATAGAACTGCTGACCTTCCACCTTCCTGTCAGCCACTGTAGTCACCCACTTTAAATCACCATGCCTTTTTTGGTAACAGAACTTAACTGCAAGACTGTGTGGAGCTCAATATTCCTTATAATATCTAGGGGACTTAGCATGTGTTCTTGTCTGGATTCTGACCTCATATTTGAATTATGATTCTACTATTAATCATTGCAGGACAGAGTTTCACACCTCATAAATTCAGTACCTGGTTAAATAAACTGAAGATTCACAAATGCGTACATCTCTCTTTGTTTGTTCTCTCTTCCTCTCCTTAAGAGCTCTTTTTGGTATTTGCTCAAAGACATGTCTTTGTTTCATACAAAGTACCATGCAAAACCTGTCAGCCAGAAAGCTTTAGAAATCATAGCACACAACTTAACACCAATAAATTAGCTATTGGTTTTCAAAAATGTTAGTGTTCACATCCAAAGGGTCTTGGATTCAAATGTTGGCAGCACTCTTTGAATCGGGAGACAGCCTGGTTGACAAAGATTGCAAAGAAGTTGAAGATGAGAAAATTTTAGAAACAAAAAGAAAGTGAAGATTGAATCATGTCAGCATCAAACATGTATTTGGGGCCAGCATATACTTGACAACAGAAAACATACCCTGCTTTACTTGAGTTCAAAATTCATTACCCTGTGGTTTGCCCGTTACTATTTTCCTTTCCACACTAGATTTTTTCTTCATCCATCCTATTATTTAGCAAGTCTGTACAAGATGTGTGTGGGTTAAAAACTCTTCATCCACCTTTCCAATGCTTTTTCTCTTTCATTAACTATTTTTTCTTCCCTTGCCCTTTTAATACTTTGCATTTCTTTCACATTTTATTAAAGAAAGCCCTTCTTGGCCTAAACGAGCGAGGAGGGGAGTACTAAAATTGCCATCAAATCCCTTTGAAATGAATGTTTTGCTAAGAAATTTTTTTGCATGTTGAAGATCCCAGGAATGGTATGTGGTATAGCCAGTGGTGGGCAGCAAATATTTTCGCTACCACACTGTGGGTGGAGCCTACGTCATGGGCGATCTAGTCATGCCTGCCATATGGCCATGTATACATCTGCAAACACAGACAGCACTGGCTCTTTAGCTGTAAATAGAGATGAGCACTGCACCCTAGAGTCCGATATGACTGACTTTTGAGCAAGGGAGACCTTGAACCACTTTCAGGGACAAAACCTGACGTCAAATTTGAATACCAATCAGGGATCTTCTGTTATTAGGTAAAGGTTGTCCTTGCTTGAAAGCCAGTTGTTACCAACTCTAGGGTTCAGTGCTCATCTCTGTTTATAGCCAAAGAGCCAGTGGACTTGATCCACAAAAACTACATTAAAATACAGCAGTTAGTCTTTAAGATGCCACAACATTTTTGTCTTTTTGTTTTGTTTAAGCTCTGATATGCTTTCACAGAATAAAACTTTTTAAATCGTAGCTGTGTTAGTCTGGGCAGGGCTGGGGGGTTCGTGTGGCCACCCAATTTCACCACCCCCATGCCCAAAGGCCACCCAATTTTTCTACTCCCCCTGCCGGGGGATGCGAACCTGCTACTGCCCACCACTAGGTGTAGGGGACCACAAGAATACCATCTGTAACTGGCCCACTCTTAGAGACAGCAGGTGTTTCTTCACTACAGAGCTGTACCAACCATATATTATTTCAGTTGCCACATTTTCATCCCGGGTCAGTTTAACAATCCCCTGCTCACTGTATGTGTGTACTTTGCTTCTGAAAAGAAAATGTACCAGTTTTACACAGGCACAATTTGAGGAAATGATAGAGATTCTTGTCTTACTCTCAGCTGGAAGAAAGGAGGTCAATGAGCTTGAAATTTCCTCACCTGGGTGTACTACAGAGTTAGTAGAATCAAAATAGATTGTGGGGGAGAGAATTAGTAAGTACTCTTCAATCTTACCTCTAAGTACCTCTCTAAACTAAAAATCCAATTTCCTTAGGGTAGAACCATAGATTCAAACTGATATAAACATGCTGTACATATGTACTTCTTTCTTTAGTGCTAGCTGAGAACCAAGACCAGTTAAGAAGGCACTAGGATTTGTGAATATAATTCTAGGAAAAACCAGCCAATTATGCAATATGGTAACAGTGCCTTCTTTTTATTATTATTATTATCATTTTTATTTTAAAAAATTAACAGAAAGAAAGTATTAAAAGGGAAGGAAACAACAAAATACAAAATGACATGACATACTAAGAAAGAAGAAAAGTAGCAATTATAACAGAACAAAAAATATGATTTTTTTAAAAAAAATTCAATTCTTTTGATACAACCTACCTCTTAACCATTCTACTTATATGTGTAAAATATACTTTTTTACTTTATTCCAATTATTCTCTTCATCATAGTATTACAACTTTTTATAGGACAATACACACAGTGCCTTCTATCCTTTTCCTTCTTGTGCTGTTTATGGTCCCAGAGCTTCAACCCCTCCTGTTCCTGGGATTATAAAATTGTCTTGGAAGTTTAAGTAGTCACAGAAAAGCTGTACAAGAAATGAAGGGCAGAGCTCATACACCTTTAATAGTGGCACTCCTGTTCAAATTACCTTTTCCAAACAACTATTAAAGGTATAAGAGCCTTTTGATAAGGCTGTTTAGTCTCTACCTGTAAACAATCTTTCATACATATAATGAAGTGTTGGGAAAGTTTTAACATATTTGGAATATTTTTCTAATGTTCAGTATGCAGCTGCTTTGCTTCTACATTTGTAGGTTGTCAAGATCACAAGACAAAGCTTTTTCAAGAACCTGAAATGTGAAAGTCCCTCCAAAGGGAAGCCCATCTGCTTTTCCTCTTTAGAGTATCTAGAGTGCAGGCAAATTGTATTATTTTACAATTTGGTCTTGAAAACTAATTTTAAAATAAATTTTAAAAATTGTTTTAATCTACAAAAAAAATACAATAGACAAGGCAGAAAGCAAATCTTAAAGCCCTAAAGTCTGTCCACTCATAGCACATACAACAAGCACCCTTTCACAATCTCATACACTCAATGAACTCTGATGGCACAGTGGTTAAGCTGTTGTATTATAGCAAAAAATGCGGATGTTGTGAGTTCAATCCTGATGGGGATAAGGTTGACTCAGCCTTTCTTCCTTCTGAGGTTGGTAAAATGAATACCCAGAATGTTGGGGGCAAAATACTAATTATACTACGCAACAAAAAATTTGCTACTGGGTGAAAATGTGATTGTTATGTAATAGGGTGTGCTGATTCTCATTTTGTAATCAGAAATGTTGTAGGATGTCTGGTTTTAAAGTTATAGCTGAAAGTCATATATTAAAAGCCTGTACATGTAATATGTAGCTGCATCAACGAGCCGTGTTTGATTTACGATTGTGTGAGTGTGTGTGTGTGTGTGTGTTTGTCCATCAGTCTAATTCGGAGGTGACTAGAGACTAGTTCATGCTAGTGTGGTTTTGTGTTTTATTAATCAGCAGTCGCAGTAACATGCATTTAAGTGATTTTGTATAAGACGATTTGGTAATTTGGTACATGGTGATTCAGTAAACAAAAGATGAATGTGAAGCTGTGTGAATTGTCCGGACTGCTTTTGCTACATTTGTGGCAAGTATACAACGTCTGACCAATGCAAGAACATGTCCAGAAAGCTACGTATAGCTTACAAACATTACTTCAGATGTGAAATCGGAGATCAAACAAAGTCCTGGGCTCCTCATCTCTGTTGCACCGTCTGTTACTCTGGCCTAACCCAGTGGTTAAACGGTAAGCGAAATCGAATGCCTTTTGCTGTTCCCATGATTTGGCGGGAGCAGAAAGATCACCATTCGGATTGCTATTTCTGCTTGACCATCATATCCGGGTACAGCAAGAAGAACAAGTCAAAAACGTGTATCCGGATTGTCAGTCTGCTCTAAAGCCTGTGGCGCATGGTACAGATTACCCAGTACCAATTCCTCTTTCATCCAATGCAATGAACAACGAAGAAAGTAATACTGAAGGTAATGACAGTGACGGTGGAACTATGGAATACACGAATGATCCCGACAGTGACATTAAAAAGCCACATATGATCAGCCAAACCAAATTGGACGACCTGGTTCACGATTTGTCCCTGTCGAAAGAAAAGTCTGAACTGTTGGGTTCCAGACTGAAGGAGTGGAACTTACTCACGATGACAAGAATCACTACATAGTGAAAAATTGGCCACCCAGAAATTTACCTGTAGTCGGACAGCACAACGTTCAACATGTACCTCTTGTGGATCGTAATAAGATTTACCTACCTCCACTCCATATCAAACTGGGTTTTATGAAACAGTTTGTTGCAGCGATGGATAAAACAAAATGGTTTTCAGTACCTAAAGGGCAAGTTTGGAAAGATGAAAACTGAGGCAAAATTGAAAGCAGGAGTCTTCGTTGGACCAGAAATACGAAAGTTGATTCAATGTGCACAATTCAGATTGGTGTTCACGGAACAAGAACTAGCAGCTTGGGATGCATTTGTGCTTGTCGTGCACAACTTTCTTGGGAACCACAGAGCAGATAACTATGCAGAAATTGTGGACAACTTGCTAACAGCCTTACAGCACCTCGGTTGCTGAATGTCACTAAAGATGCATTTCTTGCATTCACAACTCACCTTCTTTCCATTCAATATGGGAGCCATGAGTGATGAGCACGGTGAAAGATTCCACCAGGAGATGTCCACCATGGAAGCAAGATATCAAGACTGCTTCAATCCGAGCATGATGGGGGATTATTGTTGGTTTTTGCAGAGAGCAACAGAAGATGTTCACAGGTGGAAAGCAAGAAGCTCTACACACTTTTAAACCAAGCCATTGTCAATCTTAGTGTAACTAAGGGTCCCTGACTCATTTCAGAGGTAAATAAACATTTATAACTCACTTCTTAATTATAATATTTATTGCCTTCATCCCAAAGTACGCACATTAATTTCCCTAAAATTTTTCACAATCGCTTTTCAACATAGTTAATAGAATTTTCCTTGATAACATTTACACATACATAACTTTTTTTCCTGACGTGCCAGAGCAAATCCAACTAAAGTTCTGTATTCAGCACATATGAATTACTATCAGGAACATATTTTCAACCCAGTAGCAGAAAAAAATTTTTTGTTGTTGTTGCGTAGTGTTACCCCTTGAACAGCCAGGAGATTACACTAACTGCTATGGGGCAATATATAAGTGTAATTGCTATTGCTAAACAAAGTTTAAGAAAATAAACTATAAAAGAAAGAAGGAAGAGAATTTTCCACAACCCAAAAGCTAATCTGCACAATAATGGAACTGCTTCCCTTTCCTCTGAAGGTCCACAAAATGACTGGCTGCATTGTGGACCTTCACAAGGAAATATATAGCACACAGTAATCTCAGTGTAAGAGCTCTTAACACCACAGTAGTATCCAAGGTGACCTTGGGCTTTATTGCTGTGTTTCACTTGTCACTTACCTACTCTACTGACATCATCAGTTATCTACTGATAGTATGCATAATTTAATTCCCCTGTTCTCCAATTCACATAATCTAACTTCCAAAACTTTTAAACCCTGTAAATGCCACATACAAAATGTTAACACCATAGGTGTAATTCTTCACCCTAAAGGTTACTGGAGGTTCTTTAATCAATCTTGCAGTCACCCTGGAAGCCCACAAATACCTCTGTTATTACAAAATTTTGAATTTTTATCCACAGACATGTATACCCCTGCTTTAAATAGTAAATAATACTTGCTGTACTGTACATGAGATCCTTAAATATAACTATGGATACTACCATTCCATCCGAAATATAGCTTATCTTATCTGACTACAAAAGCCCAGTTGGATTTTTCTTGATGAGTACTGTACAGTAGAACCCTGCATAACAAGAAAACTCCATTCCACATTAACCGGGGTTCCCATTAAGCAGGTATACCCTGGTTACCAAAAATTTTCATTATGCGGGGATTTGCCATTGCATAATGAACATTTTTTGTGTGAATTTTTCACTATACAATGCGTTCGTTATGTGAGGTACTACTGTACTTGAATGTAACACCATCTGAGGATACCAGCATCCTAATCGGGCACCACGAGTCAGAGTTATAAATGTGTACTTTGTATATAATTGAAATTTGTGGGGCCTATTCTGATGCAGAATAGCACAGCATGTAGGGGTGGTGGGGGTGGTAAAAATACTATTGTTTTTCTTATCTTCAATAATACTCCCAAATCTTTCACCTCAGACTTTCACCTATCTGTAACCAGGGCTAGCTGTCTTAGAAATATACCTAAATATAAAAAAGTATTCATTGTATAATCTACAGAAATATAATACAGCTCTTAATTTCAGGAGTTCTTAGCCCCTTAGCAACCTGTCTACTGTATGACCTTTCTGTTTCAAATTCCTTCTTTTTAGTAGTCTCTCTCTCCAAACTTCCCACACTTCACACCATGAGTGATAAAGCACAAATGTCAAATATTATTAGTTCTGTTAACATTAGACATCATTCTTGTTCCTTTTGTGCTTAGTTGTGTGTATGGTAAGATCTGGAATACTTCCAGTCTTTCTCACTATCATTTAGTCCTTAAAACCCAGAACAGACATTTAAACCGAGGGGTGCGGGGGAGAGAGACACACAGATACATAACATATTTTGCCTGCAGATGCACAGGCAACCGAGGTGGAAGATGAATCCTTGTAGCCTTCAAGTGGTAGTCTCCATGTGATAGACTCAGGATAATTAAATAAAGGGGGGGGGGAGAGATATAACATCTTGGGCATTCCTTTGTGAGTAAAAGATGGAGTTACACAGAGAGAGAAAAGTCCACAAGTGATTAGCAGCTGATTTTTATGAGAACATTTCTACACTTCTAATTTGATTTCCTCCCCCACCCATTTCTGTAATGAGTATAGCAACGTTTGTTGCTGAGCTTCATCCCAGCATCATTTCTAATGTCATTACCATACGTATGCTTGGTGGTTTGCTGAACTTAACACACCAAAGAGCTTGTAAAAAATGTGGCTTTTATGGCATCACAGATAGCAGCTTTTTGTATTAGATTTATGTGAACTTTAATGCTGCTATTTCCATATCTCAAGGCTGTTTCATTCAAACGTTGGATCTAGGTAGTCCCACAAAGAAACTGCCATCATCTCCCCCCCCCCCCCCCCGGCAACTTTGTTTTTGAAAAAGAAAGACTTTTGAACATGTAGGAAATATTAGTACATCAAACACAGTGAAAGACAAGGTAGTTTAACTTGTTGGTTTGTTTGCTAAAACTCAAAAGTAAATATACTGTAGCTAAAAGTATTCCATTTTTATCTGCCTGCTGCAGTAATGGCTGTGTTACTTCAGGGCTTACACTTCAATAATTGATCAGGGTTTGTATAGCACTGGCTAAGAGCAAAAATAAGATTGTTGCTTTGAACAAACTGCTGCAATGTTGTAGCATTAAGCACAGGAACAGGATTCTGGAAATAAATAAATATATATATATATATATATATATATATATATATATATATATATATATATATATATATATATATATATATATATATATATAAAAAACAGGAAAAAGATGGATAAGTTGGAGTGGTAAATACTGCTCCAGGCTAGAAAGTAATGAGAATTTTTCCATAGAGAGTTTTGACCTGCTATTCAAAATTGTTTCTTGTCTTAATAAATCCTAAAAGTGTAATTTCCTTGCAAAAGGGAAAGAACAAAGGCACCAAAATTCTTTTGATAACAACACTTGTTAATGTTGATAACTTGAGTTTCAAATGTGTGAAGAGAAATGTGTGACAGTGTGTTTTAAGGTGACAACCTAAGTGTTCAGATACTTTCATCTTAGGCTGTTTTATAAAGCTCTGCCGTGGCAAATTCTACACACATATATTTGGAAACAAGACGATAGAGATAGCACAGTCTCCAATCGGCGTTTACCTACCCCTTTAGATCCATTTGCAAGGACAGAAGATTGAGCCATGTCAGTTTATCTACTGAAAGATTGAAGAGCAGATACTATTTCTTTTCAGCACTCTTGGTGTCCCCCCTCCACCAAGAAACATAAAGGACAGCTTTTTAAAACAACCACAGTTGGCTATATTTTTTCCATTGGTGGGGCAATGAGGGGTAGTGTGAGCTTTTTTGTAAGTTGTCTTCATTTTGTGGCCATGAAACAGATTTTATGAACAATTGTTATTTTTATGAATATGTCACCATTTTGTCAAATAAAGAAGGGAAAGCAATCTTCTATAACTTTAAAATTAGAATCAGACCAGGAAAAAAAAACATGAGAAATTCTCAATAGTAGATGAAATGCCATCATTATCGTTCCCTCCTGTACTTAGTGTAGGTGTTGCAAGAGCCTCAAAACAGTGGGAGATTTTACATAGCATATGTGCTGTCATACCTAGTTGAAAAGTGAAAAAAATAATGCAAAGATTTTTCATATTTAATCTAATTACTTAGAAAGAGTTTGAAGAGGATTTTTTTTAAAAAAAAAAACAACCAACAACAATCTCATGTTTCAGTAGTGGCAAAATATGGTCAGGAAGGAATTCATTTCCTTCAAGATGTTAGCATTGACTTCCTCCCCATGAAATATCCAGAGGAATGTATTGGAATGAGAACAGAATTAGCCCATAATGAAGGCACAAAGGCAGCTGCTCTTCTTTTCCGTTCAGCTAGTAGCACCTGGTGTTCAACAGCTCATGGCCTCTGAACCCCACTTCTACATAGCAGTCATGGCTAGTATATATACAATCCAGAGGATGCAGGGAGAGCAATATGGGATAGATAACACATATAATAAGACAAAATATAACCATTAAAAACAGTATAAAAGCTATCACTGTAAGATGATCATTATACAAAATGTGCAAAGCATACTTATGCAGCAATGATTGTGACCAGATGTAAGTCCTGTTGTAGGGCCTGTCTTTAAAAAAGACATATGGGGTCACAGGGAGGAACATAACACCCTCATCCTAAAATGTTTTGCTCCTCCAAAGGAACAAGATGAGGCTGTAGTATCCCACCAGAAGCAGATGTGCTTCTTCAGCTGTGCTCTATTTTATCCTGTTACCAGCATAACATACACTGAGGATGGGATAAAACGTAGTGGGGGCATTGTAGCAGTATCCTCTGGTGGGGTCTCAAAATGGAGCAGGTTGGAGTTACTGATTTTCTCAATCCAGCACACAACATGTGTGCATGAGATCACACTAGTCCACCCCAAAACCACCCCAAAGAGCAGACTATATGCCCGTGTATATACCTGTATTATGTTGGGTCTTAGATTGTTACTTTCCACAAGTAATTGATTACAATTACAGCACTACTGCCCCCGAAAGGAATTTGTCTCTGGTACTAATTTATCTTACTTTCTGTAAAGGAGATCCAATAGACCTTATGACTTCCACAGGCCAAGGAGAGGAGGTCAAGCCAAACTAGTTTGTTTTTGTGGATGAAGTAGTATGATGAGAAGGAAGGTAGGGGTGTAGAGTCAGTCATCAAGCAATCCAGCCTACCTAGATTGGCATGACTGGAGGGGGCTGCCAGACTGAAGTTGGCCAGTTGGCTTCTTGAGGTAAAAATATTCATAAGACTTGGGCAAGCCACTTATCAAACACTCTCCTTCCATCCTTCCTAGTATTTTCATATTTTCTGCTGGTACGTTGTGCACTTAACTCATGTCAGGATTCTACCAAACAAGCAGACTTGTGTCCTCCATCTGAAATGCAACTTCACTTTCCTGACCTCACTACTGGCAGAAACACACATCAGGGATTCCTAAATATTCAATTCAATTCAGTTATTAGACATGCATGCCGCCCCACTCGCAATGCAACTCTAACAAAAAGCAAAATATCACAGTTACAATAAATACAATTACAATATCACAGTTACAAAATATTACAATTACAATGTCACAATTATAATTATAAAGTAATTACGAAAACATTTCAAAAGCAAAACTCAGTACTACATTACAAACTCAGCCTGAAGCACTCTGTTCATTACTCTCCAAGCTGAGTCGGCCAAGGGGAAGAGTCTGGTGATAGTGGTGGGCAGCGGTGAAATTTTTGAGCCCTGCTGAGCTGTGCAGCTGTCCTCTCCCCTCCAGGCTGGCCCAGCCAAGGGGACTCCAGTGATGGTGGAGGGCATTGTCGGCATTTTCTCCTCCCAACCAGCATGAAGGGGCCTGGGGGTCAGCTGGGTAGTGGTGTCCAGCTGCCTGCAAGCGCCATGGCTTTTATTCTTCTTGGCCCCAAAGGGAGGGGCCTGGGGTCAGCTGGACGGCGGTGTCTGGCTGCCCTCAAGCACTGCAGCTTTTCTTCTCCCCAGCCCTGAAGGGAGGGGCCCAGGGGTCAAGTGGGCGGTGGTGTCCGGCTGCCTGCAAGCATCGTGGCTTTTCTTCTCCCCAGCCCCGAAGGGTGAACAACACACTTTTGTCACTTCTCAAATCATGACCTCAGATTTAAAACAAAACAAAACAGATAACTGACATTTTTACAATTGCAGTTAGAGAGCTTATGCTGTCAGTTCTACCTTCCCAAGCTCTCCCCACTGTCTAAATAGAAGATCCTTCTAAACCTGTGACTTTTCATAGACTTAATCTTTTACCTTCTTTGTAACTGAGCAAACATTTCATGGCAGAAAAGCATACAATTTTTAAATACTCTTTAGAGGTGAGCAGATTTATGTTTCTGGATCAACTACTGCTTCCATAATTCCCTGAGTAATTTAGGAAGTTTGCACAATCCTACTATTTATTGTAGTTTGTATACATTTGCAAAATACATTGATTTAAAATTCAAATCAATTGGTTTCTAGAACACATTTGTACACATTTGTAGAAAGACAACAAAGCAACATGTGTCTTCCTGTTTGCCACCACTGGAGGGAAGCTGCATGGGTGAAAGTTCTCTACCAAAATTTCAAATTATATGAAAATAGGTGTGCACAATTAAAAATTACTGACTTTGAAAACAAATGCACATAAACACACTCACGAAAAATACAAATGCTATATGTATATGAATATGTATATTGCTGGTTTTAACTATTGTACACCGACCAGAGTGGAAAAAGATCCCATATGGATAGAAATTTAATAAATAAATAAACAAACATTATATGTTTAAGGAATGAGTTTAAAAATGTATAAATCATGTAAAGTACTAAGTACACTAAGCCATGGTGGCTTAGTGGTTAAGATGCTGAGCTTGACGACCAGAAGGAAGGCAGGTCAGAATTTTGAGACTTGAGTACTGTGCAATTGAGTGAGCTCCCGTCATCTGTCCCAGCTCCTGCCAGCCTAGCAGTTCAAAAGCAAGAAATTGCAAGTAGATAAATAGGTACTGCTTTGGCAGGAAAGGTAACAGTATTCCTTGTGTTTCAGTGTCCAGTCATGCCTGCCACATGACCATGGAAATGTCTGCAGACACAGACAGCACTGGCTCTTTGGATGTAAACAAAGATGAGCACCACCTCCTAGAATTGGACATGACTGGATGTTGAGCTAGGGAGACCTTGCTTAGCAAAAGCTGCATGAATTTTTCTACATTAAGGGGAAAGCATATAAGTTTGAAATTAACAGCAGCAGCAAAAGCAACAACAACAAAAGCTTCTGTAAGTTTACAACCGAATGCAAAACCAAGGTGGGAATGAATTGTAGGTAGGAGACATTTTCCCAGAGGCAAGCTGCATGCTGTGATCTTTTTCCAATATGGCAAGTACTTTCAAGATCCATCTCTTGGATGAACACCTTAATATGGTACCGGAGAGGAGGTTGAGTGTGTCAGGAAAGCTAAGAGCAATGTCATCAGGAAGCTAAATTCCAGTGCAGGTTTGGACGCCTAATAGTGTCATAGAAGGTGAAAGTAAAAAGTTGAGACAACAATCTAAGATACATTCAATGTTTTCGGGATTAATCATCACGTCAACAGAATAGACCACATAATTCCTGTAGAGCAACTTTTGGACAGTAACCATAGTAGAAGTTTACACTGGCAAAGGATCTATCACAGAAAATGACAGTCACATTTAACCTGGCTTTTGTTTATACTGTGCAAGAGCAGGCAGTGGTAAACCATTTCTGAATATTTTGTAGCATGAAAATTCTACATACAGAGACAACAAATTAAGTGGTTTGCCCACTTGGAGAGAATGTCTTGGAATTCCATACCATACAAGGCATATGTGAAAAGATGAGAAGAACAAAGAGCACGAGGCAGACCCAGAGGAAAATGGAGAGATAACATCAAAAAAAAATTACAAGAACACCAAATAATGCTGGTGGAGTCTGCTGCATGAGGCAGAGCAAGAAGCTTGCATCTCCCTTGACAGAAGAAGAAGGAGGAGGAGGAGAAGGAGGAGGAGGAGGAGGAGGAGGAGACGACAACTGATAAGACAACGTAGATGGCACCAAAATTTACATCTCCTGCAATGGAGACGGCCTGGTGCCTGGACGATTGTCTGGCTGCCGTAATGGTGTGGACCAGAGCTAACAAGCTGAGGCTGAACCCGGATAAGATGGAAATTCTGGTGTTGGGCAGCCTGTCTGCTCGATTGGGAGATCTGGTCCCTGTGATGGGCAGGATGGCTCTCTCCCTGAGGGACCAGGTATGCAATTTAGGGGTTATATTAGATCAGCATCTGAACCTTGAGGCGCAGATTGCAGCGGTGTGTAAAGCTGCTTTTTTCCAGCTACACCAGATTATTCAGTTGTGTCCCTTCTTGGACAGACAGTCCCTCATGACAGTAGTTATCTCAATTGTAGTCTCTCGTATTGACTACTGTAATGCTATCTATGTGGAGCTTCCCTTGTCCCTGCTATGGAGACTTCAATGAGTCCAGAATGCAGTAGCCAGGCTGATTATGGGAGTGAGAAAATTTGAACATATCTCCCCATCCTTGGCAAGCCTACACTGGCTACCCGTCCCTTTCTGTATCAGGTACAAGGTGTTAGTGCTAACATTTAAAACCCTAAACACAGTGATGGGATGCAACAGGTTTGCACCAGTTCGCTAGAACCTGTAATAACTTTTCCCAGTGTCCCGGAGAACCGGTAGCAGCTTTGGGGGGGGGGGAGGGGAACCACCTTCAGGGCTTACCTTTTCACTCGTTCCCCCACTGTGCATGCACGCCAAGCACTTGGTGTGCATGCATGCCTTCAGTGCTTGGCACATATGCACGGCCTCCTTGCTGTCCTCCCAAGTGGGGAGGAGGAAGAGAAGCTGCTAGCCTGAAGCTCCCTATAGCCTGCTCCCCAGGGTAAGTGACTCACCTTTGGATGTGGTGTGTCTGTGTGTATTTTAATGTGTATTAATACCTTTACCTATTGGCGTACTACCACAGTTCCTAAAAAGGCCTGGCGGCCTGGCTCGGGGTTTTTAAGCAAAGTCTTGTAGTTACCTCATCAATAAGCTACACCTGTGCTGTTCCAATTGCTGTTCCAATTGGAGAATCCTTAAGGAGGTACAGCTGTTTTACATTTACATTAAGACAGTGTTTCCCAAATGCTGGTGTTTGGACTTCAATTCCCAGAAGCTTAAGTCAATTCCCCAAAGCACTGATCAGTCAATATACTGTCTTAGGCTTCTGGGAACTGAAGTTCAAACACCAGCATTTGAGAAACACTGCATTAAGACATATTATCCTAGAGAACTGGTACGATGACCATATCCATCTTGCAACATGGTGCTGCCCAGGCACTTATACTAACAGGTAAGTGACGAGTTTGTGTTTGGGGTGGGTGGGTGTATTTTAAAGTAATTTTTATTTTATTTATTTAATTTATTTACGGATTTGTGTTGTGGGTGGGTAGGTTGAGGTGTGTGTGTGTGTGTGCTTATTTTTATTTTATTTTATTATTTTAATTTTTTCTTTGTCCCCGCCCATGACATCATGATGTCATGACGTTAGCTCCGCCCACACTGTGATGACATCACGTCGGGTTAGTAAAAATTTTGACATCCCACCACTGCCTAAACAGTTTGGGACCTTCTTACATTGCAGAACATCTTCCTCTCAAGACAGTAGCTTATCATTCATTCCTCAATGTCAGCACAGCCTCAGGTGCTGACCCTGAGACTGGCCAGAAAGGCTGTGATGAGGAGAAGGGCCTTCTTGGAGGCAGCACCAATGCTGTGGAACGGCATTCCAGCTGAGCTATACCAGGCTACATCCCTACAGTCTTTTAAAAAACAACTGAAAGCACTGTTCTTTGAGGAGGTCTTTGGGAATGTGCTACCTATTTCTGGTCGTTAGATGATTTTAATGGGAGTTTTATTGTGTGCCATTTTTACCTTTATGACTTGTTTTATGATGTTAATAACCCACAGTAGGGATGATTTTTTTCCCTAGAGGGGCAGCATATAAGTGTAAATAAATAAATAAATAAATAAATAAATAAATAAATGCAGAATTAAACAAGGAATAACACTGGAAGATGAGACTCTCAGGTTGAATGACACTCAGTTGCCATTGCTCAAAATCCAGTCATATCCAACTCTAGGGTTCAGTGCTCATCTCCATTTCATAGCCGAAGAGCACTGTCTGCTTCTGCAGATGGTTCTGTGGTCAAATGGCAGGCATGACACCGGAGGACATGGAACACTGTTTACCTTTCCAACAAAGTGGTCCCTATTTATCTACTTGCAATTTATTGCTTTTGAACTGCTAGGTTGGCAGGAGCTGGGACAAAGATGGGAGCTCATTCCATCCTGCAGTATTCGGGTATCGAACTGTTGACCTGCCACCTTCCAGTCAGCATCTTAGCCACTTGAGCCCCTGACAAACTCAGAAGAAAAGTTGAACATCTAATACTCAGGCAAGATGTAGCACAAGCAATAGGGGTTATAAGGTAAAGATGATGGTATTAATCAGACTAAGTGGAAAACCTAACAGTGTAGTCATCATTCAAGTCTATGCTCCACATACAGATGCTGAAGGGAAATAAATAAAAAACTTTTCCGCAAATTGGCAGGAGGAAATTCATCACACATCAAATAAGATCTGCTCATAATCATAGATGGATGGAATGTAAACATAGGAAACAAAGGAGAACCAAACATTGCTGTAGAACACTAAAAGAATCATATTGCCAAAGTATGTTAAAAATGGGACATTTTTGAGGTGACTTATTCATGTGTGTCACGAGGGAAGTGACTGTTTTGTATTGTAAGTTTTTTACGATATGTGTACTGATGATATTAATGCATTGCTGTTTGTAACTGTAACTGGCCATTAGGAGGGAAGTAATTGTAATTGTCTGCTTGGAGGAAAGTGACTGTAATTGTTTATATATATATAAACAATTACAGTCACTTTCCTCCAAGCAGACAATTACAATTACTGTTCACTGACAATGTTGAGGTATCTATCATTATTTTGCTGTTTCATTGCATTGTATTATACTGTATTTTCTATAGTATTTAATCTCAAACATATTGTGATATATTGGGATTGCATAACATATTGTTGATTATACTGTTGATGTTTATGAGATGTTATATGTGTGGGTTTTGTGAGCCGTCCTGAGTCGGTTGCACCGAGTAGGGCGGCATATAAATTGAAATATAAATAAATAAATAAATAATAACGATTGTATAACAATTCTGATTTATGATTATCTTTTTCTAGGTAAAGTTTTCCAGGTAAAGTTTTCTAGGCAAATAATACACAGATGTGTACTATACCCTTCTCTGGGGGCATCCTGGGACTGTACAGTTTGTCCAAGGCTACATGAAATGGTTCTTGAGGGATGAACAGTGGGGGAATGTAACTCACAACCTTTGACTCAGCAGCCAGCATACCTAAACCACTGAGCTATTCAACCAGCTCATGGGTTGTCATTCATTGGAGGAAACTTGACAGCACATGAAAACAACATCCCTCAATGCCCAAAAGTTGTACAGTTTCATTAATTTAGTACATTTCTATCCAAACTTTCATCTAGAAAGGAGAGCTAGCATAAATTATTCCTTTTCTTATCTTTGTAAGAGGTAAAAAGAGAGAAAAATAAGATTTGTATCTGTGCATGATTTGAACTCAAGACTTTCCATTTCAATTTGTGCACAGGCCTACTGTACCACTTCGAGCATCTGCAATTGCCATTCTGCAAAAAACTGCCTTTCTTTAATGTGTCATGGTGCACAGAATTATTTAGATAAACTGTTCTAGCATTTTCTTAGAGTCAAACTATGCATCACTTTAAAGGTGTTCATGGAAGCTACAGCTTTTTAATTTTATTTTTTCTTTGTGCACTTGGGAGGTGCCGACCCAGGTTGGGATGCCATGATACAAGGCAGTGAGATGAAAAATTTTGTTTACATGATTTTATTGATCATTGGCCATTAGAGTCCTTCCATTGGCACTAGTAGTTTAAGACAAACATTTTGGTAGGTCTGAGTATTTCCCCCAGTATTTAGAAAGCTAGTTAGTTCCAAAAGTGGCACTATTTTCATGGTTTATTTGTGGTGAAAGCTGATGTAATGTGTGTACACCTTCCAGGGTGTTGGCTACACAATAATTTCTGCCTGCTTATAGCTCCTGGAGTGTTAGCTTACATTCATTTTAAATGGAGGGGAAATACTTGCTCACTTAAATAGGTCAGCTGTCATGATTATTGCGTTCACTCACTTGTGGCTTCTCAAGTATAATTTTCATCATCTTCTTAGTTAAGACATTTTCTGATGATTTGTTTATATTTAAGATTAAGAGTGAGAGGAAACTTTCATTGGTGATATTTTTTAAACCAAATAGCCAAAAAATAATAATAAAAAGCTTCCTATAAGATGGAAAGGATGTGAGGCCTGTTTCTGATTTTTTTTCATATGTCTATGCTGGAGTCCATAATAATGCAGACAAAAACAAACGTGAATTCTACTAACTATATGCCTACAATGTGCTTTCTGTAACTTTGGCTGGAAAAAGTGGTGTAGCGTGGGTTTCAGCTACCCGGGGCATAGGCTAAATTCGCCAACTACGGGTGGAGCCCAGGACACTGGCAGTGGTGGAGGGTCCTGGTGCCCGTCCCCACAGCGGCCTCTTCACCCTAGCTGCTAGGAAGTCTGGAGGCAGGGGCGAAGTCCTGCCACTGTAGCGGCCTTTTGTGCCCTGGCCCGGGGCGGGGCCCAGGACGCTGGCAGTGGTAGAATGTCCCAGCGCCCATCCCCACAGCAGCCTCTTTGCCCTGGCCGCTAGGAAGTCTGCCAGTGGTGGTGAAGTCCTATTTATTGTGAAATTTTGCTGCCCCCAAAAGTGCCGCCTGGGGTGGGCTGCCCTCCCCCATGCTACACCACTGGCTGTAAAAGTAACAGTGTTCCTTGTGTTACAGTGTCTAGACAGAAGAATGATGGAAGGTTCTTGAACCTGGTACAGATTGGACAATGTCATGTATGTGGGAGCATGAGACCTGGTCATGAATAAGATTGCACAAATGTCAACCAAGTATCAGATATGTGAGGTGTGATATTGGACAAATTAGCAATTGCATTTAGAATATGGTAAGGCAGGATGAAAAAATCTGTATATCTATTTACATAAAACAAATTGCTCAGACTTTTTATACAGCAGAAATTGAGAATATGTGAGGCTCCTGATCTAAGCTCTCAAGATGTAGTGGTTAAATTGCAGTCAAAGCTGCTCACAATCAGAGTTCAGTCCTGACAGGTCTCAAGGTTGACTCAGCCTTTCATCCTTCCATGGTTGATAAATTCAGTACCCAGCATATTGGGGGCAAAATGCTAATTATCTGAACCACTCAGAGAGTGCACTAAGCTCTATGGGATGGTATATAAGTGTAATTGCTATTGTTATGTTTTTCGATATAGCTCTTCGTTTGCCTTTTCTTGTGTATAAGAAAGAGATACTGTAACATACAGTAAAACCTCACATAAAGAGAGCATCGCTTAGAGGGTAACTCACTTAAAGAGCAGAATTTTCTCTGAATGTTCGCTTTGCTTAACAAATGAAACCAAACAAAAACTTGCTTAACAAATAAATCAGGGGTCACAATCCCCCACCACTACCACCAGAAGTCACAATTGGTCACTTACAATGGTCTTTTGCTTAAAGAGCAAACTTGCTTAAAGAGCAATCCCGTGAAACATGTTACCTTTAAGCAAGGTACTCTACTACTGTATTGTCTTCTTTTATAGAAAATGGCAAGATATTCCCTTATGCTCTCAACAATAGTTCTCATATTTTCAAGCACCAGTGGAAAAATTGTGCAAAACTACAAAGCTTCATGGACTTTTAGAATTTAACAAATTAAAAGAGATTTTTGCACGGACTTTTGAAAATTAGCCTTTTTTGATCAATCAATCAAACTGGTGCTTCCTGTGTGTGCATGCTTTGCTTCACAAAGAGAAATAACATCAGTTCTGAGCAGTTGTTTTGTGAAAATAATAGAAATCTTGCAGCTGAAAAACCTGCTTCTTGTCACCATTCTCATGTTGGAAGCAAAAACTCTCATGAAGGCTAGTCTTTTCTCGACAGGCTGTCTCAATGTGTTGAGAATGAATAATTTTGCAAGTTTTTTCACATCTCTGGCTGGACCCCGAAATGGGGAAAAGATCACTTAATTTAACAGTCTCGTTGAAAGGAGCATTTTTGCACTTCCTGAGATTGACTGCAAGAAGGAAGACACCCCACCTCAAGGATTCACACATTTGCGAGACTTACAGGTGTTTCCGAGAACTAGAGAATGAAAGAGAATGAAAAAGAATATGCATGTTTTAAAATGCAAACATCTAAAATGCACTGGAGGTATGCATGTTTGTGCTTTGGGTTGCAACTCCCAGAATAGCTACCTAGAAAATGCAGGGATTTATAAATCCAAAACAAATCTTCATATTTCTAAAAGGCACATTGTTGAAAACAAATACTGTACAGTTGTACGTCGCTTAAAGAGCATAATGTGTTCCACAAGATTGCTGTTTAAGCAAGTTTGCTCTTTAAGTGAAACACTATTGTAAGTGACCAATTGTGATTTCTGGTGGTGGTGGGGATTGTGAACTCCAATTTATTTGTTGAGCGAGTTTTTGGTTGGTTTTATTTGTTAAATGAAGCGAACATTCAGAGAAAATTCTGCTCTTTAAGCGAGTTACTCTTTAAGTGAGGCACTCTTTATGTGAGGTTTGACTGTATATAAAAGCTTTTTAAGTCAACGTGGGAAGTTGCTGAAACTAGGTTAAAAGTAGAAATAAATGTATGCAATAGGAAAAATGAATTGCACATAGTTCAGTGCAGAATGAATGAAGAGTGCAACCTAATCAACAAAGATGGACAAGGAAATGGGTGGGATTTGGAAGAAACTCAGAAACAGATATTTTCCTATTCCTTCTTAGAAGTCTGCAATCTGTGACCTTTGGCAACACTGACTAAATATGATTGGAGATACAGTCCAATCACTTTTGGAAGATTACATGGTTATCCACCCCGTTACATAGACTCAGCCAGAATACCATTGGTTCTTATCTATTCCTTGGCCAATGAGTTGCAGAACCCTCTCTATAAAGATAGCACTATGGTAAGAGAAAGATCAGGTCAGTTACTCCTTCATATTGCGAGAAGTCTTAATAGTGCAAATGGTTCTGTACCTGGAACTTGCTGCCTGAAGTGCTAGCTAGAGTCATGTGTATAGTTATTGGGAGATATTTCAAATCATACAAATATGGCCCTCTAGACCCCACAGATTTGCTCATGCAGGGGCTCTGCTCACATGTTCTAATAAAAGCAGATGGGGGAGAGAATGCAATAGAAGTCCTCTTCCCATATATGTTGGTTTTATGAGTGATTCACACTCAGTGTCCACCTGACTATCACACGTTAGCAATGTGGACCTTTTTACCACATCAGCCAGGAAGTAACAGTTGACCATTTTGATATTAGTGATTTTGGCATCCCCTCATTTTGGATAGTGTTGCCAATACAAAACATGTCCTTATGACAGTAAACTTAGGGCCTCTCTATTTTGTATGACACTCAATTCAAAAGTATTAATGTAACAAAACACACTGGACATATTCACACTGAAGCCATACATTGCAGCATAACTAATTGGAATAGATAAGACAAAGATATAATGTCTTCCCCAGTTTTGCAAATTTGGTAAATAACATTTTCATGGGTTTAAGAAACTACATTTTTAAAACAAACATGCTAAATAAATGATCAAATGAAACAAGAAAATGAAATATGCTGAAATATAAATAATTATTGGATCATTTATATGGCAACATGCTTTGCTTCCCTCATGTGAACCAATGTTAATTACAGTATAGGCAAATTCCAAAAAGGTAGTTCTGTTTGTTTTACTTAGCGAAACACAATCTCTTGATGAAGCATTTCTTTAAAAAGAAAACAGCAGCAACAAATGAAGTTTCAGTAATTTTTGTGACCCAGATTACTTACTATTAAATAATTTGAAACATTGTGAACTTTAAAAATTTGGTTAATACAATGCTTCCTTCTAGGATACAACTCAACCTTGATTCACAAATGACTTCTAAACAGCATGTACAAAGTTGAATTGCATACGGGAGTTGGTTGTTTTTGTTATCTCTTACATAACTGGCGAGCATGTATGTTTATATGAAGAGTTTGTCCTGGCCTGAGCAACAGTCAATGACAAGTTCAGCAGCCAAATATTAAACTTCCCAAATGGAAAATACATTTTATGTTGTAGTCAGAATATTGACATTTATACATATATATATCTATCTTTTTATAAAGCAAGGAGAAGAGGGAAAGAAGCCCTTCCCAAACAAAACAAACCCTTCTCAAGTGTTGTTTTGAAGTGAAGCCACTTGCATGGCATTTAGCAGACAACCTGCTCAGATGGCATGGAAGTTGCTCCAGAGGAATATGGAGAAATGCCAACTGTACGATATTAAACCACATTCCTATTGAGAATTTGTATTGACAATATAGAGTTTTGTAGTATCTCTTCTGTGCAAACAACAACAACAACAACCAAGAAATATGCTTCTAGTAAATATTAACTTTTTAAACTATTAAACTCTAGCTTACTTTAGCTGCTAAGTAAGTATTTGTAGGTATTTTATCTTTATTCCCCTTGTCTTATCATGTCATTAATAAAGGTCCATTTCAAGCACTGTTTTTAACAGATAACATCTTCCTAAATATTCAAGCTTGGTTTTTATTTTAAGGTGTTTTGCAAAATATATTTTTGAGTACTTTGGGAGGGAAATTAAGAATTTGATCGTGGTGGTGGAGATAAAACAAACCTCAGTTTGAGATCTTTTGTCCTGTAGCTTTATTTTAGTAGTTTCTGTCTTTTCCTCAGAATATTTTTCCTATTTTATTTTTAAGAGCCTAGACTTATAGTTTAAAAAAAAAACAGTTTTACACAATATTCATCATTCTAATAGTCAGAATTAGGAATATGCTTCACATTTTGAATTTATTCAAAAGACAAAGAGAATTGTTTCACATTGAAACAGTTTCAGAATTAATCCAAAGTAAACAGAAATTATTATTTCCATCTTCTGAGTGGGCACAAAGTACTACTTGAATCAAATCAGGATTCTCTGAAGTGCTGATTATTGCTTTGGCATTTTAGAGGAGAGAGAGAAAAAAAATGGTACCACTGAGTCTCAATCAGAAAATGGAGGGAATACTCCAACAGAACCAAGAAGCCCAATGCAAATGGAGTTTTACAGTTAAGTGACATGGAATTCCAATGTCTTTGAATTTCATTCCTTACAAGTCATATGTGGAAAGAGGAGAAGAACAAAGACCACGAGGCAGACCCAGAAGAAGGTGGAGAGATGGCATCAGAGAAACATTACAAGAATACCAAATAACACTGATGGAGACTGCTAGAAATGCCAGAACAAGAACCTTGCATCTCCCTCAACACCAGATGGGGTAAAAGAGGAAGCAAAGAAGAAGAGAAGACAATGAAAAGCCCAGGCTTTCCTGGAAAGTCCATTTACAGAGTTCATGATTGACAGCCGTGCCATGTCTTTGTAGGAAAATAGAAGGGTGTTTGTCTATTACAGATGCCTGTCTCCTTTATTTTCAGTAGAATGTACGCATGTTGGCAGCCGTTGCTGCGGGCGCGCGCTTTGCCCCGGCCACCAGGGAGAAGGCAGCCCTTTTTCTCTTTGAATGGGCGCAGTTGGCTGGCTTTTCCCTCGTCTCTCGCTGCTTCGTAGTTGGGGCCCAAATTTTTGCGGCTTTACTCCGCGCATTTAGCGGACATCGGGGGCATATCGGCTCACTTCCTGCTCCATCTCCCTTGTTCCCGCTCAGCCCTTCTTAGTGGGCGGCATGTTGAGCCGTGATTTTAGCAGCATTGTGGGCCTCTTCCCTTGTTTCGCTCAGCCTCTCCTTAGTGGGCAATCAGTTGATCCGCAATTTAGTGGTCATCGTGGGCCTCTTCCCTTGCTCCTTGCTCAGCCTCTCCTTAGTGGGCGGCCGGTTGATCTGCAATTTTGCGGATATTGCAGGGTGCCTAGCTTTACCTTGGCGTGGCCCGGCCCCATGCCTTCGGTTTGCCTCTTACTCTTTCCGTTTTTGGCTCCATCGGGCTTCATTTAAATTTCCCTGCCCTGAGCCTTCTTGGAACAGGCCTTATCTCCATAGTCATCATGGCCACAAAAAAGGCAACTGTTTCTATGCCTCGCAGGTCGGCCCGGCCCACTGCGTCTACAGCCAGCCACCACGCCCGGGGGTCTGTGGTCCCTCCTATAAGCCCTGCTGCTCTACTGGAGCACGTTGCAGCACTGGAAATGGCCACGAGCCTTGATCTGGTTCCGGCCACCTGTCGGTCTGCCCGCCGGGCGGCTAGGGCTATTGCTGATCCCCACAACACTGATTGGGGTAGTTTGGTGTCTGCCCTGCAGGCCCGTCTTACTCAGCTCAAAGCTAACCAGCCTCCTCCACAGTCCAGTTGGCATCTCCTTCTCCAGGTGTGCCTGAAGAGCCTAAGCTGGGTGCCCCGGTTGTGGTACTGCCTGAGCCTGCTGTGGTGGACCAGCTTCTGGCCCTCCCGATGGTCCCTCCAGCCAACCCAGGTGTGCATCTATGGGTGAGTATGCGGTTCAAGCTAGTCACACACAGCCACCGTTTCCTACCACTGTGCAGCAGGTCCAATGGCCCTGGCCACATCAGGCTCTGGCACCGGCTTTCCCATCTTGGGTGCAGCTGGCCCCGCCTGCTGCACCAGCTTGGTGAGCCCCGTATCCACCCTTGCCATTTTCGCCTTTTGGCCCTACGGCCCTCCCACTTATTGCCTGCAACCAGGGATAAAATATGGCACAGGGAATACGTCGATATTTTCAGCCTCCTTAATAGGGACTCCAACAAGGAGGAAAAAGACAAGGAGGATGACTGCAACAAAGAGTTGGCCCATCGTAAACAGCCGCCGTGTACTTAGGCCAACTGGTTGCCGGGTTTTTTTTATCTATGCTGATGTTTTGGTTAATGCCTACCCTGACATGGCCTTGTCCCTCTTCCAGTACCTGGACATAATTTATCGGGCTTACATAGACTTCCTGGGGCAGATGTGGTTAACGTATGATGAAACTTTTTGCATGCGCGCCGCCATCTGGCCCGGGATGCATTGGGATGAACAACATTCCCAACTGTAGCTACAGTTAATGACACCGTCCCGCCTATCACTTGGTGACCACTATGATTGGGGTCATCTGGTTCAACAGCCCACCATAGCACAGTCTCCCTGCCAGCCGGCAGGGCAGGGGGTTCCAGCATGCCTGCTGTGCTGGAATTTCTCGTTGACGGGCCACTGCAACCGAAAGCAGTGCCGTTTTAAACATGAGTGTTCCATCTGCTCCGGCCCACACTTGGCTTCTGCCTGTTTCCAAGCCGGTTCCTCAGGCGCCCGTGGACACAGTCAGGTTGGTAACAAATGCTCAGCCACCGACACTCCCCCTGCTAAAGGGTCCCAGCCCAATTCGGCTTGAGGTACTAAAAAGGTGGCTCCGTATTTACCCCCGGCACGAGGATGCCGTTTACCTCGCCTATGGTTTTGCTTTTGGTTTTTGTATCCCAGTCACTGGGGTCCACCGACCCCAGGACACCCCTAATGTGAAATCCATTGTGGGCATGGAGCATGTGGCCCGGGCACAAATTTTCAAGGAGGTCTGTGAGGGTAGGGTGGCTAGTCCCTTCGACGACCCACCCTACCCCAACCTCCGTATTTCCCCTCTTGGACTTGTACCCAAGAAGTCACCTGGTGAGTATAGACTAATACATCATTTGTCATATCCCGAGGGTTCTTCCATCAATGATGCTATCCCGGACAGCCTTTGTTCTGTGCGGTATGCATCCTTTGACGAGGCCATGGCCATGGTCTGCTCCTGCGGCCCGGGTGTGCTGATTGCGAAATGTGATATCAAGTCCGTATTTTGCCTCCTTCCGGTGCACCCGGACGACTTTGAACTACTGGGTTTTCGCTTCGATGGCCAGTATTTCGTGGATCGGGCCATGCCCTTCAGCTGTTTGATAGCTTGCTCTACGTTCAAGTACTTTAGTACCTTTCTCCACTGGGAGCTGGTGTGGAGGGCAGGGGCTTCAGAGGTGGTTCATTACCTAGATGACTTCCTTTTAGTGGGTAGGATGGGGACGGAGAATTGCTCACACCTTTTATCTGCTTTTCAGGGACTGATGGGTGTACTGGCTGTTCCGTTGGCCCCTGAAAAGACTGAGGGCCCGGCCACTGCCCTCACATTTTTGGGCATTCAGCTGGATACGGTGGCTCAGATGTCCTGCCTGTCCCCCGATAAGGTCGACCACATTTTGTTCAAGATTTGCGAGATCCTGGGCAAGCACAAGGTTACCCTTCAGGAGCTCTAGGAGCTCCATGGGCACCTTAATTTTGCCTGCAAGATGGTCGCTCCTGGCTGGGCTTTTGCCCGCCACTTCTGTGACGCCATGGTGGGTTTGACCAAGCGTTTCCACCGTACCAGGGTGACACAGGGGATGAGGGCTGACGTGGCGGTATGGTTAACGTTTTTGAATGACTACAATGGTCTTTCGTTCTGGCATAGTGAACTGCCTTTGTCTTCCAATTTGCATGGCCGATGGTGCTGCGGCTCCTGGCCCCAGCATTGGCACGACTCTGGTATCGTGAGGGACCTGACTTTTCTGGACTTCTTTCCCATTCTGGGTGCCGTCACCTTGTGGGGATCACTGTGGACTAACTCAGTCATCACCTTTTGGTATGACAATGCGGCTGTTGTTCAAATTGTCAACACTCAGACATCTCGATCCCCCAGGGTTATGCCTCTTGTCCGCCCCTTTGTATTGTCTGCATTGCGCCTTAACCTTATTTTTTGTGCCTGCCATATCCCAGGCATTAATAACTCCATTGCTGATGCCCTGTCCCGCTTACAGATGTCGCGGTTCAGGGCATTGGCTCCCAAGGCTCAGGAACTCCCGTCTCTCCTTCCGGAGTCCATCTGGAACCTTGGAGGGTCGAGGTGAACAGGGCGATGGGGTTGTCTTTGTCCGCATGCACGCGTAGCGCATATCACCTATCTTGCCAGTCTTTTGCAGAGTTTAGGTCCCGACAGCAGATGCCTGAGGTTTGGCCCCTACCGGCCCAGCATGTCCTTCAATTTATGGTTCACCTCTACCACTCCGGCCTTGCCCCGTGCACCATACGCGGTCCCTTGTCGGCTTTGGCTTTCGCAGCTAGGGCTAACGGATACCCTGACACCCTTGGGGATTTAAGAGGGTTTTGGACGGATGCTCCCGTGAACGCAGCCCCTGCCATGACTCATGATCACCAATCTCTCCGGAAGTGTTGCGGCGTTTGGCTTCAGCCTGGCACCGGCTGTGTTCTGACTCCTTTGAAGCAGCACTGTTCCACGCGTTGGCTTCGGTGGCATTCTTTGCTGCCCTATGGGTCAGTGAGCTTGTGCTGGCCTCCCAGACGGACCGGTCCAGGCGGGCACTGGCCATTTCGGATGTATCCGTTTCTGATACTCAGATTACGCTTACTATCCGCTCGTCCAAAATGGACCAGTATGGCAGGGGGTCCCCCATCCTGCTGCTGCGTTGTGGCATCCAGGAGATATGCCCGGTGGCCGCCCTGACCCGGTATTTGGTCTTACGCCTGAATGTCCCCGGTGCGCTTTTTGTTCACAGGGATGGCTCTCCCCTGACCCGTTTCCAATTCTGGAAAGTTACAGGTTCCACTCTGGAGGTGGAAGGGGTGTGTGAGGCTCGCTATTGTACCCACTCATTCTGTATAGGGGCGGCATCTACCGCAGCGACGTTTGGCTACTTGGATGCAGATATTATGCGAATGGGGTGTTGGGCTTCTTCTCAGTTCAGGTCTTATGTGTGTCCTTTTGTTGTCTAGCTACCCTGCTGGCACCCTCTCTGTGTTTGTTTATTTTTCAGGTGTTTGAGCACTGCCGGTTCCTGCTTGTCTTTGGGTCATTGGTCACAGTTATATCTATTGGGCCGCCTGCCATGTCGCTGCCTCATCATGCAGGATCCACCTGGGGCTCCAGGACAGAGTTTTTGCCTTCTGGCAGGGGTTTCGTGGCATGATTTGGCGGCAGCTTATGCAATTTGTGGTTGGGTCCAGGCGTTGTCCTCCACCTGACATTTTCCTTTTGCATTTAGGGGGCAACGACCTCGGGAGGCATACCGGCATCGAACTAAGCATGGCTGTGTGCCACGATTTGGCGCAATTATCAATAAAATGGCCCAATTTTTCAACCAATCTGATGTTGTCTGTCTTCTTACTCTGGGGGTACATGGGGCAATGTACGCGTGCCGGCAGCCATTGCTGCGGGTGCACACTTTGCTTGGGCCACCAGGGAGAAGGCAGTGTTGGTGGCAAGCACAGGGGCGGAGCTGAGCGCTGCCCTTATAAGGGCAGTGCTCGCCCAGCCTCACTGCCTTTTTTCTCTTTGAACGGGCGCAGTTGCCCTCCCTCCCTTAAGCAGCAGTGTGATTATTTTGGTCACTTTGGGGCTGGGTGGGAATTTTTGCTTGAAACCTGGTTGGCTCCTTGGTTTCTTGTGGTTTTCACCCACCCCACACTGTTGTGTATGCTTGAGATATGGAGGTACCTGATTTGGCCTAGTTGGCGGGTAGCACTGGTAAGGACATGAATTAGAGCCCTATCTCATCGGGTCAGGACGCATTTCACCAGTCAGGGTGGCTGACAGCCTAGAAAGAAAGACACCCATGATTGGTTAAATGCGGCCCAGGAACAAGGGTCTGCCATGCTGGGCAGCTGGCAGTCCCAGACAATCGTTCACCCGATTTTGGGGTCAGAAATTAAAGCAGGAGAAGTTCACTTCTGACAAGGGATCTTTAAGAATTTGGCAGTAGACAAATTTAGAATAAGTTAAGTCCAATATTATTGGAATAGATGATTACACCAACCAGCCTTACCAGTGCTATGTCGGCCTGTTGCAGAGCAGTTTAACAAAGTTGACACGTTGGTCAAGTTCGGAAAGTTATCAATAAAGTGGCCCAATTTTTCAACCAATCTGATGTTGTCTGTCTTCTTACTCTGGGGGTACATGGGGCAATGGGTTTTCACTGGATATTTTTTCTTCCTTTGTTTTAGATAGTTGTAGATCATATTTTGTATTACTCTTTAGCATCCAATCAACTGAGTGCTTGGGTGTATGAATGTGCAATGATGAGTCTCTCGTATGGGATCTGAGTGGTTAAGTCACCATAGGACTAGAACTAAGATATCTCCTCCCTCCACACACGTTCGTGCCTGTTGGTGGATGAATATTACCGCACTTTGTACTCCCCCTCCCCTTTTGTTTTTGTTTTTTTGTTTTTTTGCTATGCATACTTGTGTTCGAGGCAGGGTAGGTGGCAAATGCAAAGAAGCAATTAGATTACTTTACCCATTGGGGAGTGAAGCAAGTAAATAGAGTTATTCCATTCTTTTCAACATTTTTTTAAAAAGTAAATTGAGTCAATTTGAGCTTGGCTCCTGGTAGATAGGGTTTAGAAGGGAAGAGGGAAGAACAGAAGCAAGGAAACAGGAAGGAAGATTGCCTGGATAGTGAAGGTTGAATAGTAATCAATACCTCAGTATTTCAGGTTAGAATCATTTATTTTCAAATCCTTTAATATTCAGGTATAAATCAAACTGGACAG
This sequence comes from Furcifer pardalis, assembly GCA_030440675.1. NCBI lineage: Eukaryota > Metazoa > Chordata > Lepidosauria > Squamata > Chamaeleonidae > Furcifer > Furcifer pardalis. The sequence continues at coordinate 130,863,812 of CP126894.1, forward strand.
GCTACTGATTGGCTTAAAGTGAATCAGGAGAGACATGAAAAATAGATTTTTCAGACTGATTCAATATAGATGATATTTGCACTCCTCTGGTCCGGATTCCCACTCAGTGTGGTATATTTAGTAAATTGATGGGCTAGAATTCAGGAGACTAGAGACTAATTGATAATGTGCTGGGGTGCAACTTTGTTGAATGTCCAATTTGAAAACTGATAAATGCCCTGGCATTTTGTCAGTTAGCATTGATTGTTTCTGTTTTTCTTGTATTTTCTTCACAGTTTTTGGAATTTGTAGTACTGAAATTTTGTCTCAAAAATCATGAATAATTGTCTAAACCACTGTGAAAGGTTATAGCAATCAATCAATGTTTAAACATGGCATAATTAAAAAAAACTATTGGGCTGTTGATGCTTTCTTCCAATTTTCCAACATCCTATGAAGAATCTTCATTTCTTTTAGTTACTAAGTTTCTCTTATAGTGCTGCAACTTTTTCTGTCTATCTTGAAGAAGTGCCTGTAAAACCAGCTCCTCACAAAAATTTGTACAGATAGGTTTGCTGCAAATTACATTATTCTGTAAAACAATACTAGAATAGTGAAATGGAGGGCAGGGAAAGGGTTAAGAGTTTACTTTCAGGTTTGCTTCACTTGATGACTCCTCTCTTTGGAGTAGTTTTTTCTTATTTTTTGTTTAATTAAGGACATGTATATTATTGTGCTGGTCAAATTTAATTAGCTACTACTCAAAAATCAAGCTCAATACAATCCTATCCTCATAAAATGAGGGCTGCTAGTTCTCAGAGAATTTCTGTGCTTCCCTAAGTCTTCAATGTGGGGACAAATCTCAGAACATCAGCAACTAGAGAAAGAGAAGGTTTGAAATGTGTGTGTGTGTGTGTTAGGTGCAGTGGTGGGATTCATTTTTCCCTACCTACTCTGTGGGTGTACTCTGTGGATGTGGCATGGTGGGCATGGCCAGGTGGCCATTTGATTGGGTGGGTCTGGCATGGTGGCCATCTGACTTTCTGGGTGTGGCCATGTGACTGCTCTGAGCCAGCCACATCCACCAGGCAGAGACACCCTGAGTGCCATCTAGCAGAGGAGAGAAGCCAGTGAGCCTGGCCAGGCTCGCCGCACTGAACTTCCCACCACCGACATCCTGCCCTCAGCTTGGCTTGGTGTGGTGCTCAGAGAAGAAGGGGGGGCTGAGCTCTGCAGCAGTGCAAGGGTGCGGGGAGGAAAGAGGGCAGAGAGCTGAGGCTCCAGCAACAAGATGGGTGGAGCCAGCTGGAATTTCTACTACCGGTATGGGCACACTGGGGCATTCTGACTGAATCCCACCACTGGTAAGGTGTCATTAAAGCCTGGACACCCATCTCTGCCCTTTCCCAGCTGGCATCAAGATTTACTGGATTAGAGAAAGTATGTTAATCCATGTACCATGCTTGCTTGACTCTCAGTCTTTACCTGGCTTGCCTCTGTGACATTGTAAAGACCTACCACATTACATCTCAAGAGCTCTTCCCTGTGACATCACAAGGATCCATCTCTTGGTTTCAGGTTTTAGCTTCAAAAACTCAGGGAACTGAATATTTTTAAATTAGCAATTCTGGATAGGGCTAACTTTTCAGACTACAGGGTGGAAGCCTTTGGGCAAAATCCTGTTGCATAACTTTGGACCAACATAACCAGTATAGGGTGCCAGAAGCTTTTAATTTAAAGTGATTAGATGTCCATCCTTTTAGATTCAAAGGTTTCTTAAGGCTCACCTTTACCCTGGGGAAGCCTTTGGAAACCTCAGGATGGGAGGATCCTAGAATAGAAAAAGAAATTGGTGCCAGATTGACATTGGTGGTATCGGAACCGTCCAAGGTGACCCAGTAGTGATTTTTTTACTAATAAAAGCTTCATCAAACCAACAAAAATATTTTACGGAGAATTCAAAACAGCAACAGGAAAACACAGGCCAGAATTATTATTTCTGTTAATCAATTTTTTTCAAGCTATACTTGTATATTCGAAAATTGTAATATGGTATGGCTTGAACTAATGTTGATTTGCTGCCTCCTGCAGTACTTGTAAACAAGGCTCCAGTAATTTGAGTGGCCCAAATGCAGAAACATATATTTGGAGATTTCTGCCTCACATTGGAACTGTAAGACTCTATTTCTATGGAGAAAGCAATGAACAGTAATAGCCACAGAGATACGAAGGATTTAAGCACACACGTATATGCATTTCTAAATATAGTTACAAAATACTGCAGTAAGCAAACTGTTAGAAGATAATTTAGAAATTTTAAAGTTTCATTTGAGTATTTTTGCTGCTCAAACGTAATAATTTCAGGGTGAAATATCAATACACACTGTAACACAGTGGAAGTATTTTGGTTTTGGTTTCAACCAACGTTCTGCAGATACCTTTTACTGCTGAAGAGTGAGACGTGGGGAGCAGGTGGTAAATGTTGCAAATGGCAAGTAATGTTTTTAAATGGATGCTCTTATAACAACACACTGTAAGCTATCAATTAAAAAGGTACATTGAACAAATGACACTACTCTCCTACCATCCCAATAGCCATCATGGCTAAATTAACTGAGGAAGGAAAGAAAGGCTTTACTGCAGCAGAACAGCCAGCAATTTTACAGATTGTACCCTGAGTAAATGCAAATGATGTGATCAGTTTAGTTATTTGCAACATTTCTTATCTGCTGCATTTTTGAGTATAAACATCATGATGTACAGCACACACAAAAACAAACACCTATTTTATGGACTGTGAAAGAAACAAAAAAAATCTATACAGTAGTACCTCAGATAATGATGAGACTTGGTTCCACAAGTCTCGTCATTATCTGGTTTTTAACATTGTGCGATGCATTGATCGCACAACGTTAAAAAAAGCCCTGTTTCTCTGGAGACTGCAGCAAACCAGAATGTTGGGATTTGAATCCTGACGTTTTGGTTTGCTGCAGCCTCTAGGGAGGTGGGGGGGAAATAGAGCCGATGCGAGCTATTTACGAAGTTTTCCCACCCTCCTGGAGGCTGCAACAAGCCAAAACGTCAGGATTCGAATCCTGACATTTTGGCTTGTTACAGCCTTCAGGAGGGTGGGGGAACTTTGGAAACAGCTTGGATTGGGTCTTTCCACCTCCCTGGACCCAGCAGGAGGGGTCAGGGAGCCCAAAATTGGTAAAAAAAAATTGTGTTTTTTTTTACCCATTTCGGGCTCTCTGACTTCCCTGCCTGTTCCAGGGAGATCAGAGGACCTGATCTAAGCTGTTTATGGGCTTCCCCAACGTCCCCAGCCAGTGGAGCAAGCCAAAATGTCAGGGCTCAAACCCTGGGAAGCCCAGAAACAGATTAGATCGGGTCCTCTGATTTCCCTGGAGCAAGCAGGGAGGTGAGAAAGCCTGAAATAAGTACAAAAAAGGACTTTTTTTAAAAAAAAAAAAATCAATTTTGGGCTCTCTGACTTCCCTGCCTGTTCCAGGGAGATCAGAGGACCTGATCTACAGCTGCAGGGTGGCTGGGGAAGCCGACAGGGGAGCCCCCCCTCAGCTTTCCAGCCACCTCACCCCTGTCTCCATAGCTGCTTTCCAACCACCCTGCTGCTACGAAGGACTGTATCGGATAACGCTAACAGATCATTATCCGATGGAAAATTTCTTTAGAAATTTTGCATCGTTATCCGATTTTAGTATTATCCGATGCAGTCGTTATCCGAGGTATTACTGTATTATGAATTGCCTTGTGGGAAAGGCCTAATACAATCTGTATGAATACTTGCCTGTAAATAAGTACAGTAAAACTTTGGTTGACATAATTAATGCATTATCCAGGACGTTTCTTAAAGCAAAAATTACTTAAACCAAATTTCCCATAGGAATGCATTGCATTCAGCTTTCCATAGGAATCCATTGAATACCAAAATATGTTAATCAAAACACGGTTTCCCATAGGAATGCGTTGAAAACCAATTAATCCATCTGAAAAAAATTCTGTAAACCAAGCCACTATTTTCTATGGATTTCCTTTTCTTATGCAATGCTTGTGTTAACTGATCCATTTTTTCAGCAAGGTTCCACTATATAGCTGAATTCACTGGCACTTACTTCCAGGTAAAAGTAGATAAGATTGTACATGACTCAAGGGTGCTAAATATTATCTCAAATGTCCTAAGTGAGCTGAGCTTATTGAATGAAACGTACCCTTCCTTTCAAAAGGTAGACAAATAGAGCCAGAGTGCCATTAGCTTCATCATGTCTCAGGATGTTGGATGTCTTGGTCTCATCGCAAAGCACAGAGACCAATTTCAGAATGCATATGCTAAAAAATGCAGCAAATAAGAAATGTAGCAAATAATGCTGTTGTTGTGAAGAGAAATTTTGATTTTATTGTGACTGGCACTGTTACTGCTTGGGCGCTCATCTGCTCAGTGCAAGATTAGGAGAAACTTCCATTCTTATTCTTATTCTGTGTCTAGGCCAGACATGAAACTTCCAAGTGTGAGAAGGATTAGTTGGCAACACAAGGTTGCCATTTCCAGGGTACGCCCAATTGTGGTTCAAAAATACCACAATCTTTGAGGAGGCTGTTTCTGTGTACCCCAGTAACTTCCATAGACATAATGAAGGCTCACTTCAGTCTGAGGCATTATTCCTAAAATCTTGGAGAATGGGAAGCTGCTGACTTGGCAAATGTAGGCACAATTGAGGGTGTGATTAGAACAATATTAGGCTGTGGTCCTGTGTTATCTCAGGAACTACCATCTTTGGTTCTGGATGGAGCAGCTTTGCCCCAAACAGACCCGGTACGTAATCTGGGGGTCCTCCTGGACTCACAACTGCTGCTCAAAGAGCAGGTGGCAGTCGTGGCCGGGAGGGCCTTTGCACAACTTCGTGTGATTCGCCAGTTACGGCCATTCCTAGACCGGGACTCCTTGCTCATGGTCACACATGCCTTAGTCACCTCCAGACTTGATTATTGTAATGTGTTCTACATGTGGCTGCTGAGGGAGCTGCACTGGCTTCCAGTTTGCCTCCGGGTGCAATTCAAAGTGCTGGTTATTACCTTTAAAGCCCTACATGGTAGTGGACCATGATACTTAAGAGACTGCATTGTCCCAAGGACATCTGTCCGTCCCACCAGAGCAGACTGGAGAGGCTCTCTGGTTGTGCCATCGGCCAGAGAGGCGCACCTCTCTGGCACTAGAAGGAGGGCCTTCTCTGTCTGCTCCGGCCCTATGGAACCTCCTACCAATAGAACTATGCCTGCAAACGGAGCTGCTGTCCTTCAGGAAAGGATTGAAAACCTGGCTGGCAGGTCAGGTCTGGGGAATGGATCAATCAATTTCCTCAGCTGGCTGGATGGTTTGACACCCAGTGCCTCTTAGCTATAATGCCTAATTTTTAATGCTAAGTTTTAAAGCTTCTTTTAAAAATGTTAAAACTTTTAATTTCTGAACTGGTTTTAAATTGTTGTCTATGCTGTTGTGTTGGGAATCGCCCTGGGTCCCTTCGGGAAGGAAAGCGATAAACAAATTTAAATTAAATAAATAAATAAATAAATACTGTAGGGACAAGTTGGTTTGCTCTTTTTTCTGGTGATGACACAACATAATCACTGGAGTGAAACAGCCCATTCCCAGAGCTTTCATACCTACATCTTTCCAGGTCCCTGTCAGGAACATCTACTTTTATCTTCTTCTTCTTTTTTTTTTTTTGGTATGGGTAGGATCATTCTGTTTTTCATCAGAGAGAGTGTGTGGTATTTGGCAGTAGTTTCAGCTGTGGGCAGATTCTTGACCAGATTTTAAGACAAGACAAAGAACTTCTCCCATCTCCTCCCACTGGCAGAAGTTTTTATTTTTAATTGTTTTATTGGTGATGTACTACTCTGTGACTTGCTAATATAGTTTTTTTAACCTCTTTTGTCCCTCCATAGAGAAGCAGAGGAATTGTGTAATATGCCAATACAGTATTATGAAGTGGCTCTCTTCTTAAGCTCCTTCACAATACTGGAAACTCTCAATGGAAGGAGCTGAACCAAATAGGGTTGCTTGAGATCTGGTATTCCAACTGGAAGGAAATATGTCATTCCATATTTGACAATTTTTAATTCAGTTTTCTTGGTTGCAGACTACCTCCCTGTGTATTCACCAACAAAATTTATTGTACTTTGCTTATTTGCTGTCTGAAATGAGACTGGGGGAGGGGGGTTGATGTGGGAGCTCTTTTTTCTTAGGGATTTGAGCAGTAGTGGGCAGCAAAAAATGTTACTACCACACTGTGGGTGGAGCCAACATTGTGGGCAGAACCAACATCATGACATCTTGAGCCAATGTCATGGGCGGAGCTAATGATGTGGGTGGAGCCAATGTAAAAAAACCATAAAAATAAGTACAGTGGTACCTCGCTTAAAGAGCATAATGTGTTCCACAGGATTGCTCTTTAAGCGAGTTTGCTCTTTAAGTGAAACAGCATTGTACACATAAAAATACACATAAAAACACATAAAATATACATTACTTACCCTGGGGAGCCACTTACCCTGGGGAGATGGCTATGGGGAGCTTCAGGCTAGCAGCTTCTCTTTCTCCTTCCCACTTGGGAGGACAGCAAGGAGGCTGTGCATGTGCGCCAAGCGCTGTAGCCACCCATGCATACCAAGCACTTGGCATGCATGTGCAGTGGGGGAACCGGTGAAAAGGTAAGCCCCCGAGGTGGTTCTCCCCAAAAGCTGCTACTGGTTCTCCAGGACACCGGGAAAAGTTACTACTGGTTCTGCTGAAGTGGTGCGAACCTGTTGCTGCCCATCACTGGATTTGAGTCTTGTAGCATCTCACTCTGAGAAAAATCTAGGGAGGAGATCTCTCTCTCCCTCTCCCTTTCTCTCTCTCTCTCTCTCATTTATTTATTTATTTATTTTGCAGTGAGATATCACATATAGTACATATATGCATGAATCTTCTCAGAATTCTGTGTCTGTCTGGAAAAAATGTCAGTCTTCTCAGAAGCATTACAATTGCTCTTGAAAATAGTTCTCAAAAATTTTAACTTTCCTGCGCAGAATTCATATGGAAACAGAAGAAACAGTCCGTTGCACAGGCCTTTTACAGTTCCTCTAGAGAATAGCATCTTTTCTGGATGGGATATATCTGGAACAAGAAGATGAAATGAGAAATCACACCTGATTGTTACAATTTCTGCAGCGAATGACCTTTTTCCTGTGCAAGATTCCCAAGAAAATGCATTACAATGTCAGTTTTCTACACAGAACAAAGAGTGGAAAATGGAAAAATAATAAGGGGGGATCTGTGACTAGGTCTTCATTCTTGCAAGAAGCTAGGAAATCTTTCTCAAAAGCCAGTCATATCTGACCCTAGGGTTCAGTGCTCATCTCTGTTTATAGCCAAAGAGCCAGTGCTGTCTGAATCTGTAGACATTTCCATGGACACAAGGCAGGCATGCCTCAACACCGGAGTGCACAGAACACTATTTGCCTTCCCACTGAAGTAGTATCTATTTATCTACTTGCAATTTCTTGGTTTCAAACTGCTAGGTTGGAAGGAGCTGGGACAGAGATGGGAGTTCACTCCGTTGTGCAGTATTCGGGAATTGAACTCTGACCTTCCAGTCTTTGAGGTCAATGTCTTAACCACTTGACCCACCACAGTCCCTCTTGCGATGCTGGGAGTTAGAAAATGAAGAAAATAAGAAATTTTGGGAGTAATAATCACATCCTCTAGTTTTTCTTTCTATTGCTCTCTGAAAATTCTTTCTAGATCCTTTAACATTTACCATGTGGTAGAGAAATAACATGCAGCAACATTAATTTTAGCAGAAGGTTTATAAATAAAAAGTCCCATATAATATGTGTGCAGAGTAGCGATAAGAGAAAGAAAAAATGTATCACAGTACAGTATTTCTTGTATCTAAAAATCCATGCTTTTCTTACCTAGATCTTTCAGAAATGCCTTCTGGGCTTCTAAAACTAGCTTTCTGCTTTGCATCTGCAAATAATTTGCTGCACATGAATATATATCTATAAATATCTTGTGCCACTCTTAGTTTAGGAAATTAGCTAAACTCTTGCTTTACTTCTGTCTTCCTATTTTGGCATACATTTCACACTATGCTGGAAATAAGAATGTCGACTCCAAGTTGGAAGCACATGACCAGAGATGGGCATAGCCAATGCCATTTAACATGGAAGACAGCATCATAGTAGACATCACACTAAATGTGTTGTGCATTTAAATACAGGTTATCACTTCTTTAAAAAAAAAATGCATTTAGCACCCAGTGTGAATTTTCTGCCCAAGTGAAATAGCAGGTTCAGGACAATGATTTCCATCAGGACTCCAGTCTATTCCACTCCCTGTTTTCTTTGAGTTGTATAGCTGGGAATGCTCTCACTCCCCCCCCCCCACTCACTCACTGCTATTTACATTTGAATTTTTAAAAAGTGAACATTAAATACAAATATGCTGTTAGCTTCAAGTCTTGTCTCATATTTGCAGCTAAGGTTGTCAGTAAAATAATAATACTGTAATAAATATTTTGAGGCAAATCTGAAGATTCTTGTTGAGGTATAATATGTGAAGAATTCCATAGCAAGAAAAATGTTTTTTGCTAAAATGTGATATTTCTCTTGGAGGTTCAGTGTGTCAGGATAAGCTACAGAAACAGGCATGACATAATCTCAAGAAGTGCAGGATTAAGTCTGCACACCCATCCGGTCTTTGGTTTTGGGTGTCTCACTAATTTGCCACCTTCCATCATTTTCCAGGTTCAGGTATACAATATCTCTCAGTCTAAAGTTTGTTGTGCTTCTCTGAGTCTCACCCATGTTTTGTTTCAGTTTTTCTTCCTTGTGAGAAAGTGAGTTGGGAGGATCGTGGCTTGGGTGGTGAGCTATCACCCCCTGGCCCCGGAACCTAGAGATACATAGCTTTTTCATAGATGTGGGAGAGGAGATGATGGAGGGGGGAATTAAATATGGGAAAAATTCAGGTGATGGGGGCATTGGGGAGGGGGAGAAGACAGAAGGTGGGGGGAAAGGACATAAAAGAGGATAAAAAGAGAAGCTGAGGAGATTGATGGTGTTCAGGTGGAGAAAGAATGGGCTGAATCAGAGACACAAGTGGGCTCTGATAATTTTCACTCAGAAGACTGGGAGTGAAAAGAGAAATCTGGGACAAAATATATTCTAAACCTTGAAACAGCGGTAGAAAAAGTAAAGCTGATACCTTCTGGAAATAAAGCCTTGTGAGTAGAGCTGGATAGAAATAATGAAAGAGGACCCTTGGACCAGCACTCCCATCAGGCTTCATTCATAGCGAGAGGCAGTGCCCCTAGTAGGAAGAGATTCAAAAGCACCCAAATCCTTCTACTGGGAGATTGAGTGCTTAGAGACCATCTTCATCATTAGAAATCAGGAGATGAGTCGTGGTCCTCAGAGCAGACGGGAGAATTCCAATGGCAAAAGATTTTGGAGTGAAGCATAAGAGACTTGGACTTCTCCATAAAGATTTTGAAGTCGGGTCTGAGTTCCTGGAAGAGGTCTAAGACTTCTCAGAATTGAGAAACAATTAACCTCATTTGTGCTGTAACAAGGAGGAAAAAGGGAGTTAGACTTTGTAAAACCTCTGCAGTAATATGTTTCCAGTACTTTTATTGTAGATAGTTAAACGTTAATAAAGAGGTCATGTTTACAGCAGTAGCACATCTTGGAGTTGTTTTTTGGAAGAAATATAGTTGACCATCTCCACCAGAGATGGGCCAACTCACTTTCCTGTAATGACATTCATAGACCTGTTTTTTTTATTTTTCCTAATATGTGCATTTATCTCTACATTTTCCTTCATAGGTATTTGTTGTTTCACATTTTCTAAGCATTTTTCCTATTGACTAATGATAATAATTACATGCTGTCAAGTCAGTTGTGATTCACGCTGACCCTTTCCAGAGTTTTCTAGGTAGAGCATACAGAGAAATGGTATACTATTCCCTTCTTCTGGGATTGTGCAGCTTGCCAATGGCTACACAAGGCTGGCTCTCCTTCATGGAGACACAGTGGGGAACCCAACCTTTAACTCTGCCACCAGATATCTAAATCATTGAGCTAAGCAGCCAGCTCATGATTGATTAGAGTCTGCATGTTTTTCTACCACAAACATTTTAGTTGCTTCCTTTTCCAAAAGTGTGCCCTTTGTTTCTTTGACCGGTACGCCCGCACATGTCTGAATTATCAAGGCATTTCTTTTAGCAGCAAACCTTTGTGGTGCAAAAATGGCACTGTTGAATCAAATAAAATTCTTTCCTATCCCTAGTTTTGAAACTGAGGCAATTTTTGGTCTAGATTATGTTTCTGCATGTGTGTGTAAACTTTTAAAATAAAGATCAGTAGAACAGAAGAAAGAAGGAAGGTCGGTAGAACAGAAACACAAGCAAGGCTGTGAATAATGGGACCTGTTAAAGGTAATGAATTCATAGGGTCACCACATGTCAAAAACAACTTGGCAGTACTTGAAAGAACAGAAGGCAAAATTCATAATAGGATTATTCCTAAACTTTCTTTCTATCATAAATTCACATTAAGGAAAGATGTTTAGGTATTTATTTTGGCAAGATCGAATATGCTTTGCCACCACAGAACACTGAAACTCAAGATTATATACATACAGTGGAACCTCATACAACAATTGCCCCGTATAGCAACAAAATCGCATAACAATTAGGTTGTTGTTGTTTTTTGTTGGGGGGGGGATGGTGTCCTGCATAACAATTTTCCCTATGGAAAAAATTGTACAACAATTTTTCAATGGGGAAAACCACTTAGCGAAAAAAATTGTTGTACAATGCATCCCATTGGGAAAATTGCTATATGATGCATGCATCGTATAGCAATTGTTTCGTACAACAATGAGCCCCATGGAATGGATTAAAATTATTGTATGAGGTACCACTGTATAATGCAGTTATTGGGGGCCTCTATATTGGTATATAGGGTAGAGAAAATAGAAAGGCATTCCACCCACAATCATCTTCAGTGATTGAAATCCTATTGATATTCAGTGAAAGTTGTGCAATATCAGTTTTGATTTCAGGGCAATACTTGGTTGTGCAATCAGATGCATGACCACATACATGGACCAAGATACGGCCTAGCATTCTAGTGTCAGTTATCTGCAGCTAGCCACAGGAAGTTACACAAATCTTAACAGAAAAAGAGTAGGATTCTGCCCAATCTATTAAAACAACTAATCACACAAAGCTTTCTTTAAATATGTACCTAGACATAGGTACCCTCATTTTACAGCAGGGGTAGCAAACCTTTTTATGCTGCAGGCATAACCATGCCCCCCCGGACAGCTGCGCGGGACAGACCACACACACCAAAAGCAGAGGTGGGTGCATTTATGGCTGTTGAGAATGTGCCCACTTCTGCATTTACAACATCCGTGGGCATTTTTTCACATGAGAGGGTTTGTTTTACAGCTGATGTAGATGTGTCCACTTCCACTTCTGGGTGTGGCGGATGTCGCAGCGGGCCACATGAAAGGGTGCCATGGGCCATAGGTTGGGAACCCCTGTTTTACAGTCTCTAGTTTCCCCATGTTGTAGTGTAGCCTTTTTTACTTGAGGTCCTCCAAAGAATTCAGAAACTTGATTAGTGCCATGTGGTTAAGTTATGGGACCTTATTTATCTTTATTATTATTTATTTCATTTATACCCTGCCCATCTAGGAGATTTTCCCACTCTGGGTGGCTAACAACACAAAACCCACACATTAAAAAACAGTCATACTGTACATTGAACACACACACACACACACACACACACACACACACACACACACACACACACACACACACACACACACACACACACACACACACACACACACACACACCTCTTCCCCTTTGCCACCTGTTTTTAAACAAGTGTAAATGACAGTGTGCATAAGAAGGTATCCTGTAGACCATCTTGATTTTTGCCATTGGTTTTGTCAGCTTTCAGACTGCCCTTTACGATGTAAGGTTTGACATCCTTTTTCCTGCTTACAATGTATGCATGATATTGTGTAGTAATATTGTCTCATTTCCTGGTGTTTTGGATTATGGATACAGAAGTACAATATACCACGTTCATAAACCAAAGGTTTCTTTTTAATGAATTGAATGCTATATCTTAGCTGCTGACTATATTTGGTGCTCTTTCTCATCTGAAAGAGGGAGTTGGTATTCTAACTTTCAACATAATTTAATTCATTTATTCGGTGACCTGAATAGTTTTGTTAAAAATACATATCCCTGCTTAAATCAAATATCTAAAATATGTAAATTAAAGATCAGTAGAACAAAGGGTCACAATTATTCTAGGATTTTTTTCACTTTGTTTTAAATGTAAGAGACTTAAAATTACTGGCTGAAGTTACTGTTAATATATGTTTACTATTGTCAGGATTGGTCTTTAAGCGAGTTTGCTCTTTAAGCGAAACACCATTGTAAATGATCAATTGTGGGGGGGGGATGGGGGGATTGCGAACCCCAATTTATTTGTTAAGTGAGTTTTTGGTTGTTTTTATTTGTTAAGCGAAAGAAACATTCAGAGAAAATTCTGCTCTTTAAGCGAGTTACTGTTTAAGCGAGGTTTGATTGTACTCATTTCATCAGTGGATGTGAAGGCAATTTATAACATATATTTTTTGTTATGTCACCCTGTTTCAGGGGTGCCCAAAGTTTTTGTGCTGAGGGCCTGACCACGTCCCTGGGGGTCTGACCATGCCCATGGAAGTGGGTGTGTTTGTGCATCTGCATCTGCATTCATTTCCTGGTTTAGCACGGATGCTTCTGTGCATGAGTGAAAATGTTTGTATTCACTTCCTGGTTCAGCATGGACACTTCTGCACATGAACAAGTATGTCCGTACCAAACCAGGGAGTGAATACGGATGCTTCTGTGCATGCATGAGCATGTACACACCGAACCAGGAAGTAAAAATGGACATGTCCGCACATGCACAGAAGCATCCATATTCACTTTTTGGTTTGGCAAAGGTGTTGCAGGCCTGATGGAATGGCTTCAAGGGCCATATCTGGCCCACAGGCCATAGTTTGAGCATGCCTGTCCTATTTCATCTCCCAAATACTGTTACACTCCATAAGCTTTAGACACCTAGTCCAAGACTGAGATGAATTGAAAGGAAATCAAAAGATCCATGTCATTTTAAAGCCAGGACTGTATTCTTCATAACATACGATGGTTTTTCACTTTTTCTGCACCATTTGCTTGTCAGCAAGATGGTGCACTTTTAAATCAGGTTGTTTCAGTTCCCAAACTTACTGTATATTCATTGTTTGTTACATATAAAACCATTAAGTTGCACAATTTAACAAAATCGATTGGGGGGTGGGGGGAAGAAAAATTAAATGATCAGACAGGTTCTCAAATCAAAGTACTGACATATATAAAAATGATGTATGTTTCTTACATAGTCCGCAGGGAGAATTCAGCAGGCCGGCTATGATCTCTACAATTTGCCTGCAGGCAAGTGAGACTTTGGGACATTCTATTATCCCTTTGCTGTGTTTATCATGGCATGTGATGCACAAACCAAAGGTTCTTTTGGACCCCTCCGTTCCATGCCTTAGAGTGGCTGAGATCACACATAGTTCCAGTGCTCACCTCCCGGTGCAATGCTTTAGCAAAGGTTCAGTGACCAATAATCAATTATTATTGAGAAGCAATCAATTGCTAATTTCCATAATTATGCACATCTAAACACTACGAACAAGAAAGAGAAACAAAGCTGCACTCCAAGCATTGCCTTGTTAGCAGTATTTTGTTAACACAGAGACTCTAAAAAAAGCCGCTGCAGCTGGTACCACAAATGTGTTTCCAGCATTCAGGCCATCAACGTGATCCGTTGCTAAATGTATAGAATCAGCTTCTTGCTAAAAACTACAATTACAGGTGATATACAGATTGAAATCACAGGGCTGGTTTGTCGAAGAAAATTGTCCTAATGATGGGTTTTCGGATTGGGAATGCAGCTCTTTTCTTCCTCTGTGATGGGTACTGAAGGCAGCTGCACCTGCCTCTGTGCTGTATTCTGCCGCACTTAATGATATCTGATGATATCATTAGGCAAAGTGTTCATAAACAGATGTTGAGCCTGTGCCTAAATGCTGTCAGATGAGCGGTTGCTGGCCTGAAACAGTATTATTTATATAGAACATTTACGTTTGTTATGTTAATAACCCCACTATTAGCTCTCTGGATGTTGCGATAGGAATGTAAATGTAGTTAATATGAATAACAACCTCTTTACTCTTCCTGCTGCAGTTGGGTATAACTTTTAGGCTTTTAGTGGGAAACAAAGATCTCCCCACCAAGTCCTTTTGACTCTTTTCCCTTCTTTCTTTCTCTTTTCCCCTTTTCTTCTCTCCCCCCTCCCCACTTTCTTGGCACCCAATGAAATTTATCAGCAGATAAATAGCAAGACTCTGAAAGACAGATGTTAAAATACTGGGGTTTGTTTTTTTTACACTTGACGTTTTCAAGGCATGCTAGCATTTTATTTTAAAAAAAAGTCATATTCATATCTTGCACTGCTGGGTGCGCTTCCACATCATATCCTAGAACTGGCTGGCAGACACCAGAAACACAACTTATTTCATTCTGTGTTGTACTGTACAATATCATGCCAATCATGTTGAACAATCTGTGTGCCCATGTCTGCCATTTCCAAAAGTCCCGCAGCATTGGTTGGTGTTTTTCTGAGCTTATCTGCTGCTACCTCATTTATTTCGGTGTAATAATTCTACATGTTGACTCAGTTACCCAACATCAAATTCACGCTCTTGCTTCTGTTTCTGGCTTTTCTGGTGTCATATTATTTTAGTACTGCTTCAAACCCTGCATTACAATTGCTGCAGTTGTATTCAGCCAAAGTTGCATTTTATACCTCATAGTTAATTCATGTAGAGTAAGTTATGTAAATTTTGACAGTCATCAAAATGTGCAATGTTTTTGCTGTAATACAGCTGAATAGCAGGCACTCTGTTATAAAAAAATATCATTAGTGTTTTCATTATTTTATTTGCTTTTAACTCTTCCTAAGTGTTGTTTAGAAAGGAAGTCGATACAAAGATATGATTTTGCTGCTTGATTCAAGCAACTGAGGAGGGACAGCATTTTCTCTTTAATCTAAGAAATTGGTGACGTTATTGCATGTGCTAAAGAGCTATGCTTTTACTTTTTAGTTTATTCCAAGCATTTGTTTCTGTCCTTGAAATTAAATATCCACAGTTTCCATGCTGCATGTGTGACATAAGACAATTCACAGTTTGTGGCCTCAGGAAATCCTTAAGATATATCAGTGCATGATTTCAATGTACATATTGATGTAATTGTGATAAATTAAAACACTAAAACCTTTTTAAACAGTCATGATCAAATGATTAAAGGTAAAGGTTTTCCTTGCTCAAAATCCAGTTGTATCCAATTCTAGGGTTCAGTACTCATTCATCTCTGTTTCAAAGATGAAGAGCCAGTGCTGTATGCTTCTGCAGACGTTTCTGTGGTCATGTGGCAGGCATGACTAGACACCAGAGTGCATGGAACTCTGTTTACCTTCCCACCAAAGTGGTCCCTATTTATCAACTTGCAATTTCTTGCTTCTGAACTACTAGGTTGCCAGGAGCTGGGACAAAGATGGAAGCTCATTCTGTCCTGCAGTGATCAGGAATTGAACTGTGACCTCTCGCCTTCCAGTCACCGTCTTAGCCACCTGAGCTTATGTACTGAAATTAATGAACACACTAAATCTAAGGTTTGCCTTAACTGTCAAAAGAATCAGGTTTCCAGATGTGAGATTTTTAAAAAGTGAGTTAAGACCATATGTACTTATACTGGTTTGTACATTCTTTATAAAATCAAACTTTTTCAATACTGCAGCTGATGCTGACTAAGATGCTTCCTGATTTTTCCCTTCTCCAATGGTCCCCATAAGGTTTGTTTTATGTAATGCCAATAAAGGTTATTTGAATGTGAAGGTTTTCTTTCTTTCTTTCTCATACTTGCTATAATATTGAGGGAATCTGCTGCTACCACAGCATCTTTGTAACTTGGAAAAACTGAGGCAAATCCTTTTTTAATTTATTTTTATTTTATTTCATTTGTACTCCGCCCTCCTCCAAAGACTCAGGGTGGCTTTACAACTAAAAACAATTAAAACACATACATACAATCAAGTTAAAAATTAGATAACATTAAATTAGAATTAAATATTTAAATTCAAGTTAAAAACACTAAGGAGAGAGGTGGAATACTTAAAAGAGCCAGGCGACCGAGTTGGCTGTCTGGCCCACTCCTCACACATGCCCCGCTAGCCAGGTCTTCACTCCTTTCCTAAAGGGCAGCAGCTCTATCTGGAGATGCAACTCTGTTGGCAGGAGGTTCCATAGGGCCGGAGCAGACACAGAGAAGGCCCTCCTTCTCCTGCTAGAGAGATGGCAACAAATGTGTACACTTTGCTAATCAAGACACACCCCTAGTGAGATATCTGAATTCCCCACCAGCAGTCCAACAAGGCTTGGTTCGCCAAAATCATTTTTTGATGAATTATAAAATATAGATCAACTTTGACAACAAACCTCTCCATGGGATAAGCAATGGTGATAGAGGAGAAATGTAGCACTGAGATTACTGCTAGGAAACTAAGGAAATAAAACTAGAATTCAAATATGTAAGCAAATAAAGTGATGTGGGGAGTGGAATATCAGTTGGTGGGTCCTTGATGAAACAAACAAATTATTTTCCCTCCCTCTCCAAAATTCCCTTTTGGCCATGTGTATACACCTTCACTCAGTGGAGCAGCATGGGTTTCAGCTGCCTGGGGTGCAGGCCAAACTCACTGGGCCCCCATCTAGGCTTGCCCCCCATCTAGGCTCGCCCCCCTGGGACCCAGTTAACCCCTCACTGTCCATGCCAAGGCCTCTAGGGCCCGGGCCCGGGGCAGGGAGAGCCTGTGGCAACAATGACCCTACTTGTGAGTTCACGTGCATGTTTCCTCTACATTTGGTTGGGATATTCGTGTGCTCGCCACCTTGGCTGCCCACCTTCTCTGACACATGCGTGCATGCCCCTGCTGCCGAGCTGTATATAAAGCCACATGGCTGCGGCGGTGTCAGCTCAGCTTGGCTCCTGGTGGGTGGCAAGTGTGGTGTCAAACCAGCTGAAGGAGAAGAAGGGAGGGGGGAATCTCCGCAGCCACCATCGGAGTCCTGAGATCGCAGAGGCACCCTTCCAAGGACTAAGTCTGCCCCGGGGCTCTCTGCTGGCTGCACTCCTTGGAGGCTGGAACATCCCCCCCCCAAGTGCCACCTGGGGCAGCGCCCTGCCCCCCTCCCACGCTATGCCACTGCCTTCACTGAGGAAATAATCACTAAACATAAAAGGACTGTTTTCCCTCCAGCATCTGATATTTAAGCACCCAATATATACTGCTGACTTCACCATTCCTTACAAGCCAAACCCATATGGATTCATAGGCCTATGTCCATGGCTCATAACCACTAGTGCGGAATGCTTTTGCTCCACAGCTTCTCCACTGCAGCCTTTGCACTGGTTCAGAATTTACTCTGGAAGATTTGCAGCTCTCTAGAGTCATTTTTGTGGGTATACTGGATGAGAGTGAGGAATTACCAGCTCCCAATGGTAGAGGCAGTTCCATCAACAAAATCACTACTAGATCCCCAAGCCATCTAGTCAGTTTGGATTGCATTCCAATTATGGTGTTATGCGTGCCTAAATATCTGATAGCCACTGGTTATAAGTGAATACCACAAAAGGACAATACATATTTATATGTAAACCTTCTCTGTTTTGCATATTGAGTGAAAGTTTTCTATATAGTGATTCTTCAGAAAGGTGTATTTTTGTAACTAGTATTTGTATGGAAACCTGCTCCAGGAGAAGCACAAGAGTGAGCAGTCTTAAGTCACATGACTGAGTGTTTGTCTAAGGAAAACAGGGCAATAAACCCCCTTTCAAAGCTTTTGTTTCTATTTAGTCATTATTCTATTGATAGTCATCCTCTTAGAAATAGAATAGGCGCCAAGGCTGTTATTTGACATCTCTTTGTACAGAAGGAGTTCCCCATAGGACTTTGAAAAATAGAGGAAGAACAGTTAATAGTGCTGATTTTTTGTAATCATTAATTTTCTTGAACATATGAAACATATCATTATGCATATGAGTATATGTGGTGCAACTGCTGGGGTCACCTTCTTACTTTAAAATGCATTGAGACCACATTTTGAAAATTTGTGCTTGGATCTCAAGTTTCTAGCACATTGAAACTCAAGGTGAGATTGCTCACCTCTATGGATAGTCAATGAAAACTGTCAGAATTTTCATTCCAAATAACATTCTCAAGTATGTTGTATTAGTCCCAACGTCATACACCTTCATCATAAACTCGTGGGGCTGCAGTGGCTCAGTGGTTAAGAAGCTCACCTTGTAAGCTAGAAGGCCAGCAAGTTGACAGTTCAAAACCCGGGCAATGCCTGTCTCTATCCCAGCTTCTGCCAACCTAGCAATTCAAAAGCAAGAAATCGCAAGTAGACAAATAGGGACCACTTCAGTGGGAAAAGATCTTGGGGACATGAAAGGAGCCTAATTCAGGCATCCCCTGAATAGAGTTTCTCCAGCAAAACTCCTTTAACCCTGAATAATTTCTGACACTAAATTATTATTATCATAAACTAAAAAAGGAAAAAGAAGGAAATGGAAACTCATACATCTTTGGGTTTTCATTTCTTGCAGAATTGGTTTCCAGGATGCTTTTGTGTAAACATATACCAGTATGTAGGGAACCAAAAATCCTTAATACCATTAGAGGAACTCTTTATATTCACATTGCATTTTTCTCATCCATTCTCTTTGAAGATGTGCAATGGAATTGTTATTGGGATACTTCATGAATCTTTTCTTATTTATCTATTCTGTCACACAAAGACATTGGTTACCATATTTTAAGCAACTGCTTGCAGTTATATGGATTACTCTTTTCCAGGGAGCCATCTAAATAGTTGCTCCTTGTCCTATACTCCATCTCAGTACCAATCATGATCTAATTGCCTATCCTCTCCTGCTACCTTGTCAGTCAATATTTAAGATCCATTCAGCAATTTCAGAATGTGTTTTGAGTTACTAGAGGGATTTCTTGTGCTTATAGATTTTTATCTCTCACAACATTCTTTAGAGTCTTCCATTTAACAGTACTTTGCTTTTTAATGAGAACCACACCTCCCTCATGTGTATGGAAGTCGACCTTTTGACGATGCAAGGATATGCATTCAGAGAATAAGTTTGTGAATGCTACAGAGCATTTACCCCATTATGTTTGGGATCTTCCATAAGACCCTGCTGGCTATGATAATGTAGTTTTGTGGATTTCTATTAGCCATTCAGCCTTTCACTTTAGTTGACTTCAAAGAGCTTCATTCATTATGGGAAAGCTGAGGAATCAACTTTTCCCTACTTCTATAGTTGTATACATGCTCTGCATTTCTTCATCTTAAGGGAGGACATGTGTTCTACACTTCAAGCTGCATATATTATGCCAGTGGTCCCCATACCAGTTGTCTTGGTCTACAACCAGTGGTGGGTTGTTACCAGTTCGGCCCAGTTCGGCAGAACCGGTAACAACATTACAGGGAGGGGTGCTGGGGGGGTAGAAAACCCCCAGGCAACCTGGTTTGGTCACCTCTCCGGGGCCCCTCCGGAACTATGGAAGAAATTTAGTTGACCATCTCCACCAGAGATGGGCCAACTCACTTTCCTGTAATAACATTCATGTGCATGCGCAGTAAAAAAATAGAACTGTGCATGCGTCAAATAGAGGTTTGACACATGCGCAGTTCCAGGCAGCTATTTTGGCTGCCCAGAAAGGAAGCATGGCACGTCCAAATTGGCGGCGGCAGCCTTTCTGCGCTGTGCCACCACGCCATGCCGCAGTGTTTCCTGCCTACCTGCTTCTGGTAAGTTTTCCTGGTTTTTTTGTTTGGGGTGGGTGGGTTTAGGGGTGTGTGTGTTTATTTTATTTTATTATTTTCTTTGGCTCCGTCCACAATGTAATGATGTCATGGCATTGGCTCTGCCCATGACATCATGACATTGGCCTCACGCACGCTGTCCATGACGTCATGGTGGGGTAGTAAAATTTTTGACATCCCACCACTGTCTTCACCTCCTAGAAATCTTTGCAATTGGTTGCACTGGTTAATGTTTTTGGAAGATGTAGCCCAAGAACCTCTGTGGCCCCAAGTATAATTCACTGTATTCCACTATTTTATCGAAACACATAGCTTACTCATATTTTATCCTTTTTAAAAATGGGACTTAAATTGGTAGTAATGGGTACAATATCTTTTTATGACCCTAGGCTATAAAATCTTCCAGTTTACATTTTGTGTTATTTAAGTGAATCTCATATTTATTTTGTTCATGTAATTTTTCATTTGGTTGCACGACTTTGCATTTTCTTTTCCCCAATTTAAGTCCATACACATTTGTCCTAATCCACCAAGTTATTGAAACATTTTATTATTTGTATATTGTTATTCATTTTTAAAGGCTATGTATTTGTGGCCATTGATTAAAGCATGTTCGTGCATTTTAGTCTTTCGCATTTTTAAAAGTCCACATAGCTTTTTTGCACATTCATTTCTCTAGTACAGCCTGTAAGATTTGCGAATATTGGAATTGTGTCAAAAAGGTACACTCCTTCCCAAAATGCATCTAAAGAAGTGGCAAAAATGATTTCTTTTGTTGAGACAGTCAAATTAAAAAGAAATTCAGCAAAATTATTTTCCATCCCTTTTCTAATTTCATGAGTGGAATTACCTCCTTCATACAGTCCATGACTATATAACCAAACAGGCCTTCCTTTCTCAGTTTTCCCCACCTTTACTTCAGGAAGTTCAGGATGTTGTATACAGCTTTCATAATACAGTAACTGTATGATGGATGGTGCGACAGAGTGACCAAATTTAGGTACCACAATGAGTTTCATAACTGAGCATAAAATTCAACTGAATCACCCAAGGCATAATCCATCTGCTGCACCACAATTGCTATCAAAAGGAAAATGTTATCTTTTTAATACCATGAGATTTTTTTATTTTTTAAAAAAGGGTGTTTCCCTACTTTGGGATATTGCTCTGTACATGAATGACATTTTGCATTCCACAGGCATTGTTTCAGACAAGTATTTTAAAATACAGCTCAGTTTTAATAAACAGTTTAGAAGGTCATGCTACAAAGGAAAATTAAAATCTTCTTTCAGGACTCCATCTACAGACAACCACTATTAGAGCTCATTTAAAGAAACACAATGTTGTTGATAATGGTAAATACGTCTACTCCTGTTTTTATGCCAGCACAGTCCGGTCCAGCGATGAACATTTTGTGAAGACTGCATTGAGTTTCAGAAGGAGAATAGCAATGATGTAACTGATTAACACTTAAGAGCCTAATTTTTGTTTCCACCCCTTTCCATGGGAAAAAACCCAAAATGGCCAAGCTCTGTTTACAATGATAAATAATGATAATAATAACTTACAGCAAATGTTAGGCATAGAAATCCAAGCTGTGTCTTGGAGTAAAAAGGTGCAGCTCCCACTGCAATCAACAGAGTGTGAAAGCATTCATCCCTTGAGATGAATTTCTGTACATAAACCCAAGCTTTTGGTCCAGTTTATGGATCAGCTTGAGCTTTCAAGTTTGAAACTGATTCAGTATTGTCATGCACAATTATACTAGCTTTGGGTCTAATTTCTATGTTTATCTCTGATTTTACAGAGAATGCAAATTCTGACTTTATCTCCTCATTTCTCTGTGGGCAGCTGTTACTCTGTAGTGCACTTTTTTTTACCCATGGGAATAAGGTAAAGTTTTTCTAATGTCTGAAAAGACAAATTTGCTGCATGGGCGTTCCAACCCTCATATATTATGTGAAGATTATTTCGTTGCACTTTAAAAGCTGTTTAATGCATTTTGGCCCAAGCAATCTGTGGGCTTCTTCAGGGTCAATAATTAGCAATGTGCGATGAAGATCTCTTTCAGTCTGGTTCCCACCTCCACTTAACTACTGATGAGAAGATGGGAGAAAAGCCAAAAAATTGTCCTCAGCAGTTTCGTGGAGGTGGGAACCAGATTGAAATATTTTTTTCTCTACTGCAGTGAAAAAGGGTTGTATGGAAACTCTTATACACACATTGACTAAAATCCAATGGTAAATTGTAACTAGAAAAGGCCTGTTGAATCAATGAAACTGAAAAAGGGATTGACTCACCCAACATCTACTGATTCAATGGCTTATTCTGGTTGCAGCTTGCTGTTAGATTTTAGCCAGTTTACTTATATTCATAGCAAAGCTTAGAACTGTTACTATTTTTTTATTACAGCACCTAAAATTCACCCAGAGACTACACTTTTTAAACTACAATGTCCAGAATCCCCCAACCAGCAGTGGTTGGTGGAATCTGGACATTGTAGTTTAAAAAGTGTAGTCTCTGGGTGAATTTTAGGAGCTGTAATCCACTGCTGGTTGGGGTATTCTGAACATTGTAGTTTAAAAAGTGACATTCTCAAACTTTGAACTACACAAAAAACCACAACACACACACACACACACACACACACACACACACACACACACACACACACACAGAGAGAGAGAGAGAGAGTCTGTTTAATCTGTTGATTATGGCCAAAATCTGTAACTTTCAGTCCATTTCTTAATGGTAAAGATAGGTGATTGTCATACACATGTCTGTGTGAGTGCATGCATGCATCAAGGCAGTGTATGACTCATCCAAGAATCACAGAAGGAACGGTTTGTTTGCTAAGGAGGAAGGGACTGAAAATTATGGTTTGACATTCACTAAGCAACAAGATTTTGGCCACTCTTTCTGTGATTTGAAATTCTATTTTAACTGAAAACAAAACAAAACTATTTGTAGCCTCTAGTCTAGACCTTATTTGCTTTTGGTCATCTTGATCAAATCTAAATCATTCCTTCAGGTAACCTTGCATCTATCTTATGGGTGAAACAGAAGATGTATCCTGATGTCACATTATTAGCCTATTTTACATGAAGCTGACTGAGATGGAGGAACCTGCAGGTGAAGGAACAGATTGTGGAAATTCAAGCTCTAACTCATCAGGCTACTGGCTCACTAACATTTAAAAAAAAATGATCTAATCCTCCAGACAGTTTTGCCAGAAGCCATACATATATTCCATTGATTTGGTCTTTTTCCTTTTTAAGTGGTTAATTGCCTGACAGTCCAGTCATATGATCCACTGCAATGTCTCAGAGTTGCCTGTTTGTACCTTGTTTTCAGAATCTTAACCCAGTCCCATGCAATCATTGTGTAGGCTCTGTTTTTCTGTCTCCAAAATCTAGGAAAGAGCTTGCATGGCCCTTAGCTCCTTAGAGGTACAACCACTGGCATGCTACTCTCTTTTACTAGGCAACATCATCATTTGCATTTGATATGTGTTTCAGCTTCTGTTCCTCAAATGAGCAGTCCTTCATTTATTTTGACTAAAGGCTTATGGGACATCCTTATTAAAGAATTGAAAGGACATATATAGCATGAATCCATTTCTCCATTTCCCTCATGTTTGTGGAATGGTCTTTGGCAATGTTTTTTAATTCAGGTGGGTGGTTTGTTTGTTTTTGTCTAATCCAAAATGAGAAATGGAACTGATGGCAGATTTGAGTGGGCCTATAGAACAGACTGGGTATGATTGTCACCCCAGGACACTTTATACCAGTGGTGGTGAACCTTAGCACTCCAGGTGTTCTTGGACTTCAATTACCAGAAGCCCAAGTCAGTACTCCTACTGATCAGGGCTTCTGGGAATTGAAATTCCAGAACACCTGGAGTGCCAAGGTTCACCAACACTGCTTTATACAATCCTTTCTCCACTCTTTATTAGTAACCCATTCTTGAAGGTGATTTACAATTAGGTTGGGTCTCATTTTTAGAGAAGCACATTGTGAAAAATTTACTGAGCTACAGAGTAAGAATTTATATGGGCGTGAAGCCAACACTATATGAGTCTGCCACTGTCAAATGCTTCTTAAAACAGGGGAGCGGGAACGTTTGAGCAGCCTATTTTTATCTGAAAAGTGGTCATTCATCTTACCAAAGTTCTACAATTTGGAAATTTCTTCAACCTGCTCACCTTCCTGATTAGGACAAGTATTATTATTATTATATTTTATTATATTTGTATTTATATGCCGCTCTCCTTGCCGAAGCAACTCAGAGCGGCTTACAATGTTACAGTATCAAATATAAGAGCAACAACATATCAATATAACAAATATAATACAGTCAATATAGTCATAAAAGCAAAAGCACAATACAATCTACAGTCCATAAACAACATATGATACCAAATAGGCAATATACAATATAATCACAATACTATTCATATCTAATACCAGGAAATGTACAATACAAAACATCATCCCGCTGCCCATCCACATCCCCCCCAACACACCTGCTATCCAGTCCCGGTATGGCTGCGGCGAACACCCAACCCCTATCCCCAGGTAGTCTCTGGGTGCCGGTGGGGCAAAATCAACTCCCCCGGACAGGTGTTTCGAGTCCGGGGGAGGTCGAGACGTCTGCGTGGGCTGCGCGGGCTGGCGGCATTTTCCCCGGCCGTGGCTCCTGTATGAGCCACGGCCGGGGAATGAGGTCTGGAGATCTGCCCCACTCCTGCTCCTAATTGGTTGGGAACATCCATGGGCATTAGAAAAGTACATAGGATACTCCCCTCTATTACCTCAAATCTGAAATCAGAGATAATATCAGGGAAGCATTCACCTGTCTTGTGTTCTCCACAAAGAAGTGCCATGGTGTGTGGGCCATACTTCCAAGACCCAAATACCAGCTGCAGGAGTATTCAAATTGCTAGGACCTGGGCTGAGAACTGACTTTATCTACCCTATGAGGAAACTGTGAGGCAGGCAAAGCTTTCTATAATTATGCTCCCACTATAGCAAAGCTAAATTCCTGGAAGCGCCAGACAGCAACTTGAAAGGCTTTAGGGTATGGTTGTGCCTGTGACATAATAGGCATATCCATGGTCTTGACATCCACAGGCCCATGTAGACTCTCAGAGGTGATGATTTGGTCCAACACCCAAAACTAGTTGCTCACCCCAGCTTTAAAATGAAATCTGTCTCCTCTCTTAAAAGCCCAGTCCTCATAGTCACCATCAGCCATTGACTGCTACCATTTTACCCCCCAAAAATGTAAACACCATAGGTAGAAGGTATTGTTGTGATGGCAGTAGAAGGAGAAATTTTATGTAAAATATACTTGTTTCATTTAGCTTTTAAAAAATTCATGGCAGAGTTTCTGTATGTCTGGGACTTCTGCCTAGTTTGTCTATATTGATGTTTACTTTGCATAATTACAAAATATAAAAGTAAATTAACTTTTACTATTGTCAGTTTTAAACAAGTCAGAACAGCAAAAGTTATAACGTATCCTATACAGTTATTGTAGGGTTTTATTTCATTTTATTTAAATTCCTTTTATTTAGTCTGAGCATAAGGGCTTATTGTTAAAGTTTACAGAACACTATTTCCTGTAAAACAATAAATGTGGCTTTCTTAAATTACTAAGTAAAAAAAAAAACAACCCTGGACAATCACCTTCATTTTTTAAATTCCCACTTCATGAGTTGTTAACCCCTGAGGATCACATCTCAGAAAGTAGCAAAAGCAATTACACTTACTATATATATCATACCATACTATTTAAAGCACTCTCTGGTAGGTAATTAGCATTTGCCTCTAAAATTCTAGGTACTCATTTTACTGACCTCGGAAAGATGGAAGGCTGAGTCAGCCTTGAACCCTGTCAGGATCGAACTCACAATATCAAGAGTTTTGGCTGTAGTACTATAGTTTAACCACTGTGCCACTAGTAGATTAGGAACTAATCCTTGGCATTAAACTGAGACATGAGTGAAATTTAAGCCATTTGTTTCTTCTCTATTGATACTGCAGTATTATCTCAAACTGTTTAAAATTTTACCATCATTTAGGATGCACTTGCTTGTAGTAGTTTAGGTCTTCTGATAAAATGGAGGAAGCAGCAATTGACATATTAAAATTTGGTTGTCACCCAGCTTGCACTCTGCATCCACCTGATTAGCCTGCACATTAGGTATACCTCAAAATCATTAGGCAATTTAGTGGCAGAATAGTGACAGAATACAGTGACCTGTTTAAACCCCTACATACATGGTGGCTTAGCAATAATAGCCCAACACAAGTAACTATAGGTCAGTGTTGTGGCATTTGGTGAATACTGGAAAGCAGAGGAGACTGTTAACCAAGTACTCAGATTACTAGAATAAGCCTTTATCTTTTTCATTGTGACTAAATTAAAATGTTCTGGGGCATGAGGGAAACTTTCATCTCAGTTCAAACAATTGTTGCTTTATTATGTAGCCAGCTTCTTCAGCTATGCTACTCTGGTAACTACTTATAGGGCAGTGATGGCAAACCTTGGCATTCCAGATGTTCTTGAACTTCAATTCCCAGGAGCCCTGATCAGCAGGAGTGCTGACTTGGCCTTTTGGTAATTGAAGTCCAAGAACACCTGAAGTGCCAAGGTTCACCATCACTCTTATAGGAAAACAAAAGTAGTTTCTACTAGCTGGGAGAAGAGCTTCCTGAAAAGCCATGAAATAAGGGCCCCTCTCATTGTTTCACCTCAATAAAAGGAGTGGTGAAATTATTGAGGAGAACATTTCAGCATAGCTTGGAGTTACATACTTAGGCTGTAGTTGCATACCTCGTCTGTAGTTAACCGGTGGTTGTAGGTACATGTCCATACTGTGATGATAGGTTCTCACTTCTTCATTCTCTTCCTCAGTACAAACTAGAAGAGGATAGAAATATCCTCTGAATTGGTGATTTGATTTTGCTTTCTACTCCATTTCTTGGCCAATGAGAAAGATTAAATAAATACAATTACAGTAAAACCTCATATAACACTAAAACCTGGTTCCACAAGTCTTCGTGTTATATGATTTTTCGTGTTATCTGATCCTCTATGGGATCCATAGAGATACATTGTAACCACACAGGCTTTCGCGGTTGTTATCTGAAGCATCCCATAGGATCTTAATGTTATCTGATGCAATTCTTCCCCCCAGATTCCTTGATGTTATGCGATTTTCGTGTTATTCGATACTAATGTTATATGAGGTATTACTGTATTTCTTTTCTCTCCACAACTGCCAGAAATGGAGAAGCTTAATGGTCTTGTTTTTGTCTTCTTTCTAAGTGGAGAAAAGTTGCAATGTCCTCAAAGAAGAGATGCTTCCTTTTGTAGTAATTGAGAACTCTGTTTCATTCATTCATTCATTCATTCATTTTGATTTATATGCCGCCCTACTTGGTGAAAACCAACTCAGGGCGACTCACAACATACAATAAAAAACAATGTAACAGTTTAATTAGTACAATATCACAGTATCATAAAATATAGTACAATAAAAAATATAAACAATATAATCAGAATACCATCCACAAACAATGCTCAGTACAGAATAGACAATAAACAATATAATCACAATACAATCACAATACAATCACTACCCAATACAAAGATTACACAGTAATCGATTTGAAAATAATAAAAGTTTTTCATTTGCAAGCCAAACAGTAGTTCTCTTCTCTTCTGATCATGCTAGCCCCAGCAATAACTGCTTTTGCTATCTGAACCCATAAACTGTGATTGACTAATGCGTACTTCAGAATTTGATCACCCATAAAATTCTGGAAGTAACCTATACTGCTTTTTGTTACTCTGAAACATTTTGGTGGCTGAAGAGAAACAATAAGATGATTGATTCCATTTTGTGTCAGTAACTGACATTGGACAACTCCACTTCTTTATGTATGTGTGTGTTTGTGTGTCCCAGGGATGTGGTGTCATATATACGATTGATTTCCAGATGGAAAGTAGAGGCAATGCCTCTGTGTCTTCAAAGGAAAGTGGAAAAGGATCCAACATCAAACTTTGAGAAGGAGACAGAGAAAACAAACATATTCTTATAAGCATGCTTAATACTCTCATTCTCATCTTGCTGATTTTCCAGGGTATTTTTCCTGTTGTTGTTGTCATTGTGTTTGACTTATAAGTCTATATAAACTGATAATGTTAAAGTTTCTGTATGTCTCTGTGCTTGAATTAGGCAACATTTTTAGGAAGGAAAGAAATTCAGGTTTAAGGGACAGAAATCTCAGACATGAAAAAAGGAGTAAACATTCATGCCTTGCTGCATTTGGTGTGTGTGTATGTGCGTGCATACGTACATGTGTGCACATGAGAGGATTTGTAACAAGACTGCAAAGATTTTCTTTTAGAAAGTATGAGTATGAATCTTTGATTGTCTTGTTCCCATGTGCAAGAATGGGAAATTCTCAGATTTTTCTCCTTATGTGAAAGTGACAAGATACTGTATGATAAATTCTTATAAAATTATTTAATCCTGGTGAGACACACCATATTGACACATTGAGACTGCCTGTTGAGAAA
Source organism: Furcifer pardalis (assembly GCA_030440675.1). Lineage (NCBI taxonomy): Eukaryota > Metazoa > Chordata > Lepidosauria > Squamata > Chamaeleonidae > Furcifer > Furcifer pardalis. The sequence goes on from CP126894.1 coordinate 130,892,472, forward strand.
TCACTGATCCCTGTAAGATTTCTCACATTCAGCACATTCATGCCAGGAAAGAATTCTTGAAATCATTTGGATTATTTTTGTGCAGGTTGCACAAAATAAGGATACCTTTATTGTTTTATTGAGTTTAAAGCATTAGAGAGATTGCTTGCATCTTTTTAATCAATCAGCCAGTCTGTTGTGCATGTTCTTGTTTCAGACAGAGGGGAAAAACAACTTTCTCTTTGCAAATTTTTGCACAAAGTGCAGAAACTCTGTGGTCCTCTATCTCATTCTCATGCTGAATGTGAGAAATCTTACAGGGATCAGTGATTTCTCAACATGCAGTCTCAATGTGTCAATATGGTGTGTCTCACCAGGATTAAATAATTTTATAAGAATTTATCATGTCTCTAATACAGTGTGAGAGAAATAGATAGTCAAACTGGGATTACCTATTTGACTGATGCAGGAATTATTGCTCTCTATGATAAAATAGATTTGTTTTATAAGTAACATAATCACATATCTAGATCTGGTTTTGTAAGGTAGCTGTGAGACATCATCACATTCAATATATGATGCCTGATTGTAAGGAAGCAAAAAATAAAAGGATATATTAATGTGAAGGAAAAAAAGATGACACAGAAAAAAAAGCTGAAAGGGGAGGGAAGGGGAGGGGACAGCAGCTTTGACAAGACTAGAGCTGGGATCTATTTCAGCATCTGTCCTCAAATACATACTTCCATATAATAATGTAGCCAGTTATCATTGGAGAGGAAATAATATTAGGAATCCAAATGTATAACAGCTTTAGTCTTGAGCAATACATTTAATGGAGATACTATACCAAGAATTGCTGTCTGCCCTTTTTAAGCTGTCACTCAAAGACTACAATTGCAAACTATGATTGTACCTTATAATGCAAGTGAACCTTTTTGCTGGATTGAAAGGAAGGCAGGTTGTAGCCAGTGTCATCATTTAAATAACCTATGTAGACTACTGGAGTTAAGGAACACAGTTACCAGTATGCTGAAGATAGTACTAGTAGTGTAAAGATTCAAGAATTTGAAGTCACTCTTTTAATGAGTGTGTGTGTGTGTGTGTGTGTGTGTGTGTGTGTGAAAGTACAAAGAGAGCTATGCTCTTGGGTTTCTTTTAAACCAAGAGTATTCAGTAGCAAATATTAAATGATAAACACCGATTGCTTAAAATCGGACGGGCCATTTTAAGCAAAGCATTTTAGCTCATCATGATATGTAGCACCTTATTGAAATTAGGAGGTGTTAATTCTTAGCTTGAATAATATATTAATATAATATGTAAAGTGAATGGCATTGTTAATCACAGTCGCGCCTGGAACGACTTTGCTTCTGTGCACGGAATGTTAATTTTGCAAAACATTAATTTCAAAGATTTTGCAGCCGTGCTTTTGTAATTAAATATTAATGTCACATGTTATTGCAGTAGCATGTTTATGAAAGCCGGCAACACTTCAAGTCAACTCATTTGTTTTTATATTTATTCTTGTACATCTGCAATCCCTTCCATTTCACAATATCAAAGTGAAGGCCATTTTGAATAGTCAATATGTAAAACATTTTTCATTGTAAGCGTTTTTTAACATCCAACAGGGTAAATATTTAATGTGGTGTTTTTAGCTGGCATAATTTTTCCAGAAAATTGGCTATAACTTTTAACAACTTGTAGGTAAGCTAAGCTGTCTCAGTTTTTTGGCTTCAGTCGCCTGAAAATTAAAAAAGACATAAATGTGATGAAAACCCACAAAATTATGCAAGAATTATGAGATTCTGTATAAAATTCTGGAATTCTAAACACCCTTCATTTTACTACTCTCAATGGTTTGAGATTTTATTCCTTTGTCTTTAAAAAACAACAACAGGTACTGATATATCTGTTTGATTCATTTTTAAAAGTGATTTAACCAACTATCTTGTGCTGTTGTATTCTGACTTACACTTTTGTTCAGTGTCTCAGTGCTTCATGAATAATTTTAATAATGAGGATTTTTCACTGTACTGTATATGGTACTGGATTTGTTTCCTGTGGCTCTTTTTACCAAATTACAATATCTGATGATTTTGCCTGTGGTACTTCAAACCTGTGAATTATGTTACTCTACACATAAAGTCATTTCCATTTCTGCATATTAGCAACAAGAGAAGCATTTGAGGTATGGCACACTGAAACTTCCTTTCGGTTGTCAAAAAAATTTTTTTTCCCTCCAAAGATGTTCATTAGGTAGCAAAAATGTAGCTCAGCAGAGTAGACCGTGAATCATTTAAAAAAAAAAAAGCAACCTTATTTATTGTATCACAAAAATTCGGGAACAATCAAGATGCATTGTTGTTTGGTTATGGCCACGCTTAATAGTTTAAAAATTATATCGGCACCTGATGCTGCATGTTAACAGCTAATACCCTTTGACAGTGATGAATTTAAAGGATGAAGAGGAGATACAAACTACATTTTGCAAGCATGATGTGTCTCCAACAATGCCATTTAAATATTATTTGTCACTATTTAAAATGAACCTTTCCCCTTTAAGCTGTGCCATTATGCTCATTTGTCCTGTCAATGCTGACAAGCTCTATGACTCACACACAAAAATGGTCATTAGGTACTGCATCTTCATCTTATTTAAAAAACAAGGAGTGGGGGGGGGGAGGAAAGCATTTTGATGCCTCTAAAAGCCTGTAATTATTTTCATCCGAAGAGATAGTGTTGCTTGGAAGGTAATTTAATAACCTTTTGCATGTACCTGGGGAATGCCTCTCTAGGGAACCAAGGTGCGGACATGCCATTCAGTCGTCAAAACATGACCTTTAATGGTTGCTCGGAGAGACGTTATGTTGTGCACAGTACAATGCTAATTCTGCTTTCTAATATATGGAAAATTTAGTTCTAGAGCAGTGATCGTTTTATAAGATGAATTAATGTTGGTGAATGGTTCATGAAACAAAAGGAATGCAAGCTTTCTGGATATGGGAATTTTTTTCCACCCACTTTGGAAAGGGCTTTCAGCATATGAGATTCTTGTGAGGGACCTGAACTGGAAACCTAATCCTCTCTTTTCCTTCTCCATTTGCATTTTTCACTTTCCAGCTGTCATCTTGAACACACAGTTTGGGTCACAAAACAGCTTTTATTTAGGCTGGTAGGACAGGCTGACCTGCCACTGTGCCATACAGAAGAGGAAAAGTCCATACGATGTTTCCGCATCATCTTCAGAAAGAACAGGGATTATTGTAAATTATTTGGTGCAATTATGGGGTTAGAATGAATCGATATGTAACTTTGACTTTAGAAATAAAACATGCCAGGCATCAGGAAGATACACTCAGAAAAGCAGACTCTATGCTGCAACTTCAAGATCCCGAAACTATTTTGGCAGAGAAATATTAGATCCCACCCTTGTTAGAAATGCTGGGATTTCAACTCATACCTTTGACATGTCATCCGTCAATTTATTAACACGCTAGTGCAGTGAGTCACTGAACAGGCTCTATCAATTTGCTTAGGATTCTCCCCCCACCCCTTTCCTGCCTGCCACCCCTTTGAAATGTCTCTAATCCCCATCACTGTTCTCTCAACCGGTCAACATTAAAGATTTATGCTGCACTTTTTTCATTGCCACACCTGAATATGGATTACTTAAATGGACTGTAAATAATTCATATTTTGGAATAAGTTTCCATTACAGACCAATGTTGTAATTTAATCTACTGTATTATAGGTTATGCCATTTTTGGATTGTTTTCTATGTGCGTTTTGCAGCTGAGCAGACAACAGTTTAAGTAAAATAGACATGCCATTTGTTCAGCTTATTCTCCGCATTCAGCACTGGGCTGCAGGAAGCAATAAAGCAAATGTGGGTAATTTCAGCAGCTTTCCTTTGTTTTTTAAGGGAGAGAAAAAGCAAACCGACTCAAATTGACATAAGAACATTTGAGTAAATAAGAAGGAGTATTCATGTAATTTGCTATACAAAAAGTTTCAATGTTTAGTATATCATTTTTAATAGAGCATTTAAAGAAAAACCACATTTAAAAAAATTCATTTCTGTTCTGATGACTTCTAAATATGGTGCATGATTATTTTCTCTGTAGCATCTCCAACAGAAAAGGACCTATTTGCAAAGGATGGGGTTTTTTTTAGCAAGGTCACTCATTGCAAACAGAAATACTCCACTGTGGTAAAGAGCAAAGAATTCTAAACCCAGTCCTTGGATAAGTGTTTACACTTAAAAGACATTTAAACAATTTAAGATTAAGTTGCAGATAGCAAAAATATATATATTAATAATAGATTAATCCGTGAAAATCTATGAAGACACATAAGATAATGATTTAAAAAGGAATAATTTAAAGAGATGAATTAAAAAATAGAATTAAAAAAGAAGGCCAGCGTAAACTAGGGAAAAACATGCTGTGAATAAAGTCTGTTAGATCTTGAAATAGCAGCACTGCTAAATAATGCATAGTTTTATTTTTCTACAATTTGCATAAACCTTAAGAGAGTATTTATTTGTGTAAAACTTCATGTATTGAGCAAGAGAAGTGTGTGTAGAGGGTGGGGGAATGGCACTCATTTTGTTTTCATTTTGGTATTTAGGAAAAATATTCTGTTACATATGGACTACTTAGACCTAATCATCTGACTGAATGTGATGTGTTTCTTGAGCCAGGTTGGAAAGGGCTGGATTGAGAACAGTGCCCTGGTCTTGCTGCGGGCTACGCAGGTTGGCCCAAGCTCTGCTGGGGAGCAGATGGCGAGCCAATGCTTGCAGTCACACTTACCTTCCTTGCTAAATCCATAATCCCTCACTGGACACGCAGCCAAGGCAGGCTTTGGAGACGGAAAGGAGGTTACAATCTGGACTTGGGTATTGACTGCCAGAACTGAGAAAACAGCTCAGAAATTTTCAGATGCTTAACAAGTTATCTGTCTTGTCCCTAAGCCAGTGCAGCATTTTTAAAAGTAATTAAGACATGATTGAAAATGTGTGTGTGCCATCTAAATAAAACAACAACAACAAAGAAACCTCCAGGAAAAAGAAACAGAAAAATAATCATAAATAATCAAATCTAATAATTAAAGGAACATTCAGTGTAGTAGCTTAGAATTGAGGAGAGTGTGTGGAAAATATACATTCATTTTTCAGTGAGAGCATTTCATATATCTGTAGAGACACACAAACTCAGGCAGCATGCACACATGCCTCAAGAAAAGAAAAACAGGTTTTAAAATATACCAAATGGATAATGGAGGATTTTACAGTTGTATAGTAGTTTAGCTCATAGTGTGTTAATTAATCATTCAGTTAGTTTCCCCCGAAAGTTTGTCTCTGTGTTGTATGTATTGCAAAAAATATAATATATACAAAACAAGTAATATGTTCATATGCAGAAAGTACTATACAGTATAATAATCAAACCATGACCTCTCCTTCTCCATGCCTCCGTTTCAGAAATATATGTTCTGTGGCAAACCCAGATATTATTACACACACACACACACACACACACACACACACACACACACACACACACACACACACACACACACACACACACACACACACACACACACACACACACACACACACACACACACACACACACACTTTAGGGGAAGCCAAATCCTAATCAGCTACAATAAAGGGGGGAAAGATAAGACCATCTGTTTAAAGCAAGTGGATTTGCTATAAAAGGATGGCGTATAAAAAAAGATAGAAATATTGTGATTGTGTATTTACTTAAATGTGATATGTATGTTTGTTTGTATGCATATGCATATATTTATATGTGTGTGTATTTATACATTTATAGAATGTACATATGTATATTTGTGTTTATTTTATGTGTACAGATTTTGTGCATCTGTATTGAACACAAATTAGACATATAGGCTTGCATATTACATTACTGTTAGCATGCAAGTTAATATTCTTTTAATTGTCTCTCCCCTTCCTCAATATAATTTTTTCTACATGTCAGCCAAACTAACAAAGATGACCCATATCTAAGAGTTTATTTGACAGATGGTTGCGTTCAAGTATTGTCATGAGTAAAGCTGATATTCTCAGTTCTGGAATCTCATAACTACCATCTGCAAAATCAAAGTAACCTTCCATGGATGATATCCATTGTCTTGGTCAATAGAGCTGCACCACAAGTTTATTGGTGGCATTTTGATTTTATCTTCAAAAATCCTTTATAAGAAGAAAATATGAGGGCACACAGTCCCCTTCCAGCAATCTTTTGTGGTATCCTGTAGGCTAGGGTGACATAATCTTCTTGTTCAATGAACCAATCAGTATTTTACAACACATCTTCCCATCATATTTTAGTGTGCTCCCTCCCCCAGCTATTTATTTACTTCTTATTTATTAATAAGGGTAAAGGTTTCCCTTGCTTGAAAGCCAGTCATATCCAACTCTAGGGTTCAGTGCTCATCTCTGTTTCAAAGCCAAAGAGCCAGCGCTGTCTGTTTTTGCATACATTTCCGTGGTCATGTGGCAGACATGAATAGACACCGGAGCACACAGAGCACTGTTTACCTTCCTGCTGAAGTGGTCCCTGTTTATCTACTTCCAATTTCTTGCTTTCAAACAGCTAGGTTGGCAGGAGCTGGGACAAAGACAGGAGTTGAGCCACTACTAGCAGCAAATAAACAGCCAATAAACACCTGCCTCTGAAATTAGGGAACTAGTCTTTGTTGTTGTGCTTTCAGGTTGTTACCAGCTTACGACAATTCAGTGATATAAATACTTCCAAAAGTGCCTATTATTAAAAGGTTCAGGTCAATGTCATAGTTTCCTTTACTAGGTCAATCAAATTATATGTGGGATTCCTCTTACGTTCCCCTTTTACTAGAATTGTCTTTTCTCAAGCATTTTGTCTTCTCACTGGAAAAGACTCCTCATTACCCATTTTTTTGAGAGGGCCACAAAAAGAGAGTCTGCCTCCAAGCTGATTGGTTGAGCAATGGGTGAACGTGGATGGTTACTACTATCTTCAGGAATAACATAGGGAGCAGCTGAGGACCAAATGTGTCCTTTGGACTGCTGTTTGTATACCCCTCATTGTGTAGTAGTTAAACCAAGGGGGCCGAAACTATTCAGGTTATGGGCTGGCTACATGGTTCAGTGGGCCAGTCACGGGGTTTCTCCCACCAGAAGCGGAAGTAAAACGTGCCTTGCAGTCTGTTTTGCAACAGGATGAGATAGAGTTTAAGCTGCCATTTTCTCTGCTTAAATCAAGGGTGCCCAAACTATGGCCCATAGGCTGGATCCGCCCCTGATGCCAATTCACCCTTATCACTCCCGGAAGCAACAAGAGTGGTGTGGGCCAGATGAATTGGTGTCAGGGGCTGGACCTGGCCCACAGGCCATAGTTTGGCCACCCTGGGTTAAACTGTAGTACTGCAGCCCAAATTGCTCATGTTGTGCATCATGCTCAAGTTGACTCAACCTTCTATCCTTCCAAAGTCAGTACAATGAGTACCCATGATGTTAGGGTAAAAAAATGATAAATTGTGAACAGTCCAAAGAGTACACAAGCACTATGGGGCTGTATATAAGTTTACATTGTAAAAAAAAATATCTTGGTTTTGCATTTATTTATCAATGATATTCAGTTTTATGTAAAGCAGTTCCTTTTATATCCTACTATTTGGCATTGAATAAGTTTCCCCATTCTAGTTGTGCTTTTATGGATGGCAGTAGAGACTCTTAAAATAGCAGAGGAGAGAAGGGACACAAAAGGCAAAGGAGAAAGGAAAAAAATACAATCATTTGAATACAGAATTTCAAAGAAAAGCAAGGAGAGATAAGAAAACCTACCTGAATGAACAGTGCAAAAAAATAGAAGAAAACAACACAAGAGGCAGGACTAGAGATCTTTTCAAAAAAAAATTGGGGAAATCAAGGGAACTTTTAAAGCAAAAATGACCATGATAAGGGACAAAGATGGCAAGGAGATAGTTGATGCAGAAGAGATTAAGAAAAGATGGAAAGTGTACACAGAGGAACTTGACTAAAAGGACCTCAACAGTCCTGATAATAATAATGATGAGGAAATTGAACTTGAGCCAGACATCCTAGAGAGTGAAGCCAGAAAGGCCCTAAAAAGCACTGCAAACAACAAAGCCAGAGGAGATGATGGTATCTAAGTTGAACTTTTTAAAGCCCTAAAAGATGATGGAATCAAATTATTGCATTCTATATGCCAGCAGATTTGGAAAACAAAACAATGGCCACAGGATTGGAAAATATCAGTATACGTTCCAATCCCCAAAAAGGGTAACGCCAAAGAATGTTCAAATTATCGAACAATTGCGCTCATCCCACACGCTAGCAAGGTGATGCTCAAGATAATACAGGATATACTGCAGCAGCACGTGGAGAGAGAATTACCAGAAGTGCAGGCGGGGTTCAGAAGAGGCAGGGGGACTAGAGACCACATTACCAACATATGTTGGATCATGGAAAAAACAAAGGAATATCAGAAACAAGTCTACTTCTGTTTCATTGACTACACTAAGGCCTTTGACTGTGAGGACTACAACAAAATGTGGCAAGTAATTAAAGAGATGGGAATACCAGAACACCTTATATGCCTCATGAGAAACCTGTACATGAATCAAGAAGCAACAGTTAGGACAGAATACGGAATGACAGAGTGGTTTGGAATAGGAAAAGTAATAAGACAAGGCTGAATTTTGTCACCCTGCTTATTCAACATATACACAGAGCACATAATGCACAATGTGGGGATGGAGGAATCACAATTTGGGATCAAAATTGCTGGGAGAAACATCAACAATTTGAGATATGCAGATGATACCACCCTAATGGCAGAAAGTGAGGAGGACTTAAAGAAGCTCCTGATTAGGTTGAAAGAAGAAAGTGAAAAAGCTGGCTTGAGACTCAATATAAAGAAAACTAAGATAATGGCAACAGGCCCTATCAGTCCCTGGAAAATAGATGGGGAAGAAGTAGAAGCAGTGACAGATTTTACTTTCTTAGGATCAAAGCTCACTGCAGATGTGATTGCAGCCATGAAATAAAAAGGCGACTGATTCTTGGGAGGCAAGCAATAAGAAACCTAGGGATCATAGTGAAAAGTAGAAACATCACATTGCAAACAAAAATTCGTATTGTCAAAGCAATGGTATTCCCTGTGGCAATGTATGGTTGTGAGAGCTGGACCATTAGGAAAGCTGAGCGCAGAAGAATAGATGCCTTTGAGATGTGGTGTTGGAGGAGAGTTTTGAGAGTCCCCTGGACAGCGAGGAGAACAAATAGGTCAATCTTAGAAGAAATTAACCCTGACTGCTCCTTAGAAGGTCAAATAGTAAAGATGAAGCTAAAGTACTTTGGACATCAAATGAGAAGAGAGGATTTGCTTGAGAAAGCCTTGATGCTGGGAAGGGTGGAGGGCAAAAGAAGAAGGGGCGGCCAAAAATGAGATGGCTAGATGGTATTGTAGAGAAAATGGGCACAGAGCTGAGCGAGTTGAGGGGGATGGTGGAGGACAGAAGTGCCTGGCCGACAGTGGTCTATGGGTTCGCAGAGGGTCGGAATCGACTGTGCGACTGAACAACAACAGAGTAGGCTTGGAGAAGAAGTGATATGGTAAACAAAAGAATGATTCTAAAGGTTTTGAGTTCAAATTGCCACACACTCATAAAATGTAATGACCTTTAATCAGTTGTTATTCCATACTTATCCTAGATAAGACATCCCAGGAACAAGGATCTAAAATTGTATTTTATTTTTAATTTTAAAAAATTAAGAAAAGTTATTTGCTCTGCAGCAGCTGTAACAGTTCTGACTATCAGGTTTCCAGGCTGCAAAATAAATTCCATTCAAATCAGTGGGACATTTTTCCAAGCAAGTCTCTGTAGAATTGATTGGTACAAAGTAGTGTGCTTCTTCTAGCCATCTTTTCTCATTGTGAACTTAAATCTGTAATCCAGAATCTTATACAAGTGTTGATCGTCTCATTATTTGTAGAAATCCAAATGCAAACATAAAAGTCAAGCAAATTAACATTCAAGGATCTCATTATCTTTTCACTCTATCTGTATGCACTATTTTTCATTAGCAAGAATAATGACTTGCAGGCAATCATCACCCCCTTTTTCCTGTTTTTTAATGTATCAGTATCTGAGTAATTCAGTCAGAACAGGCCATTTAAGCCTGTGTTGATGTAGTCCATATACAAGTTTAGGGCTGGAGATTTTTGCTCTCTGAAAGGAAGGGTCTTCCATTTGTAAAGATGATTGTTAATATCCAAGCCATTTTAAATAAATACACATACAGTAATACCTCATATAACATTAGTATCGAATAACACTAAAATCGCATAACATTAAGGAATCTGGGGGGAAGAATTGCATCGGATAACATTAAGATCCTATGGGATGCTTCAGATAACAACCGCTAAAGCCTGTGTGGTTACAATGTATCTCTATGGATCCCATAGGATTTTAACATGCATCAGATAACACTAAAAATCATATAACACCAAGACTTGTGGAACCAGGTTTTAGTGTTATATGAGGTTTTACTGTATAAGTATGGCATTCTCCAATTATGTGAAGAATTTCCCCACAAAGCACTGTTTCAGTTTAGTTTTGATAAGAATTTACCTATATTCATTTTTTCCATGTTTAGAATGGAAATAATTTGACAGTTTGAAAAACGAAACAAAGATTCATCCTTACAGGCATAGGACTTTGAGTGTTTCTTACCAGAAAATCTGGATTTGAACCTTTTTTTGTATTCAGCTATATTAGAACTGACTCAAAACTGCCTGTTGTTGTTGTGGTGGTGGTGGTGGTGGCGGCGGCGGCTTGGTTTGGTTTGGTTTGGTTGTCCTCTATAGCATCTACATGGCAGGCAGATCTTGTCCACCTTTAGATTAACTATATCTATTGAATTTAGCCAGTAAAAATGGGAGATAATTTTATTTCAGTGTCTTTTTGTAGATAATCTGAAAGTATGATCTATTGCTTTTTTACTGGATTGCAGTATAAACTCTTCCCCAACACATCTCTCTTCTGTTTTGTGTGTGAATTGTTCTCTGAGAGACTAGCTTAAACAATTAATACCTGACTTTATTTATGGACTGTTTTTCTATTAGAGAGTAATGTAAGCAACTTACAAACACATCATGGAACATAATACTCGTCACATCAGTCCTAAATCCTAATGTTTTCTTCTGTTGTACATGTGTCACTTTGACACATTGTGTATGCATAGGTAAAGGTAAAGGTTTCCCTTGCTTGAAAGCCAGTCGTATCCGACTCTAGGGGTCAGTGCTCATCTCTGTTTCTAAGCCGAAGAGCCAGCGCTGTCTGCTTCTGCAGATATTTCCATGGTCATGTGGCAGGCATGAGTAGACACCGGAGCGCATGGAACGCTGTTACCTTCCCACCGAAGTGGTCCCTATTTATCTACTTGCAATTTCTTGCTTTCGAACTGCTAGGTTGGCAGGATGTGTATGCATACAGTAGAGAATAAATCCTTGTTAATGGCATGTGTTTGTATGTTGTACCTGTGAAGCTAGATAGTCCATTAGCTAGCTGTTTTGCATTGAACCATGTGTTTAACAATCCTTATTAGCATTTTGACAATTTTTTAGGGATGAAAATTCATCATGGCTGATACTGGCTCTCCTGTTGCCCAAGGCAGGAAGAGAAAATCTGCAGCATAATCTGTTGATGCCATTACCCTTACCAGTACAGTCATCTGGGTAGGTCCAGATGAACAAATTAAGAGAAGGTCTTTTGTAACACTACTAGCTCTTAACCAGTTATCAATAACCAAAGCATACTCAAATATTATGTACAAAAATGGGACTGTTTGCAATAGTATAACTGTTCCTGGTTTTTTAAAAAAAATACTCTCACAGCTGCTGTCAGGACTTGCAGCTAAACTCAGAGGGAACAGGAAAGGGCGAGAGGATGATGATCCCTGCTGCTCAGAAAGTCCAGGGTTTTTCAAGTGGCTCAGACACTGACTGGAAGGCAGGAGGTCAGCAATTTGATTCCCAAGAACTGCAGGGCGGAATGAGCTCCCGTCCTTGTCCCAGCTCCTGCCAACCTAGCAGTTCGAAAGCAAGAAATTGCAAGTAGATAAATAGCGACCACTTCAGTGGGAAGGTAAACAGCGTTCCATGCACTCCTGTGTCTAGTCATGCCTGCCACATGACCATGGAAACATCTACATAAGCAGACATCGCTGGCTCTTCGGCTTTGAAACGGAGATGAGAGCACTGAACCCTAGAGTTGGATATGACTGGCTTTCGAGCAAGGGAAACCTTTCACTCCAAAATATCACTGTTTGCAAGAAAACCACATTGTCTCACATGGGGCTCGCACCCCACAGGGAGACTTCAATCCCCAGCAGCCTAAGTCAGTACATTGGCTGATCATTTCTTTGGGGAATTGACTTAGGCTTCAGGGAATTAAAGTCCAAAAACCAATGGTTGGGAAACACTGCTCTAATGTATATATACATGCACATAACCACTATTTTGAAGCTGTTATATAAAGGCCCACCTTCTGTGACATCACAAAGATATGTTAACTGGCCTCACTTTTTGCCCCTGAAATGTCAGAGAATGGGAAGTTGCTGATAGACCACCACCTCCCTCCTCCTCCTCCTCCCTTCTTCTCCTCCCTGCTCTACCCAAAGCAATGTCCCTTTTGTTTCTTTAAACAGTGATAGCAATTACACTTATATACTCCCCCATAGTGGTTAGTGTACTCTCTGGGCAGTTAACAAGTTAATTAACATCTTGCCCCAAACATGCTGGGTCCTCATTTTACCAACCTCAGAAGGATGGAAGGAGTCAACTTTGAGACCGGTCAGGATCAAACTCACAATGATCACAGTTTTGGCTGCAGTACAGCACTTTAACCACTGTGCCAAATCAACAGTGACAGTCCAGGAGAAGCTATAAAGGTGAAAACAGGTGGCAACTTCTCCAAGCGCCCCCCCCTCCTCAAAAAAAGGAAAAAAAATAAATCTCCATTCCAGTTCAGGGAATTCTGACACCCTACATTCTAGGTTTGGGGACTTTGAATTGAGAAACAGCCACAGGAGTTCTCCATTAAAACTGTACTGGGTCCTTCACCATGTTGTCCTTGACATCCACTGCAATCCAGTGTACGTGATTAAAATCTGCATCTATTGATGGGACAAGGGAGCTGTCAACTATCCCAGACAGCCACTTAAGAAGGATTGGAAGAATATTGGAACTGAGACTGCAGCCTTTTCATTCCCTTACCACAAACCACTTTAATAGAAAGTGCCTGAATTCAACAAAAGGTGCCATTTATTTAGGTATCAGGGTTTGGTTTTTTTGTATAGGAAGTCATGTGGCTGTTAATGATTCTTGTTTACTGCTCGTTTAAATTACCAGTCTTTATCTCTCTCTCCCCAGTGAAAGAGGGAGCTTTGCTTTTATTCTTCGAAGTTGGAATTTTGACAGGTTAGAATAAAGGAATGGGGAGCAGGAAAGATGAAGCAAGGAGCGAATTTTAAAGTTTGACTGACAAAGTGAATCCCTAAATGGGATGTGGAAACACAAGCCTCAACAAACCAGGACATTTGCGACTAACAAAGAAGAAATGGTTTTATATATTATTCACCAACCTCCAGGGTTTCCATGCCACTCAGAGTTGGCATACATTCCATATATATTATTTAATGTTTTACAGTTTGCACTGCTACAAAGGGAGTGGAGATGATAAATGCATTTCATTCTATGTTCATGTGAGGGCTTCATATAATTAGAGATCTTCCATAAATACATAGGTGTGAAAGAAAGATGGGAACTCTTGTTTGTGTTCAGGCTGTGAGTAAGGCAGTTTGTTTAACCATCTGCAGCCTGATGCTAATATTAACAGGTATGGGTCAAAAGCCAATTAAGACTCCATTGAACAGGAAGCTCATCTAGCACTGCAGGATAGGTTTGCAATGCTTTGTAAAGTGGTGGTCTTGTGCAGTCTATGGATAAAACTTTATTTGGGGCCTGTCCAAATTGCCCATTTTAAGGCTGGATCAGCTGCAAAACTGTTGTGTTTGGCATACTCCTACTGTTCTAGGTGGAAGTGATCCTTTGCCCACTTCCACTGATCATATGTGAATGGTCAGGGGAAGTAATTTTTTATATGTCTGTGGATCATCACTGACACAATGCATCACTTCGTTTAAATTTTTAAAATATATTTTTCTGTATATTGTCAGTTCAAACTGTGTCTGCAAACAGATTCTCAAATGGCAATATTATTATTATTTATTTAAATGGAGTGATGCATTGCATCAGCAATTATGTACAGACATTTTAAAAATGCATCCCCCTGCCTTTCCATAAATGATCAGGGGAAGTTTTAAATTCAAATATGCCTGGTTAGTTGCTTCAACACTCCTGATGTTTACATTTGAAGCAGCATTTGACAGGTTCAAAACTCCCATATATTCCATACCCATTGCCCAAAGGCACTGGGAATGACATATATGAGATTGTGCCAGAAAAGTAGAACCCCGTGACAAGAGCTGAAAAGAAGTATGTTGAGTGAGAGTTTGAATGCTATATATATAAAAAAGAGGGCATCAGCTCACCTCCAATCCCAACCCCTCCAAAAGCAAATTTAATACCTAAACTTGTATGAGAAGGGACCAGATGGCTCCTTTCACAAGCAGTGCAAATTTCAAACCACTTAGTCTAGTAATCTCTTGTAGGAATGGCTTGATTGAAGAGGATCCAAGGCAATGATTTTAGTTCTTTGTTATTTTTTATGGCCTTTTCACATCTGAAGAGTAGAATATATGGCTCTCTTGCTTCATACTTAATCCTCACAATTATCCTGAAACATGGACCACTCTGAGAGACAGAGATTTGGATAGGTTACTTCATTTGTTTGTTTGTCTGCCCACCTGTTTGTTTGTTTGTTTGTGCCCTGCCCATTTGGTTAACACACCAGCTTATAATAGTTCAAATCAAAAATAAGCATATACAAACCATTGAGTAAATAACAAACAATGAGATAAAAATAAAACAAATCTTACTGGCATCCAAGGCGTCCTCATCATTCTGAAAACAATTAATACAGGTACCAATCAGTCTTTCCAAATTATAGAACTCAACAGGAGACAGAACGTGTACTGGCTAAGTCCCAGTCCAACATTCTCAAAAACACACTTTTAAAAAACATTTTTAAAAAATTTTTAAATTAAATTTTCAAATAAAAATACAAATAAAACACTAAACAAATACAGAAACAAATATGAAAAGAAATACAAAACATAATCAACATTTATCACCAATAACATTCTAATTCCTTCTTTTGTAAATCATACACTTTATAGTTATTACTCTATTACAACCATTCACAGTAAATTGTCTATTTCATAGTAAACACCCTTGTGATATATACAATGCCCTGGAGGGTCAGGATATCACAGCTTCTTGCATTATTTCCAAAAACTCATTTTATCTGGTACTGGCCTTAAACCACTCAGTGTAGATTCCACAAATAATCACCAAATTTTCCAAAATCTATTTTCTTTAACTATGCCACATATATATTTCATTCCCTTGTTAACTTATCATTTAATGCAATTCCCCACATTTCCTTATACCATTCTTAATTTTTCAAAACAACATCATTCTTCCAGTTTCTCACGATATATTGTCTACCTGATGATAGCATTATAGAAATTAACTCTTCTTTTCCTCCTCAATTTTCAAATTACCCACATCGGTCATAAGACTGTATCTGATCCTAACTCATATAGCGTCCCCATACTTTTTGAAATTTCTTCCTGAACTTTTCCCCAGAAAACTTTTACCACATTACAACTCCACCACATATGTTCATATGTTCCCAGTGTACCCTTACATCTCCAACACGTGTTATTTTTGTTCTTTTCCATCTGATGCAACCTAATTGGATTTAGATACCATCTCCACAACAATTTATAACTATGTTCTTTTACTCTAACAGAGATAGTTCTCATAATCCTTTTTCTCCACTTTTCCCCCCACATTACATCCGTTATTTTAACATTCAAGTCCTGTTCCCATGTTTGTTTTAATATTTCCTGTGATCTACCTTCTTTATTTATGATCTTATAAATCTTGCTCACCAAGCCCTTAATTCCTACTTCTCCCCTTCTTATTTTCAATAGTAATTCCCCAAACTCTGTCTTACCCCTTTACAAACCAACTTTATTTAAATGTTTTCTGTTCCACTTATTTACTAATACCATTGGAACCAATTCAACCTCATCTGTGTGAAGATCTCAGACTTCTTCTCTCTATCTTTACAAATTTGTAGCCAGTCCTTTAACAGGATTGCACCATTTATCACAAGTATTTCTTTCACCCTTTTTGTCTATTTTTATTGGGAAACTTTTTTTAAAACCTAGAATCCTCTTCTAAACACTTTTTCTTTTGGTATAATTAGAATTTGCTGGAGGATGAAACTGAGCAAGATATAATTATTTGTCTATGCTGAAGCAGATTATACCTTTAAAGGACACTTATGTAAGAAGTATCTGATTCTTAGCTAGCTGGAGAACTTAGTGGTCTAGGTGTCTGACTATAAAGCTGGAGGTTGAACTTCAATTTCATAGTGTGCTTCTGAGGAGAAGAGCAGTCATGGGCAAACTGCATAGTCTCACAGTGACCTCAGAAGAAAGAAATGATAAATTCCACAAAATCTGGCTGTGGCAGAAAATTAGCCTGAGACCAACAGAATTAGCCCACTCTTGCCTTAGGCACTATGCAGGCTTTCCCTGTAGCTTCTCCTTTATTTGACAGTCTGTTCCTTACAGTAGCGTAGCGGTGGGGCACCCCAGGTGGCACTTTTTGGGCATATGAGTGTTCTTGGACTACAATTCCCAGAAGTCCTAGCGGGAGTGGGAGCTGGCATCCTAGGCCCCACCCAAGGGGCAGCAAATTTGGCTTACGCCCCGTGTGGCTGAAACCCACGTTATGCTACTGGTTCCTTACTAGCTTTCTGGCCATCTCTTTTTATTTTTTATTTTATTTTTGGTGCCTTGTATAATGCCTTAGTTCAGCATTTCCCAAACTATGTTCTGTGAAACACTGGTGGACTTTAATTCCCAGAAGCCTACGTTAGTACATTGGCTGATCAGTGCTTTCAGGAATTGACTTAGGTTTCTGAGAATTGAAGTCCAAAAACCAAAGATTGGGAAATAGTACCTTAGCTTATGCCTCAATATGAATAACAAATAATTAAGGAATAACAAATAATTAAGGAATAATTTCTACTGTATCCTATACAGTAAAACCCCAGGTTACAACCACCTCATTTTAAGTTTGCTGTGGTTTACAACGGCAAATCCTATGGAAATGCCGTCCTGATTTATAAATTATTAATGTATTTTTTTCAGTTTACAACAATCAATTCAGGACGGTTTTTAAATTTTACAATTTTATTGAGTTACAATGGAGGTGGTTGGAACAAAACTCTGTTGTAACCCGGGCCTTTACTGTACTTAATATCTTCCAAAGTTCTATATCCTGACCTATGAATCTGTGTGAATTTTAATCCTAGCCAAACTGGTCCTTTACCTTTTCCACAGAAGATGAACTGTCTTCTAACATTTTGTTGTTCTTGATTCTGTCAGAACATAAAATGCTTCTGAACATTCAGTGACATCACAGCAGCTGCTTGAAGCTTCACCATATCCATTAACACATTACAATCACTCGGTAATCAAGAGAAATTTGGAAGAAAATAGGAAAATAAGTGGTTGTGGTTGTGCATATAAGAGCTATATATAAAGCTCTGACCCTGTCCTCTAATTTTAACTGTAACTCTGCCCAGACATGCCAGGAGGACTTTCAAGAGGAAGATCAAGTATACTAAGAAAAGTGGTGGTAATCACTTATGCCCATTTGCCACTTATTCCAATTTATCTTCTTGAAACCACAGGATTGCAGACGAACACTGAATCCCAAGCTTTGAATACACTGAATTAATTTTATATTTTTCAAGTATTTTCAGATATAACAATGCATCTTGCAAAGAATGAATATGATAAGCAGTTGGAACTTGTGTTAGAAGCAGAACTTTCCTTTCAAGTAGAAGTGAAAAAAAGTTAAAACAAAAAAAGTTACTTTTTTGTTGCTTGAGGGGTGGGAGGGAGAGTACTTTAGAAAGGCTGTGAGCATAGGCAGCCCCTGAGTGGCACGGGAGGTGACACTCAAAAACTTCAGGATGGTTTTTCTCTCCAGCTCCGTCCATTTGCCAGACGCTGGCTACAGAGCCTGGTGATTCTTGTTCTGCCACCTTAACATCCTTATGCAAATCATAAGTGGAATGTGTTCCTCCTGCTCTCCCTGCCCCCACAGAGTGTCTGGATAATTTCCATGGCATTTCACAGCCTCCCACGCCAGTTACATGCTTATGTGAGTAACACTAAAATCTCAGCTTGTCCCTTCATTGATGTGACTAGCAGAGATTTCACTGTTTGTGAGCACCTTATTTTTTTAAAAAAGGCTACCACACTCAAGGAAACTAATGTTGCCTATAGTCATGACTGCACAATTGATTCATTGTTTATTTCTGGGGAAGGGGCAGGGGTCTGAAGAAAGGAGGCACTACACTCCTGGTACATTCCTTAGGGATCTAATTCAATGAGGTGCTGAGAGCTGACCGAAACTGAGCTAAAAAATTACCCCTAAGAATCCAAGGGTGGAGGTGGATGGGCTCATGGGAACCCCTTCATCAATGAAAATGTAAAACTGCAGGACTTTACACTGGCTAATGGATTTCATTCACCCACCCCATCACCAAATGACATTTTAATTCCCCAAGCCATAATATGGCCCTTAACTCAATTGTCAATGTAGGGACCCAGACTTACCTGAAGACCCCTGGTTGTTCTTGGGGTGGCTGCCTTGGGTCAACAGGCTCCCAGAAAGATGGTGACTCCTTGTAATCTCCCAGGCCATGCTGTGGCCACCAGAAGACCACTTGCTGTTGAATGGTCCATCCTGCAAGGGATGGCTGACCTGAGGGGAGTGAACTTCACTCCTGTTCTGCAGCCCCATACATAAACAGGTGTGCTCTGTGCTCTTGGCCATTTTTTCCAGCCACCTACCCTGTAAGCAACTGGTTCTATGCTAGAGCTGCTATTGGATTGAGCCCCTCTGTGGGTCATGGCCTTATCATACTCTGCAGATTATTGTCTCTTGATTTTTCCTTTCTTTTCATCATAACTTTTTCACTAGCTTGAGGCACTGAATTATATCCAGGCTGTGCCAATTGGTAGGTGTCCAGCCTGACATATTAGAAAAATGCTCTTAAGTGGAGCTGAGTCACTCAGTGGCTGAAGACCTGGCCATGCCCCCTGGCAGCATGTTGTTATGGGAGCTATAAAACGGTGTATAATCACATGGTCTCCAGTGGATGGCAACTCTTGAATGAATTCCAGCTATCAGCTGGTAGACAATGAATTTGGGACTGGGAGGCATTCAGGTCATGCATGAGATGGTACATCATCCTAATGTGGCTGGTGCTTGCATTCATCTTCTCATTCTGTGACAGTTTGATGCAGCTCTGTTTTTTCCCATCATCTGGCACATTCTCCCTTATTCTAAAGTATTTTAGCAGCTTCTCTAACATTCTTCTGCTACAGCTATGAACTCTGATTCTGTGGAAGACAAAGCAACATCTTGTTTACATCCTATGACATGTCTATCACTGTACATAACTAGGAACCCCCTGGTGGACTTACAGTTTTTGCTATCCTCTGCCCAGTCTGCATCTGTGTACTCTCAGAAGCTTTGGTGTTTTGCTGACTAGCAATCTTAGCTTAAAGTCCACAGATCTTTTCAAGTATCGAGTTGCTCTTTCACTAGCTGTACAGTCATCTTGTGTTTGTGAACTTACTTTTCTGCTTAGTATCCTTACATCAGTAACTACATCAGGTCTAGTAGTGGTTGTTTGGTATAAAAGCTTTTCTATGGCTGTTCTGCAGTTGTTATTTGTTCATCTTCTGGGATCCCCTAGCATTGAGTAATTCTACATGAAGGAAATTTCTGTTGGAATTTGTGTGTAATGTGCACTTAAGTTTCAGTTTTAATATGCCAGGAAATTAAATTTTTAAAACTCCTTTCATTTATGAATGTGGGATATTATCCTACTGTATCTACAATTTAAAACATCAGCATATGATCAAATATGGCTGCACAATATCAAGCCTGCATTGCCAGTAGGCAAAAGGATTCCAAACTTTACATAGAAAAGTGCAGCCTGAAAATTGACAGCACCAATGGTAGCAATCAAGCTGGTCTACAGGAGACCCTCTTGTGCTCATTACCATTTAAACTAGTGGGAGTGAGATGTGGTTAACTGATGTAAAAAGGTGTGATCTTCTTGGATTTTCCCTTGCTTTGTATACTTTGTGAATGAT
The DNA here is from genome assembly GCA_030440675.1 of Furcifer pardalis. NCBI lineage: Eukaryota > Metazoa > Chordata > Lepidosauria > Squamata > Chamaeleonidae > Furcifer > Furcifer pardalis. The sequence goes on from CP126894.1 coordinate 130,912,939, forward strand.
AGTGAGATTAAGAGTGCACCTTGTAGACCATCTTGACAGTCACTAATAAGGAAAAATATTTTTTAAATATTTTTAACTGACATAGCTAGGTTAGCTGTCCTCTGCAGAGCAAGAGAGTGATCAATTTGCCAATATCCAGAAATAGTTTACTTACTAAGGGATTTCTCAATGTTGACAGTTTGACACTGGTGCAATCTAGACAATCCCACATCCAAAAAATGTGTTTATCTCAAATGATCCTTAATTGTTCAAAATAAGCAGTAAGCTCCAACCCTTCACCCATCTGAGAAGGATTGGTCCTCATTAGGGATGAGTTAAAAGATAAATGCAAAAGTTTCCCTTGCTCGAAAGCCAGTCATATCCAACTCTAGGGTTCAGTGCTCATCTCTGTTTCAAAGCCAAAGAACTAGCGCTGACTGCTTCTGCAGACATTTCCGTGGTCATGTGGCAGGCATGACTAGACACCGGAGTGCATAGAATGCTGTTTACCTTCCCACCAAAGTGGTCCCTAATTATCTACTTGCAATTTCTTGCTTTCAAACTGCAAGATTGGCAGGAGCTGGGACAAAGACGGGAGCGCATTCTGTCCTGCAGTACTTGGGAATCAAACTGCTGACCTCCTGCCTTCCAGTCAGCATTTTAGCCACTTGAGCGTCTGTTGTCCCAGGGATTAGTTAGAAAGCTGAAACAAAAATGTTGTTTAATCAATATTTTTTGCAAAAATCTTTCCCATCCCAGCAAGGGGCTTAAAAAGCAAAATAATTTCCTTTGTAGCTGATCTTTGAGAAAGCCCGGAAGTACTGAGGGCAAAGAATGAAAACTGTCTTGAAAGGTGTATGTTTTTTGTGAAGAAGCTATGGAATTAGTGTATTTTCAGTGGAACAGGTGCCTTAGAAAGCATCCATTTATCTACCTAGCTATAAAAAAAATCTGTTTAAATGATAAAGAGAGAAGAAAAGTAAGATGCCAGCTGTATGATCAAAACCTGACAGTTGGTAATATTCAACCTTCTTTTCCCTTTGTGTTTTTTAATTTATTTATAAAAATAGACAGTTTCCTCTTCTCTCTTTTATAACTATGGTTTATTATTTTTGGAAAATGGTAGACACAAGATATCATACTACTGGCCAGCAGTGGGACACACAGTCAAGGTTGTGTCATTAAAATAACAGGCTGTGTCTTCTTCATCAAAAGTATTCTTAGTCAGTTTTTTTAATGACAGTGTAAAATTCAGCCTGTAGCTCAGATAGTGTTTAAGCAGCAGTAGAAAGGGACAACGGCTGTTTGCCGGATTTAATAAAAGAGATAATCCCTATTGTACATTTAACAGCAACCCCAGATATAGTGAATGGATTTATGGTGGTTATCCTTTTTGGGCAGGACCCACCTCCAGGGAAGCAGGGATGTGCTGCAGAAGCACAAGGAGGATTTTGGTCATGTTTCTTTGCTTTTTCTGAATCTCATTTTCTTGTTTCATCTGAACCAGGGGCCATGCTGTGTGGCCAATTCTAGCTCAGTTTCTGGATTCATTACTTAAAACTGGCATGCTGTGAAGCTCACTTCTTCTTTACTTCCTCTTTTCCCCCTTCCATTGTTGAGGGTGAAGCTATTATAAACTCCAGTCTCTGATTCAGATAATATGATAAGCAGATACTTAGGGAAACCAGACCATGGGGAATGGAAGTGGCTCCATTCTGGCTTGGAGTCTAAGCTTTGTGCTGATTCCTCCTGCTCAAATATGGTAACCTATGCTTTACCATTACATAGGAACCATTCCCTTCTGTGAATAAGCTTTTAGTTTACTTTGGTTTAGTTTTATGAGGTTTATCAGCTCCCAAGGTAGCTTAGTGGATAAGATACTGAGCTGGAGACTGGAAGATCAAGTTTCTTTACCAGAGAGCTACACTTGGGGACATGAAAGGAGCCTCATTTGGGTGTCCCCTGAATAGAGTTTCTCCAGCAAAAATCCTTTCAACCCAGAGTAATCTCTGACATGAAATGATTATTATTATGGGGTTTATCTTCAAGTTAATATATTTGCAAGTTAGTGGCTAGAGCAGTGTTTTCCAACCTTTGGGTTTTGTACTTCAATTCCCAGAAGCCTAAGTCAATTCCCCAAAGCATTGATCAGCCAGTGTAATGATTTATGCTTCTGGGAATCAAAGTCCCCCTGTGGGGCATGAACCTCATGTTGGGAACCACTGGGCTAGAGACTTATTAGGTATCTCTGCCAATGTAGCTCAATTCATATAAACATTATTTGTGAATTGTCACAATGTAAGAAGTCAGCTTTGGCATTTGCTGTTGTATACCAGGTTACATAATTCAGCATACAACAGAAAATGGCTGTGCTGACTTCTTAAGTTATGGTAGTTCACCACTGAGAATTACAGTGAGTGAGTAATGTCAGCAGGTGTAACTAATGGGATTTTGTTCAATATGTTTATTTAATATTTAATACTGAAAGGATATTAATGCTTTGAAGCTTTGGAATACTGCTTTAAAATGTGAAATATATTTTGTACTATATTTATAGCATGGCTTTTCTTTTTACAAAAAAGAATTAAAACTCAACTGACATTGGTTAAAAGTAGGACAGATATCTAAAAGGTCTGTCACATAACAGGGAAAAAGAAGAGTAAGGGCAATAGTCCATCAGACATATTTTATTTGACGACTTGGCTCAACTTGGAAGGAAAATGTTGAAATAAACTCATGATGCATAAAGAAAGTGGCATGACCTAGAAACGAACATCACAGAGCTATGACACTTAGGTGTTTCTTAAGGAATAAGACAATGCAGCTGGGATATCCATATGTGGGATGCGTTGTAAAGCACAAGCTAGAGATAAATGCCTCCATAAACTTTAAGTTAGTCTGATGGTAGTAAGAGCAGGATGATACATTTCTACTGCTGTAATCTTTAAGTAAATGTTTGCTCAAAATTATATGCTTGCAGAAATCCTGTATGTAGAGATAATAAAAACAATTTGGAGTGCAATGTACTAGTCTGTTGTGCTTTTCTGCTGAAATTGATTCAAAGATTGCAAACTGTAAATCCTGTTCCCAGTGTAATATTACCAAGCATCATTTTATACAGCTACAACCAAATTTTGAAGCAGGTTGCCCTGGACTGTTCTACTTCAGACCGCAAACAGCAATATCAAAAACATGCTGGAAGCCTAAGAATACAGAAAAGCAGCCCTTTTGAGGAGCCTTGAGGTAGATTGGGGAGGCTGTAGGCTCTTGTGGAAGATGGCAGTTGTGCTCTCCTTAAGACACATATAAGGTAAAGGCAAAGACATGTATAGCTCCCCTGAAAACAATCCCTCTATCTATTTTAAGAGTCTTAGGTGCAGGTGTATAAAGGTGCAGGCTGGTTCAGCTGCCAGATGCAAACGAACCCTGCTGAGGAATGTGGATGCCTGATGGGTAAAGGCACATTAATGAACAACACACTGCTCATGAGTGTATCATTCTTCAGTTGCTAGTGATGGCCTGAAGCTGTGCTCTGTGTGGGACTCTGCATGTCCCTATTTAAAACCCTACAATTCTAGACACAGAATGCTAGAATAATGTTTATGTATCAGCCTGAGAGTGCAATGCACATTTAGGGAAATGTACAGTATATGATTATCCATTTCCCTGCTACAATAGGATTTTCTAAGAGGTATGTGTCTCTATCATCAAATTTGCAGATTAAGCTTGCAGCTCCTCTTCAGGCATAAAACAAAGCATACTAAATACAAGATTCATGTGGAGAACATATAATGTGGCAATCATGTTCTCTTTCACCACTTGAGGGAGCACCTCCGCAACTACATGATGAAAATATTGTCTAGTAGTTTGACCCTCAGATATCTAATTTCGTGTTTTCACATGACTATCCAAACCAGGGGTCAGCAATTTTGTCTCTCCAGATGTTCTTGGACTTCAGATCCAAGAAGCCCTGATCAGCAGGAGTCCTGACTTGGGCTTCTCGTAATTGAAGTTCATGAACAGCTGGAGAGCCAAGTTTGCTGGTTTGTGATTAGACTATCATTTGACTTTCGGGTGTCCTTGGTTTGAGTCATGACAATGTGTTTGGGGTCTAGACTGTCTTAAGACTTTGCTTCTGGTATTATGCCAAGATCTTGCTACTCTGGCTGCCTAAGCCTACAACAGGTTGAGTAATGCTGGAAATCTTCTCATGATACACATGAAGTTTTGTTTTTATTTTGACAGCATTTTGGTATACAGCACCTCCATGCTATATTGGGAAAGGACAAGGAAGGACTTACTGTATAAACTCATCTCAGCATAAACAGATAGTTTGATTGCTCTAACTCCAATTCAGTATATTCAGCAGGCCAGGATAAAGCATGATTGTTTTGCAATTTGTATGGACACATCCATTTCAGAAAGATGAATGGCTGGCATTTTCTCATATCAACATTTTAACAGGGTGGTCTCCAGTCATATTTTGTCTTCCTATACTTCCCATCTTTCTCTAGTTGTTTTGTTCATTTGTACACTAATTCCCACCCTCTATTTTGTCATAAATTGTCATGAGGTAGGAGGGTTATATATGCTCATTCTATGAATCTCAGCAGATACTTATGTGGCAAACAAGTCTTTTAAAAAAGACCCTCCAAACCCTCAGCAGTTGTTAACTATAGGGCCAAAATAAATCTTATTTACTGTCAGCAGGGATTTATGTTGCATTCTTAATGGAACTAACAGCTGTATGAGGAATCCTATACTTCCTGAATGTTCCTATTTCTACATCTGGTATTACTTGAGGGTTTTTTTCCTTTAAAAAAGTGTTAGTGAAATTGTTAGTAAGTTTTGTGCTACCTATTGATTTATGGGCAGTTCTCTCTGTAACTGTGTGAAGTCATTTTCCTGAGAAGTATTTACTAAAGCACTGTGGTAGGTGTGCAGAGTGTTCCTTGTTTTCTTAGGATCAAGAGTACCAGCATGGCATATGTTCACTTTCTAGGACTAATGGTTCCACTGTGACCAAGTGGGAAGCTACATAAAATGAAAGAGGCTGGGCAAAAGGTTTCAGAATAGATAGCCTTGTCAGGTATCAGGCAGTTGTACATCAGCAATTTAGCAGAAACTTCAAGTGGGGGAAAAAGTGGTATCATCGCTTAAAAGGTCCTTCCCCTTTCTGAACATTTTGCTAGGCTTTGGAAAATACATATCCAAGTTTGGAAATAACTTGTTACAAATAATTAGAATCCATAGCTTTCTACATTGCCCCACAGTTCAAATAATAATCACACCTGACATTACAATCCCACATAATTCTCAATTGTATTTTTAGAAACCCATTTAGAAGCTCAAATACTATGTGAAGTCCGGATGATTGTTAGTTTTCCTAAATTGGTTTTTTTTTTAAGCAGTAGCCCCAGAGGCACTACTTTTACTCACAAAAGCATTTTCTCTCAGTATTGTGTGTAGCACTGTCAATGTTTAAGAATTGTGAGCATCCAAGAAGGCTGGAGGGTGGGAGAGGGTGTCACTGGCTGATGTCACCTTGTCCGCATCAGAGTTTGGAGATCTTATTTTCTAGTACTATATGTTTTCCAGAAACCCCCAGCCAGCATTTCCATAAGATTCTGGTTGTTCAAAAACATAACAAGCTTTGGTTTGCATTTTACATTTTCGTATTGTTGATTTCTACTGTATGCAAGAGTGAAAAGGAAAAAAAAAGAAAGGTACTCAAACATAAAATTGGGGTTAGAAATAATCTGTGTCGCAGTCTTCTCTTCAAAAAAATCTTAAATTTTACCTACTATTTTCAGTAACAAAAGAAACAGAGATTTAAAAAGATGAAACTGGAAGATGGAGATACTCAATGGTCCTTAGGAGAAATGAATCACGAAAGATAGCTACTAGAATTTTATTTTCTACTCTTTTTAAGATACGGTGCTGAAGGTATCCTTCAAGAGTCTCTAAAGAATTGACTGAATTTCCCTCTTACACACTCCTCAACAGTCTCTTTGCAGCCATCAATAATTGAAAATGATACTTTTTGAGAAATTCCAATATAACACTTTTTGGGAGATTCACAAAATAAAAATGACCACTGGTACTGGGGGGGGGGGAGCCCATAGTGTACCCAAGTATAAGCACTTAGAAAACTGTGCAAACCCTAATCCCTTTCCCCTTCCCTTCTGTCTCTTTCATGGTCATTAGTATGCATGCAGGCACTCGTGTACAATTGCAGATAACCAGTATGCTAGCTTCTCACCAGTGCCCATCAAGGAAGCAGTGACTACAGCAGTATGTTTAGATTGAGGCCAATTTTCATTAGTTTCCAGCATGCAAGTTTCCAACTTTGAATGACAGAGGAGTAATACAACCCATTTTCCTTTGTGGCGTCTACAGTGTCTTGCTCTACAGTTCAAATACTTCATTTCTGATGTTTACCCTTCTGCTGCAAATTGACCTTTGCTGCTAGAATGAGCTCTGAGAACTTTACAAAAGTGGGAGGTGAGGGAGAACACATACAGATGGTCTGAGCTGGAAATGTATGTCCCATCTGCTTCTTCCCATAAAGCCCTCCTCTCCTGTTCACTCAAAACTTCACTAATGTCAGATGATTCAGCCTCTTCACAGAAACAGAAAAGGGAATCTTTTTCCTTCCAAATTATGATCAGTGGAGTTGCATTTTCTACAAACAAATGAAGAAACAAACAAACAAACTTTTTTTCTAAAGTAGCTGAAGGAATAAAGTTGTTTTGCTTTGGCATGGCACATCACGCTCTGCAACTCAGTGGCCCATGAGAGAGTAATTTGTAGAAGCCAGTAAATGATTTTCCAAGCCCTTGTGATCGTTTGCAATGAGGGAAGATGGGGTGGAAAGAGGAACAGGATAAATAAACCAAACTATAAACTGCACAAACCAGAGTTGGTAATTATAGGTGACTCAGAGGGCCAATAAGCTGGTCAAGTGCTAGTTCTAGTGAAGGTTGTACATTTGTTTAGGAATTTGGCTCATCAGGAGCTCCATCTTTCCATTCCCAAGTAGCCTATCAGTTAAAGGGTTCTACAGGGGGTCAGAGGCCAGAAGAAGGGTACTACGACCTTTGGCAAAGTATTATGTATTGGCAAAAAACACAGGTGAGCGCCATGTAGTCATGAAATAGATGCAGCTGATCTGAGCTTTTTCCCCCTAGAGTTTCAGGTGAATTGTTGTAGCAAGAAGACTTCAGGAGTGGTTCTCCAGCTGTAAAATAAGCTGAAGGACATTCTGTAATATCTGACAGAAAGGAAGGAAGACACACAGACACACATACATGCATATATAAATTCACGTAGTCAAGTCAGTTCTTACACATACATTTTTTCTAAAGTGGAATCAAATGTCAAGTTGGTTTTAAGGTTGTTTGGTTTTAGGGTTGTTGTTTGTTTTAAGGCACATGGGGTGGTGGTTTCTGTGCAACCTGCAGAATATTGCAGAGACTCAAACTTGGGCTTTCAGCTTCTGAAGTTGCATACTTCTGTTTAGCTACATTAGGGTTCCTCAAACTTGGCTCTCCAGATGTTCTTGGACTTCAATTCCCAGAATCCCTGATCAGCAGCTGTGCTGGCTTAGGCTTCTGGTAATTGAAGTCCAAGAACACATAGAGAGCCAAGTTTGAGGAATCCTGATCTAGATAAATGGGTGATATTCTCCAAATTCACCATGAATGTATTGTTGTCCTTTAAATAGTCTGATAATTAATAAATATTGTCTGCTACTTGGTCTAATCCATGTGTCCTATACTAAATCAAGTGCACTGAATCCAAATCTGAAGTCCAATTCTGCCTAGGACATCGGGAGCTTAAGTTAGCAACTCTTACCCTCTTGGTTAGGTTCTTGAATTGATCACATGGGGTATATTTGCCACAAATGTAGCAAAAATTATCCGGTTTATTAACACAATTGTGCCTACTCATGTTCAGCTCAAAACAGACTCATTATGGCCTAGCTGTACTATCCAATGAGATGATTTTGTACTAGAGACAAACCCTTGATCCATCTCGCCTTATATACCTATTTCTGACGTCAGCTCACTGACTTGGGTAGCCTTCGGGCTTTTTTTTTTTTTTTTAGCAAAATTGGGTGGCCATGCCCACCTCCCTGACCTGCCCAGACTAACAACTACCATTTAAAAAGTTTTATTCTGTGCAAGCATATCAGAGAGTAAACAAAACAAAAAGACAGAAATGTTGTGGCACCTTAAAGACTAACTGCTGTATTTTAATGTGAGCTTTTGTGGATCAAGTCCATTGGTTCTTTGGTTATAAACAGAGATGAGCACTGAACCCTAGAGTTGGTAACGACTGGCTTTCAAGCAAGGTCAGAAGATCCCTGATTGGTATTCAAATTTGACGTCAGGTTTTGTCCCCCTGCAAGTGGTTCAAGGTCTCCCTTGCTCAAAAGCCAGTCATATCCGACTCTAGGGCGCAGTGCTCATCTCCATTTACAGCCAAAGAGCCAGTGCTGCCTGTGTTTGTAGATGTAGGTAAAGGTTTCCCTTGCTCGAAAGCCAGTCGTATCCGACTCTAGGGGTCAGTGCTCATCTGTTTCTAAGCCGAAGAGCCAGCGCTGTCTGCTTCTGCAGACGTTTCCATGGTCATGTGGCAGGCATGACTAGACACCGGAGCGCACGGAGCGCTGTTACCTTCCTACTGAAGTGGTCCCTATTTATCTACTTGCAATTTTTTGCTTTCAAACTGCTAGGTTGGCAGCATGACTAGAATACCTTAAATCAGTGGTGAGCAGCAAAAAATTTCGCTACCACACCATGGGTGGAGCCTATGTCGTGGGTGGAGCTTACATCATGGGTGGAGCCTATGTCATGGGCGATCTAGTCATGCCTGCCATATGGCCATGCATACATCGAAAGCAAGAAATTGCAAGTAGATAAATAGGGACCACTTTGGTGGGAAGGTAACAGCGTTCCATGCGCTCTGGTGTCTAGTCATGCCTGCCACATGACCATGGAAACGTCTGCAGAAGCAGACAGCGCTGGCTCTTCGGCTTAGAAACAGAGATTATTATTATTATTATTATTATTATTTAGATTTATATGCCGCCCTACTTGGCAAAAACCAACTCAGGGCGGCTTACAACATAAAATCGAATACAATACAATATAACAGATCAACAGTACAAAATCACAGCATCCCACAATACAGCGCAACAAAATAAATATAAACATAATATAATCAAAATACAGTCCGTAACAATATTCAGTACAAATAGACAGTAAACAATATATTCACAATACGGTTCATACCCAATATGAAAAATATAACAATATCATAACAAAATAATAATAGTAATGTAATAGCAATTAAATATCATAAAAATACAATAATATAATGCAATAAACAGCAGAATAACTACACATAAATCAACATTGTCAATACGGAATGACGGGGCTCGGAAGGCGGGCGGGAGCTTCGCCTCACCTCCCACAGGTGCAGGCATTCTTCTCCTCCCCCGGGCGTGATGGCAGGGGCCCATGGGGGAAGGCAGGAGCGTCCTCAACCTGCCGTGGCTGAAAGGTCTTTTATCAGCCCCTGTGCCGGAATGACGGGGCTCAGAAGGCGGGCGGGCGCTTCGCCTCACCTCCCACAGGTGCAGGCATTCTTCTCCTCTCCCGGGCGTGATGGCAGGGGCCCGTGGGGAAGGCAGGATGAGCACTGACCCCTAGAGTCGGATACGACTGGCTTTCGAGCAAGGGAAACCTTTACCTACATCTACAAACACAGGCAGCACTGGCTCTTTGGCTGTAAATGGAGATGAGCACTGCGCCCTAGAGTCGGATATGACTGGCTTTTGAGCAAGGGAGACCTTGAACCACTTGCAGGGGGACAAAACCTGACGTCAAATTTGAATACCAATCAGGGATCTTCTGACCTTGCTTGAAAGCCAGTCGTTACCAACTCTAGGGTTCAGTGCTCATCTCTGTTTATAGCCAAAGAGCCAATGGACTTGATCCACAAAATCTCACATTAAAATACAGCAGTTAGTCTTTAAGGTGCCACAACATTTCTGTCTTTTTGTTTTGTTTACTCTCTGATATGCTTGCACAGAATAAAACTTTTTAAATGGTAGTTGTTAGTCTGGGCAGGTCAGGGAGGTAGGCATGGCCACCCAATTTTGCTAAAAAAAAAAAAAAGCCCGAAGGCTACCCAATTTTGCTCCACCTGCCCGCCCGCCCGAAGGCCACCCAATTGTGCTAACCCCCCTGTCATGGGTGTGCAAACCTGTTACTGCCCACCACTGCCTTTAATCTATGCATAACATTATGCACTAAACTTCATAAAAAACAGTTTAGGTGTTTCCTAAAGTACTAGATTTCAGTAAAATTATACATGTGGCTTATGTTTCATAATCCTCAAAAAAAAAGCACATAATTTGCATACATTCTTGATAGAAAAATATTCTATTGAATCCGTGAATTTTCCATGTGGCAAAATTTGTTATGGAAAATGAAATTTGCAAAGAGTTTGCTTAGCCTATGAAGTGATTCATTGTCATATTAATATTTGGAGATCATGAAACATTTTGTTCTCATGTGAGATACAAGCTCAATAAAATTCAGCCATGTAATTTGCTTTACAGTAGTTTGGACTAGCATCTAAACTGAGGATAAAGAAATCCACATTGTTGGCAGACATAATAAAAGCATAAACAACAAAATGGTTCGTATTTATTTCATTTTGGGCTCTTCTGGGGCCGCCTCTTTTCTTGTATTGTTCCATCAAACAATAAAAATGTACAGTATTTCTCCATTCATTTTCAGGCACTCCAGAAGGCTTAAAGAATCCTTAAATATCACTTTAAAAAAAGGCAAGGCAACAAAGAATCAATCTATTCAAAAAGCAGGCAACAGTACATAAGAAAGCAAAACTATCATTAGATCTATGCAGGCAATAATTTATATTATCATATTCCAAATAAAAGTAAGTGTCCGGTGACCACCACCTAACACAACAATCTTCTGGGCCTGGGAAGACAAGAGACAAGGCACACAAAGATACCTACTTAAAGCAACCAATATCAGCATGACACCAGCCCCTCTTGAAATAACACAAAGAAATGCCCCAAACTGTGCCCACCATCAGCTACAACTACCCACAGAGTCATAAATCATTCCCACCTGGAAGAAGGCAAACATGGCGACCCGTCAAAATATACACCCAAACCCACCAATACATACATCTTTAACAGAATAAATACAAAACAAATTAACCAACTAATCTTTTTTTAAAAAAAATTCAATCAGAAATAGAAAACAACTAGCCCAACATGAAGAAACAGCAAAATAAAACACACAAGCAAACAAAAACCAAGAATAACAAGGGAAAATGAGTTAACAAATACTTCTCAACCAACCAAAACTCATAGAATATGGGAAGATTTCTTTTTTCCTCAACTACTTGACAGCGAGGAGAACAAATAGGTCAATCTTAGAAGAAATCAACCCTGACTGCTCCTTAGAAGGTCAAACAATAAAGATGAAGCTAAAGTACTTTGGACATCAAATGAGAAGAGAGGATTCACTTGAGAAAGCCTTGATGCTTGGAAGGGTCGAGGGCAAAAGAAGAAGGGGGCGGCCAAAAATGAGGTGGCTGGATGGTGTTGTGGAGACAATGGGCACAGAGCTGAGCGAGTTGAGGGAGATGGTGGAGGACAGGAGTGCCTGGTGGACAGTGGTCCATGGGGTCACAGAGGGTCGGAATCGACTGTGCGACTGAACAACAAACTTGATGCTTTCTATTCTGTTTTGTAGACAAGCAGGCACTAGAATGCATGCCAGACAGTATCAAAACTAATCTAACAAAGAATCCCAAAGAGGCACACTAGTTTGATAGTCCATTTAGCAACAGAAAAAATAATTCCAAGAAATGGGAGAAATTTCCCAAGAAAATAAAGGGAAAAGAGAGGATCACGATGGAGGCACATTAGCCAGCCAGTAATATGGGATGCAGGAACCCATGAGCTCAGTACACAATAATCTCACCAGGGATGGCTGAAATAGAGAACTCCAAACTGGATTCCAGTGTGGTTTTGCAAATTTAAAATTCCTGCCCTCCCTCAGAAATTCTGTTTTGCCTGGCAACACTAAGGGATGAAAAATTCCTCAGATGATCTGACATACAAAGGCTGCTGCTGCTTCTTTCATGTCCTGATCAAACCATGGACTGCCAAAATAAAGCCACTTTCTTCACTTTGTCATTACCCATACTCAAGTCCTTGTCCATGCATGTCACTGGCAGACCATACCAGGAAGTGCCATGTGGTGGAGGAAGTGTAAAATGGCCATCTGGCCACCGAAGCTGTCTGAGGGAGCATGACCTAGCCCCTGGCTTTAAAAGGTTGAGAACTTCTGGTCTATACAAAGGCTGAATGGACATGGAAAGGGTACATTAGCAAAGGGAGCATGGAGTAAACATGGCACTTTTGATTATTCCTTTTTCATAAACATGATTCATTTGTGTTTCAGAGACTTTCTTTGGGGAAAATAAAACAACTTTTTTTTTGGGGGGGGGGACTTTCATTCTCCCTAGTCAGGAGGAAAACAATAACCAGCTCTGATGTCAAGTAAATATGGCTTTAGAATAGGATGACAGGTGAATCTCCAACTATGCAGTATTGTGAAAAAGTCTTAGGCTACCACTAACTGGCCTGGGGAAAATTCAATGAGTGATTTGGGCAGCCATAGCTCAAACACCCTAACTCCAAACTTCACCAATCTTGGATAGAGTTCAGAGGAGAGTCATCAGAAAACTCACTCCAATATTGGTGTGTCTGGATGTCTCAAAGGCTGAGGTATGTCCCCTCGAATCACTCATTAAACTTTCCCTAAACCAGCTGGTGGTGGCCTAAGACTTTTGCACAGTACTGTATATACCTCAATGTTTGGAAAGTAAATCTGTGCATTATGAACGTAATAAAAATTCACACTTTTTTATCTTCAGCACACACAAAAAGAATGTTTCAGTATTTTGAAGTACAGTATACCACCGAAAAAATGGCCAATCACTATAAGATTTTTCACTCTGATACAAGAAGAAAAGCCATCACTTTATCTGTCACTGGTACCATTAGCAATTTTCATTTTTCCCCAGGGGGGGGGGAACCTTTTCTGTTTTGCATTTGAAAATTGAATATTCCATAAAACCTCTAGAATTTTATGCAGAATGCAGGTTATTTGTGCAAAAGACAAGTGATTTGCATAAAGGGCAAGTGTTTTTTTCCCATGTAAAATATTTCATATATATATGTGTGTGTGTTCTGATTTCTTCCATTGACCAATCACATGCCAATGCCCACACTCACACTAAATGCAGGATGCCTAGATAAAGATCATGTGCTATGAGAAGCATAAGTCTTTCACCACTTGAGGGAGCACCTCTCCTACAAACATGCTAAACATGTGATTTTTTTGGCTTTCTTTAACATAAACTTGACTGAGATCACTGTCTCAGTGCTCAAGCACTCTTCTTTCCTTGATGCCCTACAAGTAGAGAAATAGGTAACACTTTGGTGGGAAGGTAACAGCATTCTGTGCACTTAACCATCTAGTGATGCCTGCCACATGACCACAGAAACATCTGCAGATGTAGACAGTGTTGGCTCTTTGGCTGTAAATGGAGAGTAGAGTTGAAAATGACTGGCTTTTGAACAATGGCGACTTATACCTATTCGAAGAAGTGTCTGCAAGGATTTGAAACTGCCCTATCTCTTAGGTTAACCTCAAAATTCCTATTCTTTGGCACACACTGCTAAGAACCACTTAACTGGGGAATACTGAGAATAGGCCTTCCAGGTAGCGACCCCACATCTTTGGAATGCAATCACCCAGAGAAGTGCACGTGACCCATTCAGGGAGTCACTTTTTTATTCAAATTCTTTTTCAAGCTCTCAGTACCAGTCAGAATTTTTGTGGATGGTTGTATTGCTGTAATTTTCTATCTTAATTTACTGGGAGAGGGGAGGTTGTTTAATATTTTCTTGTCTGCTGTTTGATAGATGACTTTATGTGCCTTTAGCTGCATTATAAAGGTGATTTCACACACACATGTCAAAGAGAAGAGACTAGATTCATCCTTCTCTCATTGTTTTGGTTCTTAGCACATTTCCACACAAAGGGCCCTTTTAATGAAACAGCAAGGTTATGCAGGAAAGAGAAGTATCATTGATGTGACAGCATGCTGGGTTCTGTTCCTTGTTGTGAGAGGGAGTTGTAGTTTGTGGTTAGAGTTCTGTTAAATTATTGCTTCTCTTTCTCATGAGGAGGGCTTGCAATTAAAAAAGGGAAGAAGAATGTTATTTGTTTATTTTCTGTACTTGTAGTTGTTTCTGTTCATTTGTACAAGGAGATTTTTTCATCCTTGCATGAGAGACAGCCCTGTAGTTGTGAGTCTACTCTAGAGTAACACTCACAGAGTAGTTATATTCTGCAAAAGAATTCTGCCAGGGTTTTGTTGCCACATCACCACCATGTAAATAAATTTGGTTGTGATGTAGCTGTTTTCCTCCTAAAAGCCAGAATAGGATGTTCAACTTGGAGATTGAGGAAATGGCCATACATCACTATTCATTTTGATTATGTCCGCCCTGCCAGCTGTGATCACCTTGGCCCACTTCCACATCTGTAAAATTGGCTCTCCTGAAGTCAATTATACCTGGATTTCTGAAACAATATTATTATCCACCTTGAGACATAGTAAAGGGGTGGGCTAGGCTGACAAAATCATAGCTAAAAATAAAGTGCAATATAATATTTTTATCTACATAATTGCCTTATCTTTTAGAATTTGAGATTAAGTCTTGCCAAATTTCTAGGCCTTATTGTGGTATAAATCTGCATAGGAAAGTATCATAAATGTACATTGTTAGTAATTAGTAAAACAAACTTCTGTCTGGCTGGACATCCCACTATGGTAATGGAGTAGGCTGTACAGCCAGCAACTCAATGCTGAGTGTCAGGCAGCGGTTAACTAACCTGACTCCCCAAAGGAGCCAATGGCTATGGGTGGATGAGCCCCTTTAGGTAGGGTGATGGTCATCCTCAGTGGAGAAAATGCCACTGGAAACCATCATGTTGGGCCAAATGGCAAAATAAACAGAGGAGGAACTCTGATTCCCAATGGTCATGGAGGCAGAAGAGGCCATGCCAGATGGACTGGCTGTGAAGGCGCACCTTGTCCATATCCTCAAGGCTGCAGCAGTCCATTGCCGGTGTTAAATCCTGCATGTCACACTTCATGTGTGCCATGGGTGATGGCTCCATGATCATAGTGTGTAGATCACTTCGTGGCAAGATGGGATCCACCATAAACAAATTCACGCCAGTGACATTTTTATGCTTCAGGGGGAAAATGCATTCTCGGATATGAGTTGCAGCTGACAATGAGTAAAACAAACAATCTTATTGTTATATTCACCAATTGTTCCCAGTTAACCCTAACTGTACTTCCAAAATACTAATTTCTTTTTCCTTTTTTTAAAAAAGAAAAATACATCTTTCCTACCCCACTCAAGAACATTATTACCCTCCACAGGTTTGCACCAGATAAGCAAGTGAAAATGTGATTATGAGGTATAATACTGGAGGCTTATTAGTTGTAATACACGCGTGTGCATCCATTATCTATGAGTTTGACAATCAGTTACTGAAAGTATAGCTAGAGATATTAAGGCAGGTGATCTCTTCAGTGAAACATCTACAAGTACCGAGAAGGCCTGTACATTTACATCTTTGTCTGTATCTGTACAGCATGTGTAAGGATGCAGGCAGGCATGTCTTTGTATGTATACAATACGTATTCACATATGAATCTATATCTGTCAGCACAAGAAATATAAAATCCAGACTTGTTTATTTGTGTTAAAATCACTAGATATTGATAAATGCCTAAACTTTTTAAAGCAGTGTGTCTGAAAGACATCACAAAATGGATGCTGAGGACCATAGTTCCTGGACTTCAATGCTTGTCTGTTGACTGAATCATATGTGGATGCCAAACAGTACATGCATTTCTTTCCAGTCTTGAGTTGGAGGTCAGTGTCCAGGCCTACAAAGACAAAGACTTCTCAGATCATCTTTGCTCCCTTTTGCTTGCTGCTGCTGCTTGAGTGGGCTTCTTGCAATTCAAATAATTTCCATTTGAAAACAGGGAGATTATACATGCAAATTTTCTATTGAAAAATAGAAGGAAATGCACTAAGGTATCCTTGGTTAACTTTTTAGTTATTTAAAAGTAGCTTGTTGAAGATTGAATATTTCTGTGTTTCACTAGAGCCTTTAAATATGAAAGAGATATGAGACTATATCTGACACCATCGGGCATATTATATTAAAATTTATGAACAACTTCATCAAAAACCACTTTCCGTCTCCTGCATAGAGACAGATTTGTTCTGACATAAACGTTACATGGCTGGTTGCAGCCTCAGATTAATGCGAAGACCCTGGCGATTCCTTTTAGACAATTTTTTATGAAATAATACCTGTCAGCTGCTGCCTGATCCCAGAAAAGGGGGCAGGTTTTCCAGGTCATCCTGCCATCTGTCAGCTCAAGCTCATCTGTCCCTCCACATTACCACCTGATCTGTGCTAACAGGCCTCACAGGGAGGCCTGTTTCATTGGCCCAGTGGGAACCAGGCAAAGAGACTGTGCGGGGACATCACCTGTGATTTGGAGATTTAATTATCGCTCAGTTGATGAAGACATTCACACAGACTGAAACGCTCCCCCCCCCCGGCCTGAAAATAAATTCCAACTTTGAATCGTGTTTTTAAAAGCAGCTTCCCAGTTTCTGGCACACAACCTCTTCCCTTTCTGCATTGTATGAGAGCACTGTTGACAGCAAGCAAACTGGAAAGAAAGAAAGAAAGAAAGACCAAACTAAACCTGATTGGCTTGTGCAAGGCAGTAATGATCAAGTTAAATATAAATGGTACCCAGTCTGTGATACATACTCTTTCAGGGGGGAAATACCTCTGTGTGGTACTTTGCGAACAGTATTATTGTTTTTCCTGAAGGCTTCTTATCAAATACTAAAGCCATATTGATTGGTTTTACTCGCTGGAAGGGTAGGGGAAGTGAAGTCAAGTTTAAGTGCAACTCCTGCCTTTTCACCTTTAGATTTACATACAGCCTGTGGTACCATCAGTTTAGAGCTATGTGGGGTTTCCCTATGATATTATGAGGGTTCATATTGGCATGAGATTTCTTTTCAAAATGAAGAGATAAAGAAGGGGATGGAAATCCACCAGAAACCTTCTGGCTCTCTACTCTCCCTTCTTTTCTTTCTCTGAGTCAATAGTGTAGAAACGTTATTACAGGTCTAGGCCTTTTTCACTTCAAAGCTGCTTAGGCAGTATGTGGCATTAATTCCCTCCTGTGCAAAAATATAGTTGATAATCACCAGGCTGAGTAAAGGATTTAGGACAAGAACAGCAAATTTCCTCACAGATTACAGTTTTAAACCTATGCTGTTGGTTGTTGTTTTTTGGGGGGAAGGTAAATCAAGATAATTAACTGTAGTAGGATACTACCCTTGTTGATTTAAATTCATATTTATACTTTCATTCAGGAAAAAAATGCAAAGAAACATTTATTCTATTATGTCAGGTGGACAGATCTTATTCTTTCTGGTATCATAGCAGACAACATTTTCTACAAATCTGATTTCTTTAT
This sequence comes from Furcifer pardalis, assembly GCA_030440675.1. Classification (NCBI taxonomy): domain Eukaryota; kingdom Metazoa; phylum Chordata; class Lepidosauria; order Squamata; family Chamaeleonidae; genus Furcifer; species Furcifer pardalis. Next base: position 130,930,642 of record CP126894.1, read on the forward strand.
CTTAATTTGTCACAATTTGTCAGAAGATTATAGGCTTGAGTAACTGTCATGTTCTGAGTAAAATTGTAAAGATAAAAGCAAGAGAGCTCTCTATTTTTCCTGGAGTATGTGTTCGATAATCTCTAAATTTCCAGATCTGACTGTAATTGTATAATTTGTAATTCTAGTTCTAACTAGGAGCAATGTTATAAAGCTATGCAATACAAAAATATGATATTACATTCATTTCCAAAAAACAAAACCATCTTAGCTATGTCTCTTAGAGTTTCTTTTAATCATGGTTTCTCATTCTGTATTTTTCCATCAAAGGCTGGCACAGTGTTGTATTTAGTGAGTTATCTTCCATTTGGAAAAACAATGATATTTCATGAAGATTTTATTCTTCACCTTCTTAGCAGGTTTGTACACAAGGAGGGATCTTTTTGTTCCCCATTGCTGACATCAGTCCCAATTAACTGAAAATTCGTATAATTAGAAAATGGAAAAGCATACAGCAGCATATTACAATGCTCAGTGCCAAAGATTCCAAACATAGGCCACACACTATCTGATTATGACCAAATACTGTAAAACAGTTTCCTATAAGTGCTTTTGTTGTTCAGTTGCACAGTCGATTCCAACCCTTTGCGACTCCATGGACCACTGTCTGCCAGGCACTTCTGTCCTCCACCATCCTCCTCAACTCTCTCAGCTCTGTGCCCATTGTGTCTACAATACCATCTAGCCATCTCATTTTTGGCTGTCCCCTTTTTATTTTGCCCTCCACCTTTCTCAGCATCAAGGATTTCTCAAGCGAATCCTCTCTTCTCATTTGATGTCCAAAGTACTTTAACTTCATCTTTACTGTTTGAGCTTCTAAGGAGCCGTCAGGGTTGATTTCTTCTAAGATTGACCTATTTGTTCTCTTCGCTGTCCAGGGGACTCTCAAAACTCTCCTCCAGCACCACATCTCAAAGGCATCTATTCTTCTGCGCTCAGCTTTCCTAATGGTCCAGCTCTCACAACCATACATTGCCACCGGGAATACCATTGCTTTGAATATACGAATTTTTGTTTGCAATGTGATGTCTCTACTTTTCACTATGATCCCCAGGTTTCTCATCACTTGCCTCCCAAGAATCAGTCACCTTTTTATTTCATGGCTGCAATCCCCATCTGCAGTGAGCTTTGATCCTAAGAAAGTAAAAACTGGCACTGTTTCTATTTCTTCCCCATCTATTCTCCAGGGACTGATAGGGCTTTTGCACTTTCTTCTTTCAACCTAATCAGGAGCTTCTTTAAGTCTTCCTCACTTTCTGCCATTAGGGTGCATATCTCAAATTGTAGATGTTTCTCCCAGCAATTTTGATCCCAAATTATGATTCCTCCATCCCTGCATTGCGCATTATGTGCTCTGTTTGCAATGTGTATAAGTTGAATAAGCAGTTGAATAAGCAGTATAAGTGTTATCAAATAACTGTGTTGGTGAAGCTGGCATAAGGAGTGCATAGCCAATATAACCTTGCAAAACTAACAATACCACATTGTGTCATTGTAGGGAGACTCAACTGGTAGCTGACATTCAACATTCATTTTGTGCTCTAATGTCCATAACCCATCCTGTACTATGTCCCTGCTTTGGAAGATGTCTAAGGAAATTGTAGCTAAAGATACCTTTATGTAAAAACTATTCATCACAACATTTAACAAAATATTTACAAACTAATTTCTATGTGTTGGCCACTTATTTTTACACACACAAGAAGAAAAGCAAACATACTTATATACCGGCCCATAGCGCTTAGTGCACTCTCTGGACAATTCACAAGTTAATCAGCATTTTGCCCCCAACGTGCTGGGTACTCATTTTACTGACCTCAGAAGCATGGAAGGCTGAGCCAACCTTGAGCCCTGGTCAGGATCCAACTCACAACCTTTTGGTTGCAGTACAGCAATTTTAACCACTGCACCACCAATTTATGGTGAACATGTTCCAAGATATATGTTGTTATGCTATTGTTCCTATGTATGGCAACTTTTGGGACACCCTGCAGAACTCTATCAATGAGCTACCGCTAGTGTACCATGATGTTCTTTAAGCATTCAGTATTCCCAGACACTCTTCACATTGCTCCGTTTTCACTCATCAGTTGCATCAGTTCACAAGACTAGAATGAGCCTTCTCTAGCAAAACTACCCAGGAAACTTCAGTTATGGTTTGATAACACTGGCAACAAAATGCTTGCTTGGGATGGTCTAGCTACTTTGACTAAGCAAGTGTAGATAATTTCAGTAGGTCCAAATTTTGTGCCGTTTCATCCATCTTCTATACATTGCATTGCATCAGCTAAATCTGGCATTGATGATAACTGCAGTGCTGCTATTAGACTCATTAAGGAGAGAAAAAGAATGTATCACAGGCAAGAATGATTGTGAATCTATAAAATATCCTGGTAAGAATGAAATTCACTATTAGATGATATGTTGAAGTATTTGCAGAATAATTTGCTATTAATAAAACTGAGATGTTGGGTTGTTTGTTTTTGCCATGAACTAAGTGGTATTCTCAAAAAAATATTATTATTTATTCGACTTAAACCCCACCCATCTGGGATACACTCCCACTGGGCAGCTTAATGTATCTAGTAGACAAAGAAGAGATAGGGCAAAGGCGTCCTGGTTTTAACCAGCACAGTGAATATAGCCACTTTACACTGTAAATATGATTTCTATATAGGCTTGTTCTGACATGTATGGTAAGTGACTGGAGTTTGATTGACAGTTGTAGATTGTATGTGTGCCAAGAGTAACAGAACAGTTGAGAGGTATGTAAGCATGTTTGGCTATGGAACTGTGAATTTATTGATCAGTATGGTTCTTGCTACTTCTCACACTAGGTCAGGCAAAAGGAACTGCAGAATGAACTCACCACAAGGTGCCTTCATTTTGGCAGTTTCACATCTGGCCTAGACACAGAAGAAGAAGAAGAAGAAGCAGGGCACTGTAAAGTTAGCTGTGACAGTGCTTGAACAGCAGTGTAAAAGAGAACATAAGATGTTTGATTAAATTAATATTAGAAATAATTCAGGGGAAGGAATCCATGTTCACAGGCTCAAATGGTAACTCCAAAATTCATGTAGGGATTTGGAGTTGTCATTTGGATGGTGGAATGTAAGGGTACAGAAGCGTATGAGCACCACCATGTACGCTCACCATTTTCTTGGAGATAATAAAACTGTGATGTTGTTAGAATTTTATTTCCTATGTCACACTTCTTTGGAAATAGATAATATCAATGTATTTACTTCTTGATAGACATGGCTAGAATCAAACTTGCATAATTGTGGAATGATGGTACATTATAATTGTGTAGCATGAAAAAAGTTCAATGAAGCAAGCTAACATAAAGTACAACAGTCCAGAAATGGGAACAGTTGCAGTTTGGCATCTTGTAATTTTTGGAAACTTTTTGCTCTGGAGGCTGCCTCCTGTTCATTAGTTGATGGACTGTTTAGATATTCACAAGACTGCCATTTTGCTTTAATCCTAAAGTAAAGTTCACATACCAAGGCAGATAACTCACTGCCCAGAACTCCAGATGTCCCTCTATCAAACAAACCTGTTTCCCCTGCAGACATCAAGCTATATTTACATTCTCTTGTTTATAATGATAAAACATTTTGAATATTGTTGAATTATACACCAAGTGACTGACTTTTATTATTTGATATTCCTAGATTTTAAATTCCTGTTCTTTCCTACCCATATAGAACAGGCAAAACTAATTTAACACTTCCAAAAGAATGATATTTGCAACAATGTCATTATACAAATAATGTCTTTCTGTATAAAAGAGAGTTACTGAAGTCAGTAAAGATGTGCATTCTAAGTATTTCTGTGTTTAGATTCATGTTTATAGTATTAGCACTTTCAGTTTATATACCACACTGCCATGTTCTGTAGTGATGAAATGGTCTAGTTTATTTATTTTCTATGAGGGTAGAAGGGCTTTCTGTTGGTATATACATAAGCAGACAAACAAATATATCACATTCAGTTCTGCTTAATTTTCACAGTGACTAGAAGGTTGCTGACTGCAGTCACTCAAGTGGCTAAAATGCTGACTGGAAGGCAGAAGGTCAGCAGTTCAATTCCCAAATACTGCAGGACGGAATGAGCTCCCGTCTTTGTCCCAGCTCCTGCCAATCTAGCAGTTCAAAAGCAAGAAATTGCAAGTAGATAAATAGGGACCACTTGGTGGGAAAGTAAACAGTGTTCCATGCACTCTGGTGTCTAGTCATGCCTGCCACATGACCACGGAAATGTCTGCAGAAGCAGACAAGTGCTGGCTCTTCAGCTTTGAAACAGAGATGAGCACTGAACCCTAGAGTCAGATATGACTGGCTTTCAAGCAATGGAAACCTAGAAGTTGGCTACATCACCACAGGTACTGAAAAAATAAGTAAATTCAATTTTTTTAAAAAACTACTTCATAATTTTGGAAGGATTGTATTTCAAATCCCTTTCATCTATCTTCTTTCATGCAAGTCTTTAGACATTATCTCTAATAATTATTCTTAATCTTGAACCAACTGTCAGTCCTAATTTATGTATTGCAAAACAAAATAATACAATGTCAAAATTAAATTTGGGACTTGATAGATGGATAAAACATAGCTGAGAGTACAAATGTGATGAATTGTTGCAAAATTTCCAAGACATACTCCATTACCTGTAGGATTTTCTGGCTTTCTATAAAAAGGCAAGCAAGTCATGTCCACCTTTTTCTTTCTTTCATTTTTCTTCTGGTCATTTTGTATCAGAAACTACAATTCTGAAAGCAGTTTTTGGCAAATCCTGCACAGGAAAAACTCCATTTGATGCAGCAATTTTCACAACCCTACGTAGCCTGTCATTTCTTTCACACGTTCCTGATTAAATCTTGTGCAGGAAAGCTCCAGTTCTTATTAATGTGTAGAGATAAGACTCACTAAATACACAGTCTGCTTTCATTAAGACCCCATGGACTCATTGGCATATGGTTCCTCATTGGACTGCATTACTTTGCTTTGCAGTAACCACTTTGCTTTTGAGACAGCATTAATTCCTGACAGCGTTTTGCTCAGGATCTTTCATCACACAGATCAAGACATAGAAGGATCCTTCCCAACATGTGGAAAGCATTATGAGTACACTTGAGATAATAATAATAATAATAATAATAATAATAATAATAATAATAATAATAATAATAATAATAATAATAATAATAATAATAATAATAATAATAATCACCAACTGTCAGGGGAAGGAGAAGCCGGGGCAGGATGTGGACCTTGCCGCCCCTCCCCCTGTGCCTATACCAACTGTCAGGGGAAGGAGAAGCCAGGGCAGGATGAGGGCTTTGCCGCCCATCCCCCTGTGCCCACCCCAACATAATGTAATGTAATGTATTGTCTGTAAGCCGCCCTGAGTCGCCACGGCGAGTGGGCGGCAATATAAATTTGAACTAATAAATAAATAAATAAATAAATAATAATAATAATAATAATAATAATAATAATAATAATAATAATAATAATAATAATAATAATAATAATAATAATAATAATAATAATAATAATAATAATATCTATTTGTCCAAAGCAGAGATACTGGACATTAGTGAAAGATAACATCCATTGTGTCCAAACCCCCCACAGAGGAAGTTATAAAGATCCACCAAAGTTCCCTCGGATGTATTTAGTTGCTGAGTGGCTCCACATACAGAGGAGAAGTGCCATTTTTGTAAGACCAGGTATTACAGTCCTTGAAACTGAAGACAACATAGAAATCTTGATAATCAAATTATCTGCATGTATGGTGATGTACCACACAATGTATTGTTCTACTTTAAAAAGCCTCCTTTTTTAATCAGTCTATCTATACCACCCATCTATCTAGACTGTCACACTAGGCAGCATACACAATATATAAGTACAATAATTAATACAATACACCAACTCATATATGGAACACCAAAACACTCACTTTTTTGGGGGAAATTTCAACAGCCACAGCAATTTTGGGAGACTAGGAACAGTATGTGGAGAGAGAATTACCAGAAGTGCAGCCGGGTTTCAGAAGAGGCAGGGGGACTAGAGACCACATCGCCAACATAAGATGGATCATGGAAAAAACAAAGGAATATCAGAAACAAGTCTACTTCTGTTTCATTGATTACACTAAGGCTTTTGACTGTGTCGACCACAACAAAATGTGGCAAGTAATTAAAGAGATGGGACTAACGGAACACCTTATATGCCTCATGAGAAATCTGTACATGAATCAAGAAGCAACAGTTAGGACAGAAAATGGAATGGCGGAGTGGTTTGGAATAGGAAAAGGAGTAAGACAAGGAGTAAGACAAGGCTGCATTTTGTTACCCTGCTTATTCAACTTATACACAGAACACATAATGTGCAATGCAGGGATGGAGGAATCACAATTTGGGATCAAAATTGCTGGGAGAAACATCAACAATTTGAGATATGCAGATGATACTACCCTAATGGCAGAAAGTGAGGAGGACTTAAAGAAGCTCCTGATTAGGTTGAAAGAAGAAAGTGAAAAAGCTGGCTTGAGACTCAATATCAATACCAAGATGAGATGGCTGTGGAGACAATGGGCACAGAGCTGAGCGAGTTGAGGTGGATGGTGGAGGACAGAAGTGCCTGGCGGACAGTGGTCCATGGGGTCACAGAGGGTCGGACTGGACTGTGTGACTGAACAACAACAATGAACATGATGACAAAAATGGTGAAGCCATTATGAAATGAGCAGATATTCAATGTATTTTGAACATAATTCTAAACTATCAAGTTCATTTAACAATGGCAGGGAGCAGAGAGACTACAATCCAGATCTAACTTTTCTTAGTGAGCCTATAGCTCAACATTGCATCAAGAACGTAGCTGATCCAATCCCATATATTCAGCACAGGTCCATTCTATGTCAAATCTACTCAGCCATCTAACCTCAGCCAGCACAATGGCTCTTTCTGCTCCGGATGAGCAAATGAATTCCAAAAGTATGGTAGAATAGTCAGGCTTTAGATTTAGCTGGAGCTGCATCATTCATGTTTTCAATCTAACCCAGCATATAGAAGATGGTCTTGAAAGACATCAAATAGCTCAAGCACCATTTGTCAACATTACAGTAGTATAATATACTGTGCATTATCAATTGCTGCTCAGAAAGCTCTATTGCTTTATTAAAGATTATGAAATAACAAAAATGGCCCCAGTTCTACTTCAAAATCAAAGATTCTCTGTTGAATAGCAAGGTAGGCACAGTTGTAGGAGAAATCAAAGGAAATTAAAGGAATTGTTTCCCACAGGGTAGCATCCCAGTATCATTACTTTTTGACATTTACACAAATCATCAACAAATGTTCCCACATTCCATGAGTTTCATGTACGCTGATGGTGTTGCTTTGACAGTCCAAGGGAAAACTTTGAGTCCATTAAGCACCAGATAACTTCCAAATTAGAAGACATTTTCTTATATTATAAAATAACCAGTTGAAACCAAACCCTTTAAGAGCACATGTCTGTGCCTTCCACTTAAGGAACAGAGAAACAAAGAAGTTTCAAGTTAGCTGGGCAAGAAATTTTTTGGAATATTGTCTACCCCAAAATATTTAGGCATTATTCTCTATCAAACTTTGATCTAGAAAAACATTGACTAAACATGCAATAGAAAATTGCCACCAGAAATAACATACAGTACAGTTGTACCTCAATTAAAGAGCATAATGCATTCCACAGGATTGCTCTTTAAACGAGTTTGCTCTTTAAGCGAAACACCATTGTAAGTGACCAATTGTGGGGGGAGATTGCAAACCCCGATTTATTTGTTCAGTGAGTTTTTGGTTGGTTTTATTTGTTAAGCGAAGTGACCAGTCAGAGAAAATTCTGCTCTTTAAGTGAGTTACTCTTTAAGTGAAACACTCTTTATGCGAGGTTTGACTGTACATAGAAAACTGGTTGTTTCAGACTAAGGTGTACACCCACAAACAATAAGAACAATAGCTTAGCCCTTTTGCTATTTCACAGCAGAATATGTGAGTGCCATATGGTACAACCTGCTAAAAAAGTGTATTTGTTTTAAAAGATGTTCATTTGTATGTCTGTATTCCCTGTTCTCAGCTAAAATGGTTGAGACCCTCTTTTGTGCCTTGGATTCCATTATGACTTAAAATGAAAGGAGATCTTGGACTTAGGTACACTTTTATAACCATCCCTATTTTTATAAATAAAAATATTGAAGCAAACAAACTGAACGATACAAATAGCTTATTTTCCTTTGACTGGAAATGTTATATGCTACCCACAGTATCTCAGTTATGGGAGACTTCAATTCCTGTGTATTGGGCTGCATATTGTATATACATATGTGGGTGAAAATCTTTTTCATTCATTGTTTTGCAGTTCATGCTATAACTCAATATATATTTAAAATTATATAACCTGTGTTTTAGATTGTTAGGGCAATGTTGCAGGTAAATTGCGTTTGTTGCATTTGTATGCAATTGATGTCCTGAAATAAGGCTGATAGATCAAGCACATCCCATTTACCAGGGAACAGATCCCTATGATGTCAGAAAACAGAACAGTCAAGAGTTAGTTAGGCTGGTACTTCTCCTCAGCTAACTGATGGTACATGTGAGTGTGAGGGAATAGGAGTAAATAGGTCCAGAATCCATATGAAATCTGGCTAGCCAAATAACATTTTTTTCCCAGCTCTATCTCAGCCAGTGTAGGGAAATGCTAGTGATTAGTCTAAGCAGGCTAAAAAGATGCACACTTGTGCAGTCCCAAGGGAAGGCTGAGTTACAGTCAACCATCAGGGGTCAAAAGACAGGGGGATTTATGTAAGCCAGCAGCATTCTCATTCAAGAAACAAGCTGTTTAGGCTGCAGAGGACAAAGCTGAACATGGAGATATTGGACATGGATTGGCCCTTGCAGATTTTCAGGCAGGGAGCTAATAAAGATTAAATGGCATTCCGAAAGTAGATTTTGTTGGATTTGCTGTGGAAACAGAGAATTGGTGATGCTGACAACTGTGCTTCAAAATTTTTCTCCTGTTTTCCCCCACCTCCTGATTAACCAGAAGTCAGTATGGAGTGTAATGTTTTTGTGAAAAAATGTTTTAACTCATTTTGATTTGAATAATATTGGTAGAAACAGTGAATTTACAGATATCTCCTTCATAGGAACAGCACATGGGGGTGGCAATGAGGGGCTGCTAAACTACAAAATGCACTAGAATACCACTGTTGTGAGGAATACTGGCCCATCAGCATGATCATAGGCACCATGCCACTAGTTGGGGGACGAATCACCCATTCCAAATTTGAGGATGAAACATCACCCAGACCACTCCATGTGCTGTACCTGAATGCTGTTGGAAGGACACCTCCGCTCCTTCCATGGGTGGATGCATGGTGCAAGAGGTTGCTTACCTGCATTTATTGGGAATTTAGTACACTACTTAAGACATACCACTGAAATACACCACTGAGTTTTAAAAAATGTCCTTCAAAGCAATTTGAAGCACAGCATATTTCTGTTCAGAGCACTTGGTTCTGTGGGAGGTGTCTGACTGACAGTGTAGAGATTTTGGGATGTGCACAACCTGCTCTGTCTGCATGCCACAGTCTGGATACAAAATCTGGGTCACTGCATTTACTGGTTCATAAAAATGCAAACTAGCGTGCCCAATAGGGTTGTTTTTTTTAAGTGTCATTTGGCCATGACACAAACTTTTTTTAATGGTAGTACAAAATGGCATAATCTCCTTATTTTTAAATTCTGTATTTAAGCCACCCAGCCTTTCATAATAGAATGTGCACTACCCAAACCAGATTGTCTTAAAATGTTTTAAAATGAAGGTCTTGATTATTTCAAAGTAGAGTTATTGGGTTTCTTGGCATTTAATTATATGCATTTTTTGACCTGACTACACAGATAGTGTTAATGCAGCTTTAGTGCTAAACAAGACTGAACATGTGTGTACTTGACTTTTTAAAAAATTGAACTCCTACCGAAGAAACAGATTAATTGGAGCCTGATTCACTGGAGAACAGGCGTTAAAGACAGAAGGACCTTCTCACATTTTGTTCTGTTACCCAGGCTTATGCCATTCCAGGTTGGCAAGGAGAGCTCTACTGTAGTGTTTTGAAATGTAGCTCAAAGAGATAATAGAATAACAGGTGCAAAGAAGAAAAACAGTTGTAACCATTGGGGGAGGAGGGGAGAATATTCTGTTTCCCTTTTATTTTCTCTTTTTTAATAGCCAACTAACACTTCAGTTAACATAGGTACTGTACTGCCTAGATAGAGTTTGTATAAGATTCCTGAGACATAAACGGGATCACCCAAGACAGCATCTGCTGTAATGATTTCCTGTGCAGTTATTGCTCCCATACTCACATGCACATACATGCATGCATATGTGTTCCTACACATAGATATCATTTTTTCAAAACAGGATAGGCACAGTGCTGATTAAACTCATTCCATTTCAGCTTATGACAAAAGGATTGTTGAAGTGTCTCTTCTAAAAACTCTGCGAAACAAGAGCCCTCTTTCCACAAATTCATTGACTAACTTCTGGGAAAGGTAGCAGAAATGTGGGGGAAAACTGTGAGAAAAGTCTGGAGCAGAAAGAATATGAGCTTAAATTCTCTGCCTGTCATTTCTTCGCAGATTCAAATAATCAATCAATTGTTTTTCTTTCTTTTTCCTTTATTTCTTAAAATGGCTGATAAAATGCATGGCAATTTTTAAAGAATGAGGCTTGGAGATTAATGATCTATTTTACCTTATGTAACAAATTCAAACACAAATATTAATGTAACCACAGGTGAACTTGGGATAGCTTCTGAATATATATATATATATATATATATCATACATCTATGACTGGGCAAGTATTTATTGACAGTTTACAAAACTCTATAATATCTGTCATGGAAATATGCAGAGTAAGATAATGGTAAGGAAATAGTACATTAAATAAGAAAACTAACATGAATACCAAACAGAAGAAAGAAAGAAAGAAGCTTAAACTTAACAAATCTGCATCTTATAATATCCTGATTGTTATAGTCCTGGTTACTTGCATTAAGTGAAAATGTTAAATTGATTCATATTTTCCCATACCACAGCTGAGGTTGCTTCTCCATGCTTTTAGTTAGGAGCTAAGTGATAGGTTCCAGACCATCATATTTTACATTGGCATTTGAGCCTCTAATGTTGTACATTGCCACCGAGGCAAAAAACTAATTGTTTTCATTTTAGATTTCATTGTGGTTCTAGGCTGATAGTGTTTGAAAATCAGGAAACAATACTGGAATTTGTTGTTATAGCTTGGCAATGGATTAGGGGTAGAACAGTACATTTTCCTAATCAGATTTTAGCATAGGACATTTGGCCTTTTCTAAGTTGTCCTTAGATGTCATTTACTTAACCTTCTTGGAAAGGCAGAATAACAAGAATATGGTTCCAGTTAAAATAAATAACCTCTCTGCTTGAAACACAACAAGAAATCACGTATGTGTCCGTTTACTTCTTAACTGAACATCTTATTAACCAAAATTATTCTGCTTGGGCTTTTTGTAATTTTTTTAATAATGCAGTTCAAAACCACTAGTTCCAAATATGGCAACTCAAGCCAAAGAGATCTGTTCCATTGGGTAAATGACATTATAAATGACAGGAATACATTTCTTGTTGATAAATTATTGATACTATATGGTAACTGTGCTTCTCCTGACCATTAATAACCAAAGTAGTTGTCTAATTGTATAAATGGGTGTAATGGATAGCGAGATGGGCTAGGAAGTCTGGGTTCAAATCCTTGTTAACTGGAGGAGTGGAACAGGCGAAATCACTCCTCAAAATACATCACTTACATTGAAAGCCCTATTAAGGTCATTGTAAGTTATTTCTTACTTGACAGCATATAACAATATAACATGAAGAAAGAAATCATAATAATCATGAAAGGACTCTAACATGATGAAAACAACATCATGGAAGAAGCTGGGGGGGATCACAGGCTAGACCTGAGTTAAGGTAGGGTCGCAGAGTTGCTGTAGTCTGTTGATATTAAATCCCCTTCACCAAGTTTCCTGGATCACAGGTGGTTGGTTTTGACTGCAATGTAGCTGAGAAAGGGTATCTGGGGCAGAATAGGGATTCAGTTGGTTCACTCACTACCCTGCTGCTTCCTGAACTGGCTAAGTTGGTATCAGAGATAGTCCTTATAAGGAGTGGCCCAGGACTCCATGTCCTACATAATGATTGGACCCACACACACTGCAGAGCATATTGTGGACCAAGGTTTCTGTGCTGGTCAGGAGGATGGTAATCTGGGTGTGAAGGAATTTTCTGCAGTCCCATTGTCATGGACAGATCACTAACTGGTGATGTTTAGACTTTTAGGAACTCTTTAATCTTTGCATAAATGGGAAACCAATAGGGACAGTCCATCCCAGGAGTCTGATGGATCCAACTGGTTTCCTGACATTATTGGGGCAATTCCTGCTGTCTTGGCAGGTGATCCCGTTGAAGCCTAGTTGTCTTCTGGAATGGGGAAATGGTCAGGGATGTTCCTAAGCTACTCTTCCCACATAGTAGAGCCAGATAAGCCCCTTGATTTAACAGGGAGTTGGAAGCAATGAAATTAGTGAGATAGAGACTAGAGTGACAAGGGTGGAAAACTTTGATTGGGTGTAACTGAATATGGGCTAAAGCCAGTTGTGGGATTCAGCAGGTTCGCCCTAGGTCACCAAAACCGGTAGCAGAAATTCCGATTGGCCCTGCATATTCAAGTTTTGAGATAAAGTAGTCCTAATTTGGGTGCAACACAGGGCTTTCCCTTTGGCCATGCCCACCATACCACGCCCACAGAGTAGGTAGTAAAAATTTTTGAATCCCACCACTGGCTAAAGCCCTATACAGCTTTGATCCAGGCTATCTGAAGGACCATATCTCCCCATATGAGCCTTTTTGGCCCTTATGCTTACACCTGTGAGCCGCCTGGAGTCGCCTCCGGAAGAGGGCGGCAATACAAATATGAACAAGCAAAAAAAAGAAGCTCTCCTTTTGTTCTCATTGCTATTACTGGTATGGAGTTTGTTATTAATAGTGTGGTATATTTTAATTATTATGATAGTTTAAATGTTTTTAATGTGCCATATTTTTTTTCCATTTTACTATTTTTAACCTTCTGAGAAAGAAAGAAGGAAGGAAGGAAGGAAAAAAAGAAAGAAAGAAAGAAAAAAGGGAGGGAGGGATATATGTATACAGTGGTACCTTGCTTAAAGAGCATAATGCGTTCTACGGGATTGTTCTTTAAGCGAGTGTGCTCTTTAAGTGAAACACCATTGTAAGTGACCAATTGTGACTTCTGGAGGGGCGATTGTGAACCCCCATTTAGTTGTTATGCAAGGTGTTTTTTTTTTATTTTTAAGCAAGGCAACCATTCAGAGATAATTCTTCCCTTTAAGCAAGTTAGTCTCTAAGTGAAACACTCTTTATGCGAGGTTTTACTGTAATCCTAAAATTAAGAAAGTGGCATTTTCAGTGGAATTTTACTGCATTTAGATCCTGTGCAGGTTTACTTGGGAGGGGGGGGGAGGATCCCACTGAACTAAATGAAGATTTTTCCCAGTGAAGTGTGGGCATGGTCATTCATTCATGTTATTATATTAATCTGATTGAGTTCGGCATATGTATTTGACATACTTTTCCAGCTTCTTACATAGTATGCTGAATCTGTTCTGAGCACAAATAACAGCAGAAATCATTGTAGTAACGAAATGATTCACAGGTTAATGAGCAAACAAAATCAGCATCTTGAGGGCTTGAACTTCATTTTCAAGACTCAAGATCCTCCTGTGTAAAAATGTAAATATAAAAGAGTTCTGGAAGAAATTGGCAGCTTCCTCTAGCCACAGAAAGATATACTATGGGTATATACAGTGTATTTCATATAAGTAAAATTGACAACACATAAATGTGAGCATGAGTGATACTACTATTAAGCTTTAAACTTCTCTCTTGTTTATTTGTTGCAGTATCAAAATAAGAATCATAATTTGTACACATCCCTTCCCACCCAAGCTCTGTTTTGTAATCATGTCGTTAGGTATTGCGACTGACACCATTTTCAGTTTGGGAACAGGACATACGGCTACTAATCCAGGCTTCATAGAGAACTTATGTGTGGTACCAAACATTGTTTATATATTGACAAATATTTCTAGGAAATGGTTTCGTATTTTTGCTGTTAATTGTTTCATTACTGACCTCTACCTCTGTAGACATATGCAGTTTTCATGTTTTTGGGTGAGACTTTCAAAATATTTTTTTTTAAAGTGTCCAATGCTCGACGTGACAATGACATTTTTGCAGGCTTTCTATTTCAGTCATTTGTGCCTTATTTTCTTTCTATTTATTTCAAACAAGCCTCTATGAAAAATGCTGCAAAGTTAAGTGACAGTCATGTACAAATATGCATAATATGAGCTGGTCCCTACCCATCATGTGTATTGCTAAAGACTCCATTGCAATATTTACAGTTAAACTAAACTTTTTTCCCCCCAAGATGTAGCAAAATTGCATTTGTTTTGCAGATCTGCTCATCATTAAATGTGAAACATTTCACATTTGTCTTTTTGAGTAATTGGCTTTTAAAAATGATAAGGTGCTCTGAACACTTGTTATGTGGATAGGTCTGACGTTGTATCCCAGAAATCCATATGCCATCCAGACAGAACAGAAGAAAGATATTCACAAGCATGTCACAGATTGGACTGAAGCAAGCCAAAAACCAAAGTGCCATGGCATTAACAATAGCACCAGATTTACTGTCACGATTGCAATCTGTGCTGTATCACAGACAGAAGGAGAACTTTTGATAGGTAACACCTCAGTGTTTTTTAAATCTTTTTGGCAAATTATCATTTTCATTATATTTTTGCCTGCCATGTAATATTATTATAATGATATTAAAAAATACAGTCAGGCACACACGGATGTGTGTGCGCACATGCATGCGAACACACACACACACACAAAAGACACACACACACTTTCTTTCTGAGTGCATTAAGTCTACAACCAAACGGATAGCATTCCATTAGTTTTGTTAAGTAGTTGACAATTATGGATGAGTGTATGTGCAAGAGGCATTTGTGTACAATAAAGATTTATGTATGTGTGTGTGTGTGCACATGCACACACATAAATGTGAATGTGAACCTTTGCAAAAAGCAAGTATAATGTCTATGTTGATTATCAACCATACACTAAAGTTCTATTTTATGAGGTTTAATTATCCAGTATTAAAAGAGTCACATAGCTTTGATGATGTGAACAATATATCCTTTAATGTTCCCATGACAGGTCATACTTAGTGCTGTAAGTGTAGGGGATTTTGTCTTCTAGGGCCATGCTGTGTTGTTAGCAATCCCGTCCTAACTTTTTGCCACTAAAATAGATGCATTTGTTTGCAACAGTCTGCTTATGCCTGTGCAAAGCTGATGTGTGTTACTATGTGTTGTAGATAACAGTGCTACATATTCAGTGAATGGCACAGGGCATGTGAGGTCATACTGTACAGTGGTTCTTGTACATTGTCATAGTTTCAAATTCTTTATGCACCCATTGGTAAGATTAAGTCTTTAGAATTATAGTCAACATAACAAAATAGTCTGACATGCTATGTCTATGTATGTTTTCTTGCAAAGACATTATATTTGCTGTTTTACTGCACGTCTCATGTTATAACAGGGAAGGGCAACATCCAGAGACCATTGCCCTTGTCCCTATCTTCAAGACTAACAGATACATCATGCCAACATATAATAGTTGCTGCTTTTCTTTCCTTCTAACTTTACTATTTACACATGGACACAAGCATATGGATTATAAAGTGCCAAATTGATATTAGTATATCATGCATACCATAGAATGGTCAGTGTCTACACAAACTAGTGTCTTAATACATATGTGAGTCAACTGAGAAATTGCAGGAGTCATAACACACTATATATGTGCATGGATTAAAACATCCATGTATAGATCTAGATTTATCAAATGCTATAGTGGATAAGGACTGTAATGTCACTTGGTCAGAAAAACATACTCATGGGTTGACACTGTTAAAACCACTATCTTCAACATTCACTTTCCATGAAAATCCTATTAAGGTTTCTCTAAGTTGCATGAACATGATAGCACTTAACATGCAGATCTAGATGTTGTTATTATGTGATGTCAAGTCATATTTGACCTATAATGATCTCCAGAATTTCCAGCCCTCAATAGTTCTGCTCAGCTCTTGTAAACTCAAACTTGTGGCTTTCTTCAGGGAGTTAATCCTTCTCATATTTGGTATTTTTTCTGGTTATTTTAATCTTCCCCAGCATTATTGTTATTATTGTCCTTTCCATAAAAGCTTACTTTCTCATGATGTTCCCAAAGGAGGACCACCATTTTTTTTCCTCCAGAGGCAGTTCAGGCTTCATTTGATCTGGGACTCACTTTTGCTGTCTTTCTGGCAGTTCAGATATCACCAAAGCTCTCCTTCATTGCCATATGTCAAATAAGTCATTTCCCCCCAGTCACCTTTATTGTCCAGTTTTCACATCCATACATAATGTTTGAGTATACAAGAGTTTGGATGATCTTGATATTAATTTTCAGTGATGCATACTTACACTTGATGGACTCTTCTGCTCTGCCATAAAAACTTACTAATGGCATGACATTGGTTAAACCAATCCCTTCAATATCTCACTTACCTTATTAATTTTTTTGTCAGTTGAATAAATATGATGGCAGTTAACATATATAGCTGTATCTGTATCTTAGGCTATTCAGAGAACTGCAGACATGATGGTAAGAGAATGACATCTCTTATGTATAGGTAAAATCCAACTCCAAGAAGCCCCAACAAGAAAAACAATGCACTCATGTGGAATTTTGCGGCAATGATAGACATAATATGTTATGTCATGCCTCTCTTAGTGATCCAGCCCGTCTTGCAAACATCTAGCAGGGAGGTTACATGGTCTCTAACCTACATGCAAGTCCTCCCTAAAAAAATGTGGACATCTTATTAGTTTATATGTATATATGAGATGCATATATGCCTTAAATTTTATGTAATACAGTAAAACACTGGATAATGCTAAAACTTGGTTCCACAAGTCTTGGTGTTATCCGATTTTTAGTGTTATCTGATCCATGTTAAAATCCTATGGGATGGATTGGATAATGTTAAAGCTTCATAGAGATACATTGTAACCGCACAGGCTTTAGCGGTTGTTATCCGATCCATTTCATAGGACCTTAAAATTATTCGATGCAATTCTCCTCCCCAGATTACTTAACGTTATGCGATTTTAACGTTATCCGATCCAATTGTTATCCAGTGTTTTACTGTATTTAATATTTTATATCCATTCAAAGAAAATATCTTAGTAAAGAGAGGTTATTGCACAATCTTGCTAATGAGCTCAAAGCACAAAGTCCTGATGGATTGGTTTGGTACATGTTGAATAATGTTTAGCTGTCCATGGGGTCCCCCCCCCCACACACACAC
This sequence comes from Furcifer pardalis, assembly GCA_030440675.1. Lineage (NCBI taxonomy): Eukaryota > Metazoa > Chordata > Lepidosauria > Squamata > Chamaeleonidae > Furcifer > Furcifer pardalis. The sequence goes on from CP126894.1 coordinate 130,948,284, forward strand.
ACATACACATTGGCTTTATTTTATCACCATGATTATGGAGGAAGGAGCAACTTTTTTGAACATAAAGTTGTACACTTTTCTCCTTGTGTTGAAAAGAAAGAAAAACAAAAACAACCATGAATCAAATAGATTTGGCAATCCTATAATTCATGTTGAGCTTAGATAAGTGCTGAAAAAGATTTACAAACTCCCAGCTTGACACTGAGCCCACATGTTGGGCCGAATGAAGAGAAAAGCTCTGCAAATGCTACACAGAGCTTCCTGGCAATAAGTAGTGGAACATCAGTCAATTGTTCTTCTGCTTAATTGAAAGCTTTCTCAGGACCTCAGTGAAAATAATGTATCTGCCTATCGTGTTCCTCCTTTTTGTTCCCATTATCTCACTGGATGGCCCTTCTCCTTATGTTGTCACAGCTAGAGTTTGATTATTTCCCACATAAATGTAAAGACTCACGGGGGCAAAATTAAGTGTTACACAGGTCATATTACAGTCATATAGTATATTTCCCTATACTTTCTCCCTTCTGAGTCCTCTGCTGATGGACATAGTTTTATCAAGGGGGAGGGGGATATCAACTGGAAAACACCCAAAGGCCTTTTATTTCCATTATCAAATAGTCAATCTTCTAAACAGTATTATAACCCATTGAAATAGGGCACTAGATTTAATCAATAAAGTGAGGAGTCAACTTTGTAGTTATCCACAATTCAAACTTTAATGCACTATGTGCATAAATGATTTTATTAGATTGGTATTTAAACATCATGTCCTGAATTCTATTGGTTATTTACACCAGTGTAACTGCAATGACATAAATCACAGTGGTGGATTTCTAATAGTTAATATGTTGATATTTGTTAGAAATAAAAAGCAGCAACTTATTAACTAGTAGCAATTTGCTTTTACATATCAATGCCACTGCTTTTACACCATCTTAAATAACTGGTAGATTTCTGGACACTAGTTTTTGTCATTTTCTAAATGAGAACAGAAATATCTATGTCTATCTTACTTAAGATAATAAATAATTTTAATATTCTTTAAACTAACACTTCCATTTCATTTGAATTGAACTTACACATGTACATTAGTTCAAACTTTGGGGGGGAATGCATCTCTGTTCTATATAGTAAAGAATGTAATGCATTTACCAATGGCCAGAATCTAGTGGTGTACTTTATTGGTTCCCACTGCTTCTGCTAAGATTATCGACATTTTCTCCTCTTGCAACCCAAGATCCACCATAAAAGCCTGATCTAGATGCCTTGGAAAACCTCTTAAGCAGGTTTTTTCCTGGTACCATAGAGGGCTGCAGAAGGAGGGTCAAGAGAGGAAGGTACTAATTCTGATGTATTCTTGGCCTCTGTATTTATACAACCTAAAGTTTAAAGTTACATTTAAGATAAAGTTTTCAAAGTGTACTAGAAACAGGGAAAAAATAAGGGAGAAAGAAAAGGAGATTGAAGGAGATATAAAAATAACAGCACTAACAGAAATATATGAAATTTTAAAAATAACTTTGGTTCATAAAAAGTGACAAAAATTTGGTGTATCTATCTCCATAAAATATTTTTTTACAAATGGAGCACCCCTACTGAGAAGGCAAAAGCACTAGGAGTGTGATGGTGAACCTTGGCACTCCAGATGTTCTTGGACTTCAGTTACCAGAATCCCAAGTCATCACTCCTGTTGACTAGGGCTTTTGGGAATTGAAGATCAAGAACAGCTGGAGTGCCAAGGTTTGCTATCACTGCACTAGGAGAAAGGCGTCTACAAGTCATTTTGTGAATTGTTATTTCTGGCTTTTATTAATCCTGATATTGCTGTATTGCTTTTATTATCTTTATGTTGTGAAAATATTTTGCACCATAATGCATAAGCCACTTTGACATCTTAATGGAAAGATGGGTATAATAATATCTGACCTAAGTAAAAACTCATTGGCTGAAATCCTGTTTGCTTAGCATACAACTAGAGAAGGACCACTGAATCAGTGGAGCTTATAGAGGGGCTGACTCACAAAATCCCACTGATTTGATGGGCCTACTCTAGGTGTAACTTACTGTGCTATGCAGCAAGATTTCAATCATTATTTGTGGCAAGGTGCAACACCATCCAGGTTGAACCATACCTTTGGGAAGAAGAGCAGCCTACCATAATCGCTTCCATTTAATTCATCGTTGGTTGAGCCATGGCAGAGTGGGAGCTTTGGAGCTGCAGAATAGGGGCTTGGCCACACAGGGGCCGATGGCAGGGACCCTGGTGTGGTGGAGTCTTGTGCCCCCTATCCTGCCTGGCACTGTGGATTTGGCCACGGACTTGAATGCTTGGGCATGGGGCCATAGATTGCCCGCCACCCTGCACAGACTTTAGACTCTGAGGCCTGGACTCTTGCTGTCGAATTCTTGTTTTGGGATGTTTTGATTTAGGTGACTTTTATTATTGTATGCTAATTTTATTCTGCTAATAGTATCTTATTCTTTAGTGTATGCTAATTGTATCTTGTTATATATTGTATTGGATGTGATATTGTTGTTAGCAACCCTGAGTCGCATTGCGAGTGGGTGGCGTACAAGCCCAAATTGTTGTTGTCGTTGTCATTGTCGGTGTCGGTGTCATCGTCAAGAATAAGAATAATATTTTTAAAACCCATAATGTAGATCAGTGTTTTATGGTGTCCAAAAGGAAAACACAGTTCATAAAAACATAGGATATAATCAAAAGTGGTATAACTGAAGAATACTCATCAACTTACTCAATGGACATGTAGGATAACAATTTTAAAAATCTAAACTGAGGATGAAATCCTGTTGACATAACTTACACCATGACACAAGAAGCAGAAGTCTTTAATTACTAAAAATTGACACCACCACTAAGGCTGGTGCAACTTCCACATGTTCCCACTGACAAAAGGATTACCTAGGAAAAGTTAGAAATGTTTAAATTCAGAAAAATCACCACTACTGCTGCCTTTGTGTTCAAGTGCTTATGAAATTAGTAAGAATAATGGTGAGTGCTTGGTGCCTTAGTTGTGCCATCTGACAGAGAGGCTCGACTCTCTGGCACTAGAAAGAGGGCCTTCTTCCTGTTCGCTCTGACTCTGTGGTACCGCCTGCCTTTGGAGTTGCACTTCCAGATGGAGCTATTGGCTTTTAGTAAGGGTCTGAAAACTTGGCTGGCGGGAATGGTGTGGGGTTATGATTGTTCACTGACCCGTCCCCGCTGGCTTATTTAACATCTTACACTTACTCTCTTATCCCTCTTATTCTGCTTATTCCTTTAGTTAAAGGAATGAGAGGTCGTTTTAAATGGTTCTTAATCTTTTAATTTGTTTTTTTAGAATTTTAACTGTTTATTGTATGTCGGTTGTGATCTGCCCTGAGTCGCCTGTGTGAGTAGGGTGGAATATAAATTTAAATAAATAAATAAAAACAAAATACTTTTTTTTTGGTGAAAGACCAACTAATTCTAACTTTCCACTTTGATTTCAGGTGTCCCTGTCCCATTTACCACTGATCTATATTTCACAAATCTATTCACCATATATACTTTGTAATGCTTTTGAATGAGAAAAGAGAACAAGTTTATTTAAATTAAGCAAAATTGTCCAAATGATGTAAACATAATGGGCTTCTCTGCATCTTTAAAACAAATAACCAGCCAGTCATTCCTCAGTATCTGCTTTGTTTCTCAGTGGGAAAGGCATTAGTTTTAAACAGAGAAAGTCTGTACAAATTATAGAGACCTGATAAGAAAAACAATGCATTTATCTTGCTCTTTCTTTAAGACTTATGAGGGCTTTGAAATGACCAATCTAACTGGCATAGTCTTTGAAGCTGTCAGAATAGCACAGTGAATTAGGTATCTGTCTGTGGAGACAGAGGTTACAAGTTTAAGTTCCTACTGTGTATCCCAAAAGAAACCCTAACCAAGCTACACAGTCCCAGGATGGTGGAAGAAGGAAATGTAAACTTTGGAGTACTCTTTACCTAGAAAACCCTAGAAAAGGGTCACCATAAGTTATAAATGATGTGAGGGCACAAAAAGAAAAGTCACAATGAACAAGAACAAAGGATTGAGTTACTATTGTTTACACCTGTAGTAAGCGCACAGATGTTCTGTAGCCACACAGCATGGCTTAGTGATCAGTGTTTCTTGGGCTGCTTTAACATTCCAGTTTTGTTTTCTTTCGCAAATGGCCAAGTTGTACTCCATGTTTTGGCTGGAAAGCTATCCATATAGATGTCCCAGTCACAGAAGTGTGCACAATAGGAAATAAAATTTATGCTAAGGAAAATACTGCTCTTATTCCAATTACATTTCATTTCTATTTCAGAAGTTTCAGTAATATATGACAAGACTGCAATCCTGACGCCAGCTTTTTGAGGAAGCTCTGATCTTTGATCTGCATGTTCAAGTGGTTCCATTAAAGGACCACTTGTCTAGTATCTGATTTCATTGCCCCATATTTAGGGAATCAGAGACCGACATACATGCCATGCACCTATAATTCCACTTAGATGAAAGCTTTCTCCCATATTATGTTTCACACTTGCTCTATTTCAATCCTGTTTTACCTTTGTTTCTACACTGAGCCTGATAATTTCAATGAGAGCTCATGTCACCATCATGCTGTTTTATTGTGAATCTCATGTAAATGTTAATTTCACTAGGCTATGCTTGCAGAGGAAAATCATTTACACATTTCTAGTCAAAAGCATGATTGATAAGGAGAGAATTGGCTTTTTCAGCTTTATCTTCCCACCGACCAAACACATCTCCTATATCAATGGAACTTTTTCAGTTGCATTTTTAAAGGCCCAAGCACAAGGATTTTTAGTGGCAGAAGAATGAATGTTGAATTGTTCTGCAGGTGCAAATGGCATGTGCTATTTTATAGCACTTACAGCTGTAGCTACTGTACAACACCCATGAACTTAGGTCTATTCCCATAATAAAGGAAAGTAATGTCCTGCTGCAGTTTAACTTCAGTGTAGGTCACCCACAAAGAATCTCTTATGCTGGATAGTCAATATAAAAATGACAATTCATACAGATCTGACCCACTGCATTGTTGACTGATTCTATTATGTAGCTCTACTTGATTGAGAAGGTTCAAGAAAGATGCCCTGTTTTTCTAACCACTTAGTTTACTGGTCCTCAAACTGGGGGGCATGCCAACTCAGTATGTAAAGGAGAATTTTCAGGGAAGGGCATAAGTCTGTAAGATTTTCACCATCCTTTAGATTAAATTTGTTTTGTTTCTGCCATTTCTTGAGGTAAATTACATTTCTTTCCCCATTTGTGAAATAAAGAGGTGAGACATGTTCAATGTGGTCAAAAGGCCTGGCCTGTGAAATTGTCAAAGAGGCTGCTTGAGAGGTGGGGCGTGCTTAAATCACCTCTGTGATTGGTCCAGACCCCAACACAAGGCAACGGCAAAATGTTATCCTATGTGCCTATCTATCTTTGCCTTAGTTTGGGAAAAACACCCTAATATTTTAAGTTGTTATGCAGCTATCATTTGGGGTGCACATTCTATTAATTTTTGTGACAGGGAAACATGTCTGTTCTTATATTTAATGTAAAATTATTCATCTTTTGTGATATTTTTAAAACTTCAATTGTGAATTGAATTTTTTGTGTGTGTTTTGAAAAGTTAGGAGCAGCTGTCTTCATTCATTGAAACATCAAGAACAGTTCATTGCTCTGGGTCTGTTTTGTAGAATTCTTGCCTTTCCCATATAACATGTGCATAAAGAGAGAGAATTTGGCAGTCCTCTGCTTCTTGATGCATGTGGTAAAAATTCATTGGGCATGGGCAAAGATAAAGAATTTCTGAGTTAAGGGATTTGAGGATTTGCTGTCAAAAAATGAAACTTCCAAGCACTGCTAAAGTTAAACTGTAGCTCTTTATATTCCAATTCAGCACCAAATTTATTTCAAAACTTTGGTCACTACAGGCAGCTCGAGTATCTGAAGGGTGAGAATTTTCACACTGTGGCACTAAAGGTAAAGGTAGCCCTTGCTCAAAAGCCAGTCGTATCTGGCTTTAGGGTTCAGCGTTTGTCTCTGTTTACAGCCATAGAGCTAGTTCTGTCTACATCTACATATGTTTCTGTGGACATGTGGCAGGTATGACTAGACACCAGAGTGCATGGAATGCTGTTTACCTTCCCACTGAAGTGGTACTATTTATCTACTTCCAATTTCTTGCTTGCAAACTGCTAGGTTGACAGAAGCTGGGACAGAGATGGGAGCTCACTCTGTCATGCAGCACCTGCTCACCTGGTGACCTTCCAGTTGTCAAGTTCAGCATCTTAACCAATCATTTTTTATATTGATTCATGCAATGTTTGTGAGCCGCCCAGTGTGGTGCTTGCACCATTTGGGAAGGATACATGTCTAATAAAATAAAATGACATAAATGCTCAGGTAAATTTCAGGTTATAGCAACAACTAAATAGAACACTTCATCTTGGGTTTTCACATTTATAAAATGGCACTAATGGACTATTTTTCTTAACACTTACTGTCATCTCTGCCGAATCTTCTTTAGTATTTAAAAGAAATTGGGTTGTGGTTTTTTTTTTTTTTTTTAAAAGAAGAAGATAAAGCTGCACCCCACATAGTAAATATATCGTCTCATTTAGTCCAGAGTAAAGATGTATGTTGTTATGTGCCATCAAGTTGTATTTGATGTATGGTGACCTTAACAAAGTTTTTAAGGTGTGGGAGATATTTAAGGCGTAGTTTTACCAGTGCCACCTCTCCCCCAGTGTGTTTCCATGGTTGAATGAGGATCCAAATCAGTTCTCCTGAGTCCTAGTCCATCAATCACACTGGCTCTACATCCCACTGTGTATGCATTGTAGATCTTTACTCTAAAGATATACTGTTTATGCAGTCCCTCCTCCTGCCCCTTATTTTTCTCTCTTGTCAGCTTTAGGGCTAGATAGAGAACACTGACAAAGTGAATGAAAGGAACTCTGTCACATTTATTTAGGGAGTTTCTTTCTGGCTCTGGCAACTGACTTCTTCTCCTTTAAGAAGTAGTGGCTAGAGAAGGGTCTGCTGTACAAGACTTTTGGTGGACCTGGGCTAATTACCTCAACAGTTTGATGGCCTAAATTGACTAGATAATTCCAGTATAGGTCTATAATTCCAGACTGAGGAGCTGTTGACATCATTAGTCTATAGCAGTCAAGGTCCAAGTACTCTGAGGCCATTGCTAAGCAAGAGGGGAAATCAGGGTTTAGCAAGAAACTTTGAAAGGGAACTTCAGGGCCTTGCATTAAACCCAGGAATCTCTACCCAGCCTCTTTGAACAACAGGGCCTCACAGAGCTCGGATGTCTCCATATGGTCATTTTTTCTTTCCTCTCAATCTCCCCGAACACCTGCAGCCCTGCCAACACAAGCCTTTAAGATAGACTGTTGCCTTACATTGACAGAAAAGATCAGAAGATATGCTGAAAATAAACCAGCGTCTGCTACGAAATGTTCTTATTTTACCAAGTAAGCTTGACTGTACTTGAAGCCATTTGGGCAGCACAAAGCCTCATTTGGGAAACAGGGCTGCCACTTTGCCTTTTAAGTATTTTATTACTCTTCTTGATAGTCCTTCTGTGTGTCAAAATGTCTGACACACAATTTTTTCTATATTTACCCTTCGATGATCAAAGAGCCAAATAAGCCTCCAAGGAAGAGTACAATGTCTCATGCCCCATTTTTAATTCCATCACTGGGGCAAATCCTAAAACATATTGCTGACAGAGATTGATGCATCTTTTTTTATTTTACTCATAGACTTCCATTTACAAACTAAGGGGTGAAATCTTTTTAATAGTAAAAGATGAAATTCAGAATAGGGGCACTGAATTTCCCTCCTTTTTGTCTTAGGTTAAGGTAAAGGTCACCCTTGCTCGAAAGCCAGCTGTATCCAACTCTACAGTTCAGTGCTCATCTCTGTTTATAGCCAAAGAGCCAGTACTGTCTGTGTCTGCAGACATTTCCATGGACATGTGGCAGATATGCCCATACACTGGAGTGCACAGAACACTGTTTACCTTCCCCCCCCAAGTGGTACCTATTTATCTACTTGCAATTTCTTGCTTTTGAACTGCTAGGTTGTCAGGAGATGGGACAGAGACAAGAGCTCATTTCATCCTGCAGCAGTTGGGTCTCGAACTGTTGACCTGCTGACTGCCAGTTCAGCATCTTAACCACTTGAGCTACTGCAGTCCCTCTTTTTGCCTTGCTTCCCAATATATTGTGGCTCCAGACAGTTTTCTGTCTTCCCTGCTCTAAAACCAGGAGGAAGCCAGAAAATGAGGAAAATGCTTGGAGCAATGCAGTGGCACTAACCTCCCCTCCCTACTAAATCATTTGAAAATCAGTTTGGCTCAGACAATCCCTTTGTGGTCACTGGAATGTGTGGGGAAATTTTATCCAGGTTGTGAGGGTTTTTCCTGACATCCCTTTCACACATTAAAATAAATAATTTTATTTTGAAAAACAATGTAAAGGGGGAAATGTGAAGAATGGAAATTGCAAGAGTATTTGCAGTCTTACAGGGATGGGTGTACCATCAGCTAGAGAGGCAAATCTCTCTAGCACTCGAAGGAGGGCCTTCTCTGTGTCTGCTCCGGCCCTTTGGAACCTCCTGCCAACTGAGCTGCACCTCCAGGCAGAGCTGCTGCCCTTCCGGAAGGGTGTAAAAACCTGGCTGGCAGGGCAGGTCTGGGGTACTGGAGGCACAACGACCTCAGCCTGTTGGATGGTTTGACCTCCTCCCCTGCTCCCTTAAGTTCTTAAGTTTTAAATCATATAATGTTTTAGTAGTAGTTTTAATTGGTTTTAAATGTGGGTTTTTGAGAACTTTTAGAATTTTAGCCTTTTTATGTGTTTTTGGATGTGTTAAACCGGCCTTGGTCTCCTTTGGCAAGGAGGGCGGTATAGAAATTTAAATAAATAAATAAATAAATAATGGGTGTGAGTCATATCTGGGCTCTGGAGGTTGCCCACCCCAAGACTAATGGTTGGTTGTCCACCTTTGGACTAATAGTTAAAAAGTTCACCTACAAAGCTGGCAGCAGTCCTCCTGCTTCTTGCTGAATCAGTATGAGTCACTAGCAGATCTAAAGCAATAAATTGCAAGTAGATAAATAGGGACCGCTTTGGTGGGGAAATATCTTGGGGACTTGAAAGGAACCTCATTTGGGTGTCCCCTGAATGGAGTTCCTCCAGCCAAAATCCTTTCAACCCAGAATAATTTCTGACATGTAATAATAATAATAATAATAATAATAATAATAATAATAATAATAATAATAATAATAATAATATTATTATTATTATTATTATTATTATTATTATTATTATTATTATTATTATTATTATTATTATTATTATTATTATTATTATTGGGAACCCTCGGAATGCGGGACTTACCTGTGATCTATCCAAGCATCACCCCTCCCCTTCAATTGAATAACAAATTGCTTTCCATAGGAAGGTTGCTTTGACGTGATGGCACCAATGTGCTTTCCTGCAAATGTGCATGTGAATTAATTACGGCAAAAATGCACAGAAACATATCCCATAAACATCTGGATATGAATGCCCTCCCATTTTTGACAGTAGGATAAGCTGTAAAAAAAAGGCTGTCAGTATTTGTTGGCTCTTTTTTCCTTCTTTTAGTAGTTGTTGTTTTAATCGCATTTTACGGTTTTGGAAGAAGCAGGTTAATTATAACATAAGGTTCAACATCTTTGGATATGTAGAACATTTTCAGTTCCTTAAAACAAATATTCCCCTTGAAAATATAAAACATTTTTCTGACTTGCAAAGTTTTTGCAGTCTATCATTTAAATTACTTAAATAAAGGGAGCCTTAGTACTCCCAAAAGCTGAAAATATAACACCCTCTATGCATATTAGCTTGATCTTCTTGACAGACCAGAAAAGTGTTTGTGTGTGCCAATTAAAACAAAAATGGATCCCTAGTGGCTTGTTCCTCACACAACTTCTGAAGACTGCGATCATTGTTTGCTGGGGTAACCCTGGAAAGGGCTGCTATCCAAAGTAAACAAACTTTTCAAAACTTTCTTGACAGATGGGGGTTAGAAATACATTTTAATAAGAGAGTTGCCAAAGCAACTTTTTTTTTTTTGACAATGAGCATATATTTACTTAACATCTAGTAACATCGGGGGATACAAGGCAGATACATTCTCACAAAATGTTTTAACTAGCAGCATTTTTCCTCTCTTCTCTGAAAGCTTGGTCTGAGGATGTTTTTCTTCACACCGATTTTCCAGCTTCATTCCCTGTCTCCCATTAACATCAGATGGGCTGGGCTTCACAAAAGGAATTAGTTAAGTTGCCACCATAAGACTGTTAACTTTCTGCCTGATAATGCTGGCTACACATACCTTTGAGTATCCTGAACAATTTAACACTCTCTATTTGGTACACTACATCATAGTATGAATGGGGAGGAATTGCAATTGAAAGGGATTCACTCAATTGGTTTATTGACATGAGCAATTTTATTAGATTTGATTCATTATTGTGCACAAAACAACATTTTTAAAAGGCATTCCCTGCACCCTTGCTCATTCATTCACCATGAACATGACCTAAAGGAATAGTTAACAGGTTTGAAAGAAGGAGGCATATAATTTCTGGTGTATTTTTAAAAACTTATCCAATTCAAATGTAACTCTAATCCAAATTAATTAAATGACTAAGGGGTCTCAAAACTTAATTAATTAAATGACTATGTGTCTCAGAATTTTATTTAATTAGACCCTCTATCTGTTTACTAAGGGTATGGACAAGTCTTGCTGCAACTAGTTTTGCAAGTTATTTTTTTAATTTTTAACCAATGGCCCATGTAACTATACTACACAAAGAGAGCTAATTATTTTCCTACTCTCTTTTTATGAGGTAAATGTTAGGAAAGCAAGCTGGTTGGAGGGAAATCCTCTGAAATTGAATCTAGATATAAGAGTAAGGAAAGCTAGGGAAATCATGAAACAACATTATAAAGTTTTAATGGATGATATAGAATATATAGTGAGCAGTTTAATGTCTCTTGCCTTCCCACCCCCTTAATTTAAGTGTAAATGGTCCTGACCTGGATCAGGGTAAACAAGAAGGATGGCAGAGACTGAAATTTTCACACCAGAAACATGATAAAACTGGAACAGAAGCAAATCACATTTTGAGAAACTTGCAAAGGAAGTATCATTTCCCCTTGCTCACTAAGGAAGAGGGATATGATAAGAGAATCAGGGTACAGCTGTTCTTGTGTTGGAACTGAAACCTTCCTCACCTGTTTTTTGGCTTTAAAAATCTGCATGAATGGAGGTTCTTCCCGTCTTTGTTATTTTAAGGATGGGAGCTGCAAACTTAATTAAAAGCAAGATGAATAAGGATTTAAGCCTTCACAACCTGTGTAACTTGCAATTCATATTTGGGCCACAATTAAGAGTTTAACAGCATTCCATGTGCCTGCCACATGACCACAGAAATGTCTGCAGAAGCAGACAGTGCTGGTTCTTTAGCTATGAAAGAAAGATGAGCACTGAACCCTAGAGTCGGATATGACCGGTATTCAAGCAAGGATGACCTTTACCTTTACCTAACCGTTTAAATGATAAGGAGAATCTTAAACTGCATGCTGCAAAGTTGTACATAAGTTCTACCTAAAGGAAAGAAAACAAAAGAGTAACAAATGGTAAGTTTATTGTCATTTCCAGAAGCACTCTATGCCAGTACATGAATCAGTAATGGTGCATAATTCAATCCAGTTTATTTTAATAAGCAAATTACAGTAATACTTCATATAACATTAGTATCGAATAACACTAAAATCGCATAACATTAAGGAATCTGGGGGGAAGAATTGCATCAGATAACATTAAGATCCTATGGGATGCTTCAGATAACAACCACTAAAGCCTGTGTGGTTACAATGTATCTCTATGGATCCCATAGAGGATCAGATAACACTAAAAATCATATAACACCAAGACTTGTGGAACCAGGTTTTAGTGTTATATGAGGTTTTACTGTATCAGTTTTTAGACCTACAAAAGCAAGTCTGTTGGTAAGAGTATTATACAAAATACTAATTATACAAAATCTCAGAAAGAAAAGTGAGACAGAACCAATATTTTCATAAAGGAATTAGGACTTCAGAAGCCTCAGGAACACTAATTTCTTCACACAGTTTTCTTAAATAATAAAGTAAGTTGCACAAAATGCACATATATACTTTATTAACATATCCGGTCAGAGGGTCTGATTCCTGAGTATTGGCCCAAAATCCCTACAAACTATTATAGACCTCTTTTTTTTTTGGGGGGGGGGGGTGGATCAGAAATCTATGTTCATTACAGGTGGAATTAATAACATATAGAGTTAATTCCAGAATGAAATCACACAATAATTTCCAGTCACATCAAAATCCATCTGGGTATCAAGATATAAGTCATTGCATCAACTTTATTGATCTGCATTGTTTCTACGTTTTACAAATTCTCAAAAGTTGTAAAACCGTCCAGAAGACTTAAAGTTATGGCAAAACTGTAGGCACAAATGATTTAAAATATATCAAAACTAAAATTAAGTGGATGGAAAACTTGTTGGAATTCAATCCAAAATACAAGAACAGAAAAGGTACAATTAAAAAATAAAAATAAAATTTGTTATATTCTAAATTTGCAAAAGCTTATAGTCTAAAAGGCACAATTAAGAAAAAGAATGCATTTCTAAAATACATAATTTTAAAAGTAGATAGCATTGTAGCTTTAAGCAATTTTTACCCTTTAAGCATATTATAATAACATACACAGAAAATTAGTCTAAGAAGTGCTCACCGAACCAAGCCAATTTGAATCTATGAAGGAAAATCCATGGTGATTTCATCCACTGATGCAGTTGCTGCTACATAATGTCTGATGCTCCCTCATAATTGCAGTGTGTTGTGTGGTGTAGTTTGTAGTTATATTGTGTCTCTTCTGCCTTCCTATACAGTGGTACCTTGCTTAAAGACCATAATGTGTTCCATGGGATTGCTCTTTAAGTGAGTTTGCTCTTTAAGCAAGTGACCAATTGTGACATCTGGCAGGGGGGATTGTGAACCCCAATTTAGTTGTTAAGCCAGTTTTTGGTTGGTTTTAGTTGTTAAGCGAGGCAACCATTCAGAGAAACTTCTGCTCTTTAAGCAAGTTAGTCTCTGAGTGAAGCGCTATTTATGTGAGGTTTAACTGTATTTATATTTCTCTCAGATGGTTACAATTCTCTCCAAACTGTAAACAGCTGACTTTTGTAAGACCAGTAAATTACAGGCATCTGATCCACCTGCAGAAATTTTGTAATAGGAATTTCTACTGCCTTTGCAACACCTATGAAATATAACTCCTTTAAATCATAATATGGCAAGCTGTCAGTATAATGATAAGAGGCATTATTTTATTTTATCTAACAGGGTTAAAACCCAGTGGCTTGCACTGGCTATATCTCAAAGAAGGAACAAAGTGCTTGGATTAAATAATAAATTTTGTGTCAGAAATTACCCTGGGTTGAAAGGATTTTTGCTGGAAAAACTCCACTCAGGGGATGCCCGAATGAGGCTCCTTTCATGTCCCCAAGATCCATCATGCAGCATTCAGGTATCAAACCCCGACCTTCTAGTCTTCAAGCTCAGTGTCATAACCACGAAGCCACCGCAATGGTGCTTGGATTAATACAATAAATCACTGGACCTGAAAATGATATCTACTGGTCATAGTAACATGTTACAGTGTTTACCAATTATTTCAATACATTTTCATACTTTCTTTTGTTTAAAGCTACTGTTGGTAAACACATTCAGTTCTCAGGCAATGTTCCTTGGCAAGGCAGTGTTATCAAAAAGAGACTTTGCTCTCAGATTTGGATGAACCGAGCTAAATGTTTTGGAGTGAATTTTAATAAACCATTGTTCAAACCTCATTTTAAAAATACAATATACATTTTCAGTCTTGCTTTTTCTACACCCTTTTAATTATTTGAGCATTCTGTACATTCCAAATTTCGCATCTTGACAAGCATGCTTCATTTGGATCACAGAAATTAATTGTCATGGGAATCTGAGGAAGGGGTGCCAAATGTGCACAGATTCCTTTCAAAAAAAGGAAGGCCAACTAGCCAGACTTGTGCTTCAGACAAAAGAGCAACCTCTGCAGAGTGTAATGACTTCTTTCCACCATGCCAATGACCATCAAACAGTTGGCCAACACCATTTCCCTTTCCTTTTGATTTATTTTTTATTAGCATTATTGTTGATTTGATTAGGGCAATGTTCTACACTTCCTCTTAAAATCTCAGAGCAGCTATTTACCCAAAAGCTTACAGTTACAGTCACAAAAGATGTACAAATGTCTAAAATCACAAACTACACATATCTAAAATTGCAAATTATCTAAACTTACAAATTATATACATGTCCTAAAACCCAGTAAAAGAAAGATAAAGAAGAGTCAAGTTGATCAGCGCCTTCTTATTCTTTGCTGGGATGTACAAGTCAATGTGTTTTAAAAATAACACCTGAAAGACAAAGATGTGAAAAACACATGGATCTCTGGCATAACTGGGGTGCCATCACTGAGAAAACTCACCAGGTATGATTGCTCTGCAGCTGTGGTAACCGTGATTTAGACACTGAGCTTAATAACTGGAAGATCAACCAATCAGCAGTTGAAAACTCCAGTGCTGTGTGATGGAATGAGTGCCTGTCGTTTCCCCTAGTTCCTGCCAACCTATTAGTTTGAAAGCAAGAAATTGTTAGTAGATAAATAAGTACTGCTTAGGGGGGAAGGTAACAGTGTTCCATGTGCTCCAGTGTCTAGTCATGCCTGCCACATGTTTACGACAGCATCTGCAGACACAGACTGCACTGGTTCTTTGGCTGTAAACATAGATGAGCACCACCATTTACACACACACTATACATATACATTATACATATACATATACATATACATATACATATACATTTGTTGTTTTTCAGTCGCACAGTCGGTTCCGACCCTCCGCGATCCCATGGACCACCACCCGCCAGGCACCTCTGTCCTCCACCATACCCCTCAGCCCACCCAGCTCTACTCCCACTGCATCCACAATACCATCTACCCATCTCATCTTTGGCCGCCCCCTTTTTCTTTTGCCCTCCACCTTTCCCAGCATCAAGGCCTTCTCAAGTGAATCCTCTCTTCTCATTTGATGTCCAAAGTACCTTAGCTTCATCTTTATAATTTGACTTTCTAGGGAGCAGTCAGGGTTGATTTCTTCTAAGATTGATCTGTTTGTTCTCCACGCTGTCCAGGGGACTCTCAAAACTCTCCTCCAACACCACATCTCAAAGGAATCTATTCTTCTGCGCTCAGTTTTCCTAATGGTCCAGCTCTCACAACCATACATTGCCACTGGGAATACCATTGCTTTGACTATACGAATTTTTGTTTGCAATTTGATGTCTCTACTTTTCACTATGCTTCCCAGGTTTCTCATCGCTTGCCTCCCAAGAATCAGTCGCCTTTTTATTTCATGGCTGCAATCCCCATCTGCAGTGAGCTTTGATCCCAAGAAAGTAAAATCTGTCACTGCCTCCACTTCTTCTCCATCTATTTTCCAGGTACTGATAGGGCCTGTTGCCATGATCTTTGTTTTCTTTATATTGAGTCTCAAGCCAGCTTTTTCACTCTCCTCTTTCAACCTAATCAGGAGCTTCTTTAGGTCTTCCTCACTTTCTGCCATTAGGGTGGTATCATCTGCATGTCTCAAATTGTTGATGTTTCTCCCAGCAATTTTGATCCCAAATTGTGATTCCTCCATCCCTGCATTGTGCATTATGTGCTCTGTGTATAAGTTGAATAAACAGGGTGACAAAATGCAGCCTTGTCTTACTCCTTTTCCTATTCCAAACCACTCCGTCATTCCATATTCTGTCCTAACTGTTGCTTCTTGTTTCATGTACAGATTTCTCATGAGGCATATAAGGTGTTCCGGTATTCCCATCTCTTTAATTACTTGCCACATTTTGTTGTGGTCAACACAGTGAAAGGCCTTCGTGTAATCAATGAAACAGAAGTAGACTTGTTTCTGATATTCCTTTGTTTTTTCCATGATCCATCTTATGTTGGCAATGTGGTCTCTAGTTCCCCTGCCTTTTCTGAAACCCGCCTGCACTTCTGGTAATTCTCTCTTCACATGCTGTTGCAGTCTATCCTGTATTATCTTGAGCATCACCTTGCTAGCATGAGGGATGAGCGCAATTGTTCGATAATTTGAACATTCTTTGGCATTTCCCTTTTTGGGGATTGGAACATAGACTGATCTTTTCCAATCATGTGGCCATTGTTTTGCTTTCCAAATCTGCTGACAAATAGAATGTAATAATTTGATTCCATCATCTTCTAGGGCTTTGAAAAGTTCAACCTGAATACCATCATCTCCGCTGGCTTTGTTGTTTGCAGTGTTTTTCAGGGCCTTTCTGATTTCACTCTCTAGGATGTCTGGCTCAAGTTCAATTTCCTCATCATTGAAATTATCAGGGGTGTTGAGGTCCTTTCTGTAGAGTTCCTCTGTGTACTCTTTCCATCTTTTCTTAATCTCTTCTGCATCAGCTAACTCCTTGCCATCTTTGTCCTTTATCATGGTCATTTTTGCTTTAAATGTCCCTTTGATTTCCCCAATTTTTTTGAAAAGATCTCTAGTCCTGCCCCTGATATTGTTTTGCTCTATTTCTTTGCACTGTTCATTCAGGTAGGTTTCCTTATCTCTCCTTGCTTTTCTTTGAAATTCTGTATTCAAGTGACTGTATTTTTCCCTTTCTCCTTTGCCTTTTGCGTCCCTTCTTTCCTCTGCTATTTTAAGAGCCTCATCGGACAACCACTTAGCTTTCTTACACTTCTTTTCTTTTGGTATGGTTTTTTTTTTTTTTTTGCTGCCTCCTGCATGATGTCCCACATTTCTGTCCATAATTCTTCTGGCACTCTGTCTATCTGGTCCAAGCCATTAAATCTGTTCCACACCTCCACTGTGTATTCCTTAGGGATTTTGTCTAGGTCATATCTGTCTGGCCTAATTGTTTTTCCTATTTTCTTGAGTCTAAGCCTGAATTTTGCGACCAGTAGGTTGTGATCTGAACCACAATCTGCTCCTGGTCTCGTTTTTGCTGACTGTATGGAGGTTCTCCATCTTTGACTGCAGAGTATGTAATCAATCTGGTTTCGATGTTGGCCATCTGGTGATGTCCATGCGTAAAGTCTCCTTTTGTGTTGCTGGAATAGAGTGTTCACTATGACCAGTGCATTATCTTGGCAGAACTCTATCAGTCTTTGGCCTGCTTCATTTTGTGTTCCAAGACCAAACTTGCCTGTTATTCCATATACTTTTTGATTTCCTATACACTAGTACCTCGGATAACGTTATGACTTGGTTCCACAAGTCTCATCGTTATTCGGTTTTTAACATTGTGTGATACATTGATCACACAATGTTTAAAAAAACCCTGTTTCCCTGGAGGCTGCAACAAGCCAGAACGTCGGGATTTGAATCCTGACATTTTGGCTTGCTGCAGCCTCCAGGGAGGTGGGGGAACTTTGGAAACAGCTTGGATTGGGTCTCCCCACCTCCCTGGACCCGGCCGGGGGGGGGGGGGGGTCAGAGACCCCAAAATTGGTAAAAAAAAATCTGTGTTTTTTTACCAATTTTGGGGTCTCTGACCCCCCTGCCGGGTCCAGGGAGGTGGGGAGACCCGATCCAAGCTGTTTCTGGGCTCCCACGACGTCCTCAGCCAGTGCAGCAAGCCAAAATGTCAGGGTTCAAATCCCGACATTCTGGCTTGCTGCAGCCTCAAAGAGGGCTGCATCGGCTCTAGGGAGGTCAGGAGACCCGATGCATGCTAATTTTGAAGTCCCCCCACCCTCTTTGAGGCTGCAGCAAGCCAGAATGTTGGGATTCGAACGCTGACGTTTTGGCTTGCTGCACTGGCTGAGGACATCGGGGAAGCCCAGAAACAGCTTGGATCGTGTCCCCTGCCGACTCCAGAGAGATCAGAGGACCTGATCTACAGCTGCAGGGTGGGTGAGGAAGCTGACGGGGACTCTCTGTTGGCTTCCCTAGCCACCTGCCCGTGCCTCCGCAGCTGTGGGGTGGCTGGGGAAGCCGACGGGGGAGCCCCCCATCAGCTTTCCAGCCTCCCCACCCCTGCCTCTAAGAACCCCACCCTGCTGCTAAGAATGACTGTATTGGATAATGTTAAAAATCGTGTTATTCGATACAAGATTTTTCCAAAAATCTTGTAACGTTATGCAGTTTTAGCGCTATCCGGTACTCGCGTTATCCGGGGTATTACTGTATACATCTGCATCTGCATATGCATATACATATGAGTTTTGAGAGTCCCCTGGGCAGCGAGGAGAACAAATAGGTCAATCTTAGAAGAAATCAACCCTGACTGCTCCTTAGAAGGTCAAATAGTAAAGATGAAGCTAAAGTACTTTGGACATCAAATGAGAAGAGAAAGCCTTGAGAAAGCCTTGATGCTGGGAAAGGTGGAGGGCAAACGAAGAAGGGGGCTGCCCAAAATGAGATGGCTAGATGGTATTGTAGATGCAATGGGCACAAAGCTGGGCAGGCTGAGGAGGATGGTGGAAGACAGAGGTGCCTGGTGGGCAATAGTCCATAGGGTTGCAAAGGGTCGGAATCGACTGTGCGACTGATTTGCAAAAATACATATACATATACATACTCTGTCATTTAAAAAAACAAAAACAAAAACATAATGGTACAATTTAACTAGGCAATCCACATATTCCCTGGGTGTAACACCTTGCAGGTTTATGTTAGATAATGTTAGACATTATGTTAGATAAAGATGAACAAGATTTCAGGCAATATTGTGCCCATTTGCATATATTCATATAGATACAGACATTGTTTTGTCCTTTCTTAGGCTTTTGGGAGTGAGGAGAGAGAATATAATAAAACACATGACATGGACAAGAACAGCAGTCCCAACGTGAGCACTCTCAGGAATGTCTGCATTCTCTTTAAAAATATATTTATAGCTGTTTTAACTTAATCTTAATGATACAGGGTGCCTTTATTGGTCTAATTCATAATTATAATAGAGAATAAACATCATGACATTCTTGGCAGCATTTCAGGAGTTTATGTGAAAGTGAAGGTGTAGCACAGCATATTAACTCTCTCATCATATAGGATAGTGATGGTGAACCTTTTAGAGACCGGGTGCCCACATAGAGAGGTGGGAAAAACTCTGTGCTGGGGGTATGGAGGAAGCGCTCCCATTGGGCTGCTGAGCAGAGGGGCTGGGTGAACTCTGTGCTGGGTGATGGTGCATGTGCCCACAGAGAAGCCTCTTAGTTTCCCTTCTAGCACACATGCCATAAGTTCACCGCAACTGATATAGGGCATGATGTATCAGTGGTAGGGCAAAAACTGGAGCCCTTTATTTGTTTATCATGTCAGAAGCACGCAAAGGTGCTTTCTGGGTTGAAAGGATTTTTGCTGGAGGAACACTCGGGAATCCCAAATGAAGCTCCTTTCATGTCTCCAAGATCTTTTCTCACCAAAGTTTTCCCTATTTATCTACTTGCAATTTCTTGCTTTTGAACAGCTAGGTTGGCAAGAACTGGGACAGAGATGGCTGCTCATTCCATCATGCAGTACTCGGATCTCAAACTGCTGACTTGCCAATCTTCCAGCTAACAGGGTGAGCTTCTTAATCACTGAGCCACCACAGTCCCATTGGAGTCCTGATCTACAGGCAACTGTTTGCACTAATGTCTAAATGATGGCCAGAGGATGGTGCTTCATTGCTTTACCTGGGCATAACTTGATTTTTATAAATGAAATCTGTATTTTACTCTGTACACTTTGAAAAACTAAATATAGCGGTGGAGGTTTTTTTTTTTAAAGAAATGTTATTAAGTGAGTTGCAAATAAAAGCAGCATAAAAGGTGATTCCTTTTACCAGAAACTTTGACAATTTCCCCACATTTCTTTTGTCATGTTTTCTTATTCATGGCTGATGAGAGAGAAATTCAAAATAGTGTTAATATTGGGATTTTTGTCTCAATGTTAGTTATACAGTACTTCATTTAAGACTGCAGTTGCAGATTGCTGAAGCCAGCTCTGGCATTTTTCCCCATGAACTCTTGCCCCCAAAATAATTTTTAAAATATTATTGTTAGAAATTCAAGTTGATTTTTTAAAAAAATGCATTCAAAAACTTTTAATTAAGACTGCTCAGTATGAAGTATATAAAATGACAGCAAAACCTACAGTATAGTGTAATTCAACAAGTCAAAGTCTTTGGATTTTTTTTTCTGAACGTCTAGCATAGAGCAGAACAAAGTCAATTACTGACTGTAATTAAGAAGTGGATGCATTTAAACTGTAGAGAGCAGTAGCAGTCTTCTTGAAATTGTCTCGTAACTCTGAAGATTACAGAGGAAGGAACTTGAACTGTATCTCAAACAGAGATTATTTGAATGAATTCTCTTCTCCCTCTTTTATGATCTACTTTTGCTGATATATTCATATATCACCGATTATATATGATTATTACAAACAGCATATAAAGACAAAGACACTTTCAAAATGAATGTTGCTTTGGTCTTGTTAGCACTGAAGTATCTCTTTTACATATCATAAGGGTACAAATGTTTATTCAATACTGAAATACTTGTATTTTAATAAAGCTCAAATTTACTCAATGGAAGAGTGAACTATGTTTCTTGCTTCTTAAGCCTTCAAAATAAAGTCACTCTAATTATGTATGTTGTTTTTACTTTGAAATTTTTATTTCTTGGAATAATTTAAGTGGTGGTTTGTTTGTACTGGAAGAGATGTACTGGATTGGATTGACTATTGTGTTTAGTCTAATAATCTAATTCATGTCTCTACACATTAATACATTTGCAGTGTTATATGTAACATTTGAAACCAGCCCAAAATTAAAATCTGTAAACTTAAAAAGTGTTAGAGATAGCTTCCATCCGCTAATATAATTGAGCAGGGTGGAGTGACTGTTAAATATGCATTAGATTGTTTTTCTTTGCAAAGAACCCATTCATTATTTAAAGACCCACATTGGCTGACCCTGAGGATTTTACTCCAAAAGAAGCTCCATTTTGTGCAATGGGCTTTATTTCCAAGTAAATGTGCAGCCTTAGCTCTTGGTAGACTATTGAGTCATAGGCAGTGGAGATTAGGAATAATGGGGATTGGGAATAATAATGGCAGGGGAAAATAAGTAGAAAAGTATTTTAATATACCGCATAACCTCCAGGCTTAGTGCAGAAATGGCAACTATTGCTGTTAGTCCATTATCCTTAGTAAGGAGGTTGCGCTTTTTGAGCACCATGTGATGTTTGACAATGTCATATGCTACAGCAAGGTCAAGAAAAAGTGCTGCAGTTATTTTATGTGTTTTAAAATCATCTTCTATATCAGTGATGGGATGACCCCGGTTCCATCCGGTTCCCTGGAACCGGTAGGAACAATCCCGGAGGGTTCTCTGGGAGGGTAGTCAACTTTTGAGGCGTCCGGTTCCGGACACCTCACCGAAAGAATTTTTTTTAAAAAAAAATCGGAGCCAAAATGGCTCCAATTGACTGTGCATGTGCAGAAACTCAATCTGATGCATTGCACATGCGTCAGATTGTGTTTCTGCGCATGCACAGTCAATTGGAGTCATTTTGGCTCCAATTTTAATTTTTTTTTTTATTTTGGAGCTGGAACCGCACCTTTCAGGGTGGTGGTGGCGGCGGCGATGGCAGCACCAGCCCTCAGAGGAGGGCACCTCCCCCGGGGCATGTTGAGGCCTGCCTGGGCCGTCCGCTGCTGCCAAGCCTCCCTGGGCCATCCACTGCCGACAAGCCCCCATGCCCTGGGGACGCCCGGCGGGGCGCACCGCCGCCGCATGCAGCCTCCTCCTCCACCGTGTGCCTGTGGCCTCCTTGGGCTGGTGCCTTTTTGGCCCGGCTGCAGCCACGGAGGAGGAGGCCACAGGCACCCGGTGGAGGAGGAGGCTGCAGGCAGCGGCGGTGCGCCCCGCCGGGCGTCCCCTGGGCATGGGGGCTTGTCGGCAGCGGATGGCCCAGGGAGGCTCGGAGGCCATGGCCGGAGCCACCGCCAGAGCCACTGCTGCCCGCAGCCCCTGGCTGGCCGTGGCAGCAGCCGGAGCTGGGCCAAAAAGGCACCGGCCCAAGGAGGAGGAGGCCACAGGGCTACAGGCAGCGGTATGTCCGCCGGCGGCGACTGGTGGCTGTGGACGGCGGCTGCAGGTGGTGGCTCCTGTGGCCGCAGCCTTTGGAGGAGGAGGAGGCTGCAGTTGGGGGCGGCGCGCCTTGCCTGGTGGCCCTGGGCCATGGGGGTTCGTCGTCCCAAGGAAGGTAAGCAAGTGAGGGTTTTTTATTTGAGGTGGATGGGTAATTTATTTGTGTTTTGGGTGGGTGGTTGTATTTGTATTTAATTTTTATTTTATTTATTTCTTTATTTTATTTATTTAAGTTATTTACGGGTTTGTGTTGTAGCTGTCTGAGTGGGTGGGCGGGCTGAGGGGTGTGTGTGTGTTTATCTTTATTTTATTTATTAATTTTTATTTTTGGCCCAACCCACAACGTTATGATGTCATGATGTCGGCTCCGCCCATGACGTCATGACGTCATGAAATTGGCCACGCCCATGACATCCGTGACGTCATGGCGTGGTAGTAGAATTTTTGTCATCCCATCACTGTTCTATATGCTGGGTTAGCTTTAAGATTTGAGCTGTACAAAATTTGCCAGGTCTAAAGCCAGCATATTCTAGAATTAGAAGAAGTTCCATCTTAGGGGCTAACAATTTACTATCATTGGTGCCAACACTTTATATAAGTGCCATAGAAGGGAGGTTGGCCTGTAGCTTTTGAAAACTGATGGTTCTTTGCCTGTTTTCTCTAGAGTGGTTTTTTTCTCATCTTCTGAAATATTTTTAGAATCTGTTTGCTTATCCAGTAGTTATTAAAGAGTTGAAGAATTCATAATTTATTAAAAATTAGCCTGCTGATTAAAATTCTGAATCCTTTTTATGGGCAACAAGCATAGCTGTTTATCATCATACCAACAGAGGTCCTTGGGATAAAAACAGCAATAAATGATGTTACAATCTGGAGGAATTTTGACTTTATAAGAGTTTGTTCAAGAGCATTTTATTCTCCACAAGCATATCAGAAAAATGGTCTTCTCTGATCAAGTGATTTAAGACCTGCCCATTCCATATGGAGACTATTTATGAGTTAAATTAATCTTATCCCATTGTGATCTCTACACCACCTCTTCACATGTTCCTTGAAGTAAATATTTCTAGACATAATGCAAATGGGGACATGTGTCCCTTTGTCAGGGAAAGAGCATTTTTAGCAGCATTTCCATAAAAAGTTCAATGTTTACTGCAACTTTTCCTACCTATACTTCATAGAATACACAGAAGAACTATGTAAGAAGGAGCTCAATGTCCCTGACAATCATAATAGTGTGACCGCTGATCTAGAGCCAGACATCCTGGAGTGTGAAGTCAAGAGAGACCTAGAAAGTATTACTAACAAAAAAAGCTATTGGAGATGATGATATTCCAATTGAACTATTTAAAGCCCTAAAATGATGTTGTTAAAGTGCTGCACTAAAAATGCCAGTGAATTTAGAAAATGTAACAGTGACGACAGGTTTGGAAAAGTTCAGTTTACATTCCAATTCCAAAGAAGGGCAATGCTAAATAATGCACAGTCAAACCTCGCATAAAGAGCGTCTCGCTTAAAGAGTAACTCGCTTAAAGAGCAGGATTTTCTCTGAATGTTCACTTCGCTTAACAAATAAAACCAACCTAAAACTCGCTTAACAAATAAATTGGGGTTAGAAATCTCCCCCCACAATTGGTCATTTACAATGGTGTTTCGCTTAAAGAACAAACTCGCTTAAAGAGCAATCCTGTGGAACGCACTATGCTCTTTAAGCGAGGTACAACTGTACATGATATCATAAAGTTGTGCTCTTCTCACACACAAGTAAGATAATGTTTAAGATCCTGTGGACTAGGCTTCAGTAGTATGTGGATTGAGAATTACAAGGGAACTAGAGACCAAGTTGCCAATGTTCACTGGATCATGGAAAAAACAAGGGAGTACTAGAAAAATGGCTGTTTCTGTTTCATTTTAAACCTCTCCCCTGCTTCAATGATTCAAGTACAGTAAAAACCCGCTTTACAGAATTAATCCATTCCACGAGACATTTCATATTGTGGAAAATCTGTAAAGCCTTTGATTGTCTGGATCATAACAAACTGTGGCCAGTCCGTAAAGAGATGTGAGTACCAGACCACCTCACTTGTCCTCTGAGAAACCTGTGTGTGGGTCAAGAAGTGACAGTTAGAACTGGATCTGGTACAACTAAATTGGTTTAGAAAAAGTACAAGGCTATACATTGTCACCCTGCTTATTTAATTTATGTGCAGAATATATTATATGTAATGATGGGCTGGAGGAATCACAAGCCAGAATGGATAGTATTGTTGACACAGTGGGTAGAGGTAGACATCTGGAGAAATATCCTGCTGATTTTTATATTACTCTTTAAACTAGTGATCTACAGGCCATCCCATAGTCACAGGATCAGTATTTACAGTTGTGGTTATCCATGGGTCTACAAATATTCAATAAAATTCCCTGATTCTTTTTTCTGGCACATTATCAGAGCTAGCCTCTAGATGTCAATGTTTACAGGGTATTGTTTGCAAGCAATGGAGGCAGACATTTTGGTAGCTCTTGTGAAGAACAACAGAAGCATTTTAAACCCTCCCCTGCTTCTATGATTCAGGTACAGTAAAACCCTGCTTTACAGAATTAATCCATTCCACGAGACATTTCATATTGTGGAAAATCTGTAAAGTGAAGCACCCATAGGAATGTGTTGCATGTTTCCCTATATGAATGCACTGAAAACAAAAAATCCCTTTCGCGGTTTCCCATAGAAATTCATTTAAAACCAATTAATCCTATCAGGGATTCCCCTAGCGATATGTGTGGCTCGATAGCAGAGTAGCACTTTTAAGCTCTTACGTAGCGAAAGCCTTAGTGCAGTAACACACACACATATGCATTCAGTGGAAAGGTGCGCTTTACTTACAGTGAGGGGAAGACAGACATACACAGGACTATATACAACAGTCTCTCTCACTCCAAGCCCCACAGTAGGTAGACAGCTTGGATTCCTCTGTTGGCTCCAACTCCATGAGCACTCAAAAGAGTCCTGGTGATCCTTTAGCAGTTCTTTCTTCTCAGTTGAAGAAAAGCTCTCAACAGCATCACCTCCTTCAGTGTCTCAGTCCTTCTCAGTATATAGACTCCTTCAGAATAGCAACCTCCTCACAGATAATCTCCTCCTGAATAATAACCTCCTCCATAGACCCTTCCCAGAGGGCTACAGTTATACCCTTGTGTTGCTGGGCAGATTCTCTAATCAGCCACAGCTGGGCTGTTACAGGAGCACATGGACCAAGCATGCACAGCCTGGCAATCAGTTTGAGGCTCTATTATGGACACCTGTGTTCAAAACACATGGAGGGCCTTAAAGTTGTACTATTCCACTGGGCAGCAATCTTTGTACAATACCCCCAAATGAAAAATGTCCTAACATGCTCCTCCTATTGTACAAGATGGATGCCACAATATACAGGACAGAATACATAAGCAATATATACACATACACAGTTACAGTACAGGATTCTTTACAATACACTCAGTTTTAGTATTTACAACATCAGCTTACACTCTTCACATGCCTTTTGGCACCAGGAGGAAACAGTTTATTATTACCTTTCCTTGCACCTTTGAAACACCTTGGTCTCCTAGACCCACACACCCTATGCCTTTCAGATTCTGGCATACACTCAGACAGGACCTGAGGTGGGGATACCTCCCTGTCTAATTCTGGCTGCTCTGCACACGACTTTGCACCAGGCAATACAGCTACCTCAGGAGAGGTTTCTGGGTTTGCTTCATCCATCAACGTCACAGTGGCCTGATATCTATCAGGTGGCCTTCTAGTCCGACTGGACCTACGTGGCAGGACTCTATCAGTGGTATCTCCCCCAGACTCCCCAGAAATGTCAGACTCCTCTGACTCACTTCTTAACTCTTCTTTAACCCCAGCTTCTCCATCAGTGGGACTCTTGCTAACAAGTTCACTTCTGCTGGGTTGAAAGAGAGGCTGCTTTGCCTCCTTCTCCTCAAACAGGAGACCAGGAATGTGGACACTTTCCACATGTTGCCACCGGGAGTGCTCCAGGAACTTGGCACTCTTGCTTTTTGTAACTTGGTTGGATCCTGGCATCCAAAACCTATACTCCCTATGGTTCGCCTCATACCCTATGAAGATCAGTTTGCGAGGGCGAGGCTGCCCCGGGATGCGTACCAGGGCAGGAGAGCCAAAGACTCGAAGATAGCCCAAGTTTGGCTTCCTTCCATGCCACCTGCTTGCAGGGATGTCCCCAATCCCAGAGTGATATACATTATTCAGCAGATGGTTTGCACACTTTATGGCCTCTGCCCAGAGTGTGCAAGGGAGACCTGCATCACTTAGCATAGCCCTTGTCATGGCCTGGAGAGTTTGACCCCTCCTCTCTACAGTTGAGCTATGCTGAGGTCTGTGGTGGACAATCCCATGTCTAGCCAGGAAATCAGTACTGGCTTTTACCCAGTGCACGCACACGTGACCCATTGGCTAATGTGACAGTCTGGTTTGTTTTAAACATTTCAGTAAACATTTTCCTATTTTTACAGATGGAAAAAAGATGCACCAGAATCAATTAACCAGGTGCCAGGTTCAACATAAGTAAAAGCAGCTACAGAGAGGTTAGCTGTCTTTCTACTTCTCTTATCCTTATCTGGGCTCGACCTTGCCTTACAGAACTTGGCAATATGCCCAGACTTCTGGCAACTAAAACATCTCTTTGCTACACACACAGTGGGAGGAGGGGGTGATTTGCTTCTACCACTTTCAAGAAGAACTTTTGGTTTTCTGAATTCCTTCAGAGAACACCTTAACCTTTCTTGCTCCAGTAAGCAACCTTGAACAGACAAGAAATTTAACTCACTCCTGGGCAAAATGTCCAAGGAATACACATAAGCATCATACTCTTCTGACAAAGACGAAAGGAGAATATATGCCTTTTGTTCTTCAGTAAAGAACAAGTTTGTTTCAGCAAGACGCTGCAGCAAATCACTAATTGAATGGAGGTGCTGAGCCATATCTCCACCAGGCTGGAGGCGTAACCTAAACAAACGTCTGGTGAGAGATATTTGGGAACTGACTGAGTCCCTTACATATAATTGCTTAAACCTCTGCCAACATGTGGCAGCTGAATTCTCCCCTCTAATGTATGTTAACTGACTCTCTGCTACAGTTAACCCAATAATTGCCAAAGCCCTTTGATTATCATACTCAAGTCTGTCCCTTTTGTCAGTGTCCTCTTCATCCAAGGCTTCTAGCTTCTGGGGATTCTCAACAATGTCCCAGAACCCTTCCTTGCGCAGAAGCAGACTGCACTTGGTTGACCACGTATGGTAGTTGGTGCCATCAAGCAGGGGCACCAGTGAGAGACTGGAGACAGCCATTCTTCCCTCACTTGCAGACTCACAAAACATGCAGCTGGCAGGAACACTCGAAGCGAAGTGGATGTCTTCTGGACCTCTGTTGGGGCATCTGGTTGCGTGGGGGCGTTGTCCTGCAGGCGATGAGTCCTCCAGGGAACACAGGTCCTCCGAACGCTGATCAGGGCTCCACAGCTCCAGTCCAGGCACACAGCACTTCCGGGCTTGACAGGCGAAGACTCACGGGCGCAATTAGGGCGTCGGGCGTAGCTGTTAGGCGCACCCTGGGCCCATAACCCCTTTTCAGGGATTTCCCTAGCGATATGTGTGGCTCGATAGCAAAAATTACATTAAACAAAGCGTCCATAAAGAGAGGTTCCACTGTATACATATTAAGCATAGGGTTTGCTGTAATCCACAGTTCCAGGTATTCTTGGGAGTGTATCCATCTTAGATATGGGGAGGAGGAGACCTGTATGTGTATTGGGCATGATAGCAATGACCATTAGTCTGAAGATGAAGAAAGTGGGTGGGACTGGCTAAAATCAATGGAAGCTACAAGGGATTAGGGAAATGGGAGAGGGTTTTTAGAGGTATATTGTATGGAGTTTAATGAACAGAGAGATTACTAGTCCCCTAATCCCTTACAGGTCTCATGGAGTTTAGCCAGTTTCACCCAATAGCTTCCTCTTCAGACTAATGGCTGTTGTGCAGAAAGGGGGTTACCAGGACACAGGTGTGTGTTGAACCTTCTCTAAGGACTTGGATTCTTTGGCTGTAAGCCTCCAGAATTTGGGCTGGGTGAATGTTTTTTGAATGCTGGAACATATGGTGAAAAATATCTGAAAATTCCATGTCTAATACAGTAAATATAATTGCTCTTTAAAAGTGACCAGTCATATAAAGAAGTTATTAGTTTTAGCAACCTGGCAGATACATTTGATTTAATCCATGTACAGTAATACCCCGGATAACGCGAGTACCATATAGCATTAAAACCGCATAACATGACAAGATTTTCAGAAAAATCTTGCCTCGAATAACGCGATTTGTATCGAATAACGTGATCCTGCACAAGCGTATGCGTGGGGGGGATTTGGATTGGGTAGAACATCTACCCAATCCAAACCCCCCCAGTGCCCGCCCCCACGATGTTTGGAAAGGGTACGGGGATCCTTACCCTTTTGAAACATCGGGCAAGCAGCGCACATTGGTGGGGGTAAATGCAGGATACGGGGGAGACCCCCGTATCCTGCGCTAACCCCCACCGATGTGCACACCCCTGAAATCGCAATGGGGGTGCGAGGAGGGGGGAAGAGAAAAATGTTGTGTGGCTGCACTTGTTATTCACAACAGCAACGAGAATCGAAGATGGGAGGTTTTGGATTTTTATCTTTTAAAAAACGCATCTCCCCCTGTCAGGAAAAAGAAAAGAGGAGGGGGAACCTGCAGGATGGGGGAAAATCTTCTCCTTCTCTCTCTCTCTCTTTCTCTCATTCTCTCTCAGCCTTCTGCCCGGAGGGGATCGGCGGAGGACGAAAGTCCGCGCAGGATCATGTTCAAGCTGCTTTTTTCAATGGGGAAGTCACCGCAGGCGGCGGTAGGAGGAAGAGAAAGAGAGGCAGGCAGGAGGACACTGGAGGCCCCCAAGCTGGGCCTGTCTTGCTAGCAAAACAAATGACTTCCCCATTGAAAAAAGCACAAGAGAGAGAAGCAAGAAAAAAGCGAGAAAGATAAGCGAGAAAAAAGTGAGCGAGAGAGAGAGAAGCGAGAAAAAAGCGAGAGAGAGAGAAGCGAGAAAAAGTGAGAGAGAGAGAGAGAAGCGAGAAAAAGAGAGAGAGAGAGAGAAGATTTTTTCCCCATCCTGCGGGCTCCCCCTCCTCTTTTCTTTTTCCTGACTGGGGGAGATGCATTTTTTAAAAGCTAAAAATCCAAAACCTCCCATCTTCGATTCTCGTTGCTGTTATGAATAACAAGAGCAGCCACGCAACATTTTTCTCTTCCCCCCCTCCTCGCACCCCCATTGCGATTTCAGAAATTGGATTTAATACAGGTCAGGCCAGCGATTTATTCAACTAATTAGAGAAAGTAATAGGGTTAAGGCGATGAAAGAGGACACCTTCTATTCTGCCACCCTCCCCGTCTTCTGTTTAAAAGGATTGTAGCTAAAGGATCTCAGACCAGCATTGCAATTTGTCCGTCCCCCCCCCCCCCCGCCTTTCCCTTCATTCTCACCTAGCATCGGGTTCACTTTTAACTTGCTTCGCGGTCAGACATTCGCTTGGTCATACAGTATTAGAACCAACGTGAGCTGTAATTTCTCCTCTTCCATCATAAGTTGTTCAGGTCTCTTCCTCACCCCATCCCCTCACCCTGCTTTGATGCTAGTTATGTCTCTGTCTGACTCCATATCGATCTGTACTGTACAGTTTTCTTGCGTCCCATTGCTAAATCCTTGCGGGATCTCCGCGGGCTCTTAGTGGCTTGCTAAGAGCCCAGGGAGATCCCGGAGAGAGGCGCCATCTCGCATGCGTGGTTTGTCTCTGACGTCAGGGCTTTTTTTTAGCATTGTTCGGTGTATACCCCGGACAACGCAAAAAACTGGACAACGTCATGAGTTGTGGAACCATGTCATAACGTTATCCGGGGTACTAGTGTATTACCTAAACCTGAATTTGGTAACATTATGTAGATTTTAGCAGGATTATTTTCAAAGAGCAAGAACATGCCTTTTAATTACTTTGAATTTAATGAAGAGATTTATTGTTGTTTGTGTTTGCTGTCCTCTATTTCTTTGTAGTTGCATTTAGGATTCTTGTCATATTTCTGTTACTTTTTCCTTTATCAACTATTTTAAGAGTCTTAAAATAGTCTTAAAAACTATTTTAAGAGTCATCCATCAAAGCTCTTCTTCACTTTTTAAAAACTATAATAATTTTCCTTTTCCATTTTCTGTAATTATATTTGTGGTCTCATGGTTGTTATTTGGATTGTATTTGTCACCATGATTATTTTACTGTTCTTCTTCAGCTTTATTCTAATTTATTATATTAGCAGCTTACAGTCTGTACTGCAGTCCTGATCTTGTTTTTTGCAGTCAGAAATGAGCTCTTTCATCTTTTGCTTCCAATTATACATTTGATTTGAATTCTGAATGGCATCTGGTGATGTCCATATGTACAACCATCTGTTCAGTTGTTTTGAGCATGCATTATCAATAAACAGACTGTTGACTAAACAAAATTTGATTCATCCTCTTGCTTTACATCTACACTACATTTGATCTTAGCCAAAAAAACGAGAAGCTTTATTTCTAATTCCTAGGCTGAAATCTCTAATGATGTTTGGTTTTGCTATATTTCCTACTTTTATGTTCTAGTCTATGATGATCAGAATATGCTGTTTTGGTGTTTCTTCTCAACAGTTGATTTAAAGTTTTTTATTTTGTCTTCAGCAACTGTAGATGGATCATGCATTTGGATTGTGGCTTTATTTATAGGCTTTCCAATAAGTCTGATTAACATTAATGGGTCATTAAATCACATAGTTACTTCTGCTGCATCAAGACTCCCTTTCAGAGAAACATCCCATTTTTCCCTAGTTGATCATTTCCAGAATGAAACATTTCATTATTTCCTGCTTGAGAATATCCTATTCCAATCTACTTTAGCTACCCAACATCAAATTCTGTGATATTTATATGTTCCATTTCTTGTTTGATAATGTTGGGGACAATCTTGAATACATGAAAGGCATCCTCTGAGCGGAGTTCCTCCAGCAAAAGTCCTTTCAATCCAGAAAGCACCT
Organism: Furcifer pardalis; assembly: GCA_030440675.1. NCBI lineage: Eukaryota > Metazoa > Chordata > Lepidosauria > Squamata > Chamaeleonidae > Furcifer > Furcifer pardalis. The sequence continues at coordinate 130,979,805 of CP126894.1, forward strand.
TTTTTGTGCTTCTGACATGATTTTAAAAAATTGTTGAGTTCACCTTGATTAATTATTTTAATATGTCAGGTTGCAATTACATGCAGCTTCAGAATTTTTCCTTTGCATTTGTGCAGATCAGCAGCTGAATATCCTTTACTGCAACTCTTTACCCCCAGTATAATTTCTATACATTTTGGGACCAGACTATGTGAAAAAGTGCTCACACACCAGGACATTCCAAATGTTTCCTTCTTCTTACAGAAGACAGGAAGCGTTATCTCCATCCCCATTTTGCTGAGTGCTTTTCAAACTGTACCAGACACAAACTTCTCCATTCAAAGTTGATAAAATATTATGCCTCTGGAGGCAAATTCCTTTAAAATTGTCATGCCTGCATATCACACTTGCAAACAAATCCCACATGTACCTTTGAATGACTAATCAGATAGTTTTAGCTTATAAATGTGTGAGCACTTTTCTGTCAAACTCAATGTTTTCTACAGTGATTTAAACATAAAGTAGTAGCATGCATACAACCTTCCCAACTCCATGCCAATACATTTATAGGTGACTGTAGATAAACTAACAGTTTCAGTTGGCATAGTCTTATCATAATTATCATTTAAGTACATAAATTTTCCATTTAATTCTTCAATGTGTTCTTTTCAAGTGTGTGTTACTTGTATCTGAGGTTGCTGGACTTTAATAACAGGAAAGATGTTGAATTTGTATTTACCGTGATGTTTTGAAAATACAAGTTATAGAAGAAAATATGTTTCTAAAAGGAATTACATTGGGGGGGGGACTTCTATCATATTATTTACTTACCTATGATTTTGTATTTGTTACTTAGATCACAACTATATCAGGAAAGGAGATCCTTCTTCAATCAGATAGTGACTCTGTTGTATTGGAGTGGTTCCATGCTATAAAAAATGTGATTGAGAGACTGGTATGTATTTCTCTTAGCTATTAATTTGTACAGTTTCACCATGCAATAATTCAGTTTTACACACTCAAGCAGATTTTAAAAGTAGAAAACAATTGAGGTTACACACACACATTGTAATCAATATATAAATGTGGATTTCCCCCCTCCTTTTTAAAGAGTCAGATAAATAGGGATTAGAATACAATCTGACCCTACCTTGAAACAGAATAATAATTTAGTACTCTCAAATGATGACAAAATGGTATTGAAGTGGGCTGCAAAACATACAAGTACATAGAATTAATACTGTCTTACTTTTTCAGTTAATGTTATCTTTAATGGGACAAATAATATTAATATGATTCTTATAGGCATCCATACATTATTAAATTGCTACCACAGTACTGAGACATATTCTTTGTTTGTGATTCCTGTTATTTGCCTCTCTGGCTTCCTCTTAGTAAGCTTTCAGGTGCTTTCTGAACGTTAGTCTCAGCTGCCTTTTCTTTTTTGCGTGTGTTTTTTTAAATTTTTTAAATTAAACTCTTTTTTCAAGTATTATAGCTTTACGCTGGACATATTTTGCTTAATGATTCTGTAACTCAAATATTTCTGTTGCCATGAGAGATAAATGAATTTCACTTTCCAGGCTCTCTATTGCCATGCAGTGGTATATGTAACTTTTTTTATTTTCCATCTTCTCTAGCCCAAGGAGAAAAGTAAGCTGTCAAGAAACAATGAATACAAAATTCAAAGATCCTCAAGTTCTGAATTACTGAGTAGCTTTGAAACCAATTCTAAGGAACTAAAGCCAGAGAACAGAAGGTCTTTAAGTAAGTTCCTATCATGTATATTTAAAGAAATGCTAAGTCATAACACAATTATTGTAATGAAATTTAGACAGCTATCTGAGTGGTGTGGAGGATGTCTAAGACATTTGTGTAAGACAATGGAATAATAAAAATACTTTTTCATCTGTTAACTCAAGATGGAAATCAATGGGAGAAATATAAAATTGGTTCAAATTGCTTTTTCTGTGAATAATTGTTTATGGGAGAGGTCTTCATGACACATATAGGGACAAAGTACTTGGTGACAGGAGCGTATTGTGAAAGGAACATACTGTATTGTGAAAATGCTTTATCCAAATGATAATATCATGTCTCCTGACACACAACTACATGTATACCAACCTCGCAGATTACAAGTAGTGCTCTTGGGGCCAGTAAACAGTGTTTTCTCTTGAGAGCCACACTGACATATATATACCATATGGGCTGAGGATCTTCAGAACTCACCCAGCTGCAGACATTGTAGTTGCCCTCATTCCTAACATGGAGACACTAAAATAATGATTTTCATTCTTGTTTGTTACATTCCTGTTTATATAAATTTTCACATCTCATTCATGCCTAGAACCCAATGGCTGAAGTATGTTGCTTAGCATAAGTCACATTAGAACAACCCCTCCTGAATCAATGGAGACCTGTTGAGTCAAGTAAATTCTATTGATTTAAATGGGCTTACTCTAACTGTAATTTATTTAGCATAGTAGATCATTGTTAGAGTAATGGAATTTGCATATGTTAAATCACCAAACCCCATTGACTTAATAGGCTTTCTTCAGTGCAATTTACTACACTAAGCAAGAGAAGTTTGGCCATCATATTTCCCCCCTTTATCACAAACTGCAAAATAGTGCAGAATTACAATAACTATTGACTTATTGCATGATATAAAGTGGCTAATGCTATCTTTTTATGAATCAGTCAGTTCTGTGCATGTATACTTTTCTTCAGATAGGGAAAACACAGTAATTTTGTGCATGGGCACTCATTCAAGAATTCTTCCTTCTACTTATTTCATGTTTATCCTTGATTTTATTTTAAAAGCAAAGCAATCACACTTATATATCAACCCATAGTGCTTTGTGGACTCTCTAGGCCAAGGGTTAGCAACCTTTTAAAGTCACAAGCCAGATCGTGCTCCCTCAAGCAGTTGAGGTGCCCCCCTCCCATTTTAAAATTTTAATCTATATTGTTCCGAGGTTTTTGTGGTATGTTAAACCGCCCTGGGTCGCCTTTGGCGAGGAAGGCGGTATAGAAATGTAAATGAATGAATGAATGAATGAATGAATGAACATTGCCATAAATGTGTCCGCAGCTATCGTAAACGTATTTATGGCTGCTGCAAATGTGTCCGGGGCTGCTTCCGGCAGTGGTGGCAGTGGTGGTTGGAGTGAGGTTGGGGATCGTATTTGGCACTGTGGTCCAGATTTGGCCTGTGGGCCATTGGTTTCTGACCCCTGCTCCAGTCAGTTCACCATTTAATTAGCATTTTGCTCCCAACATGCTGTGTACTCATTTTACCAAACTCAGACAGATGGAAAGCTGAGTCAACCTTAATTCCTGATCAGAATTGAACTCACAACCTTTTGGTTGCAGTACAGAAGTTAAATCACTGCAATACCAAAGTTAATACACCAGATGTATCTTAATATATTTATCATGAGAAATTATGTGTCCAAGAGAGAATCAGACAATCATAGAATAATTGAATGGGAAAGGGCCAATGAGGCCACTAAGTCTAACCTCGTGCTCAATTCAGGAATCAAAATCAAAACAGATCTTTCAAGTGGTTCTCCAATTTTCTCTTGGATGCCTCTAAGTGTAGGTGTGCTCACCAACTCCTGAGGTAATTGGTTCCATTCTCATACAACTCTAACAGGAAGTTTTTCCTGATATTCAGCAAGTATCTGGTTTCCTGTAGTTTGAATCTTTTATTACATGTCCTGCATTCTAGGATGACTGAGAATAGATCCAGCCTCTCCTCTGTCTGGTTATCTTTCAGGTATTTGAAAAATGCTATGATATTCCCTCTCAGATTACTTTTCTCAAGGCTAAACATCCCCAGTTCCTTCAGTCTTTCGTTATAGTGCTTGGATTCCAGTCACCCGAGCATCCATGTTGCCCTTCTCTGCACTTGTTCCAATTTGTTAGCATCCTTCTTAAAGTATGATGTCCGGAAATGGACGTAGTATTTTTAGCAGGGCAGGGTACTTTGTTAAAATTGAGTAATTTTGTAAGAAATTGTCATGTCTATATACCAAAGTAATAGGGGAGGAGCCACAAAGCATACCAGTGAGACTTTACCTTATCAAATGGGAACTGCCTAGTTCCATTAGGGAAGCCTCAAAGGTAAATAAAACTCTTGATCCTCTTTTTAGTTTCAGGATTTCTAATATAGAGAAAACGTTCTAGGTATCCATGGTACAATGCTTTTCATCTAAGCCCTTCTAATTGCAAATTCACACATCTAAGGAGCCTCCAGGTATTCTTGAACTTCAATTCCCAGAAGCCCTAATCAGCAGGAATCCTGACTTGGGCTTCTGGTACTTAAAGTCCAAAAACACCAGGAGTGCCAAGGTTTTCCATTACAGCCATAGAAAGTGATTGACTGGCAACACTTTTTCTAACATACTTGGGAAAGAGGTTATACTCCACACCATCTGAGATGAGCTCTGAAACCTTCACCACTGACATGAGTCTGCAGCACCCATTCTCAAATTTGCTTTAAATGAATTAGTCTGACCATAAATTTTAGAAAGTTTATGTTCCTCCTCATCATCTCCAACTCTGTGGTGCTTGATCTGTGGCAGCTGAATGAGACCTGTGTGGGGTAAAACACTAACTTATGTTTGTGGTTTTAATGTTCTAATGAAAATACTGCCTTTGTCTTCAGATTGTGTATATGAACCATACAACTTTTATCCTCATCTTTTTTGCAAGTTATGAAATCTTAGTTAATTCTTTAGAATCTTAGATTAACCAATGTGGAAATTCAACAGAACATCAAGGTAGGATCAGATAGTCTCATGGGATGCTCTAGTGAAGGGTTGGTACTTTGACTCAACATATTTACCATTTGAAGGGGGGGGGTCTGGGTCAAACCCAGAATTTTTTTTCTGGCAGTATCTAGCTAGATACCACTGACAAAAATCCTTCCCCAGCTTTCAAGTCCACTCTCAAAAGCCAAGTTTGTTAGATCTAAGATAATAGGCAACTGAGGTATAGCTGAATACTAGAGAATATAATTAATATCCAAGTACTGTACTGTGTATCTGTAAAGAAAGAATACGGTATGCATTTGCTACTGTAACAATAATAAGTTTCTCTACCTTGTTCAAATTGGAGTAGCAATCTCACTCTTTTTTAGCTTTGGTAAAGCTCATTTTATCATTGCTTTGTTCAACCCCCTTAAAAATGGCTCGTGGTGAACAGATACAATCCAGGGCCCTCTACCTCTTTGCCATTTTTTGGGCAGAATGCCATGAATCTGTCTCACCATTTGTTGTTGTCTTTTATACTTCTTGGCATCATAATTCTAACATCTCTTCAAGTAGTGATTTAGAAGACAGATCAAGTTCCCACCAATGAGATAAAGTTAGCACACAACCCAGCACTCAAACTACAGAAAGTTATGAGGAGCCCCTGTCGTGCTTAAACTTTGTTTTTAAAGTAAAAATAATTCACTGTGAAATCAGAGTGGTTTAAGCTCTGTGAATGTTTAAATGTTGTAGACTGAACTGCCTGAAAAATATGTATTTGGAGTTTTCTTTTGGCCCCTTGAGAGTTAGTAATTAGGTGGAATTAGAAAAATGTTAGCATTCACTTACTTATTAGTAGTCAAAGCACAAACTGTATTGTCAGTTTTCTGCCTTTGGCTTTCTACGCCCTTAAATGTTCACACCAGCATCATCGCCAGAATTATCGGCAGCCAGAGCCAAAATTGCTTTAAAAAGGCATGAGAACTGGTAATGACATGTTGTTAGCAGTTAACAGGTGGTCGTTCCATTGTCCAGTTTGACTGCAGAGCACAAAGACGATATGTGCAGTATTTGCAATGAGGGCATTTCAAAAGGTGTTTTTTTAAATGGAATATTCATGTTCGTGGCTACTATCTGCTAATGAAAGGATTAAAAGTATGTGAGAACACACATATACACAGAAGTAGATATACAAATATAGATAATTCAAAGTGAAACAAACAAACAAATAAAAATCAGATGCTATGGAAGATTCTATATTAGGGAAGAAATGTGGTTTACATAATTTACACTGATCCATTCCTTCTTCATTTTGCGATCTTACTTTTAAATTTATTAACTCTGGGCCAATATGAATTTTCAGTAAAAACTGTCAAAGCTTGTAGCTTCTTTCAGAACAATCCTTAATCCAGAAATCTTCAACTACCACTGAGAATTCAGCATCAGTTGTAGGTCTGCTCATATTCCATATGAAAATAGATGCTTTCATTATCTTATTGACTTTGCAAACTGAGTTTATTTATGGTTTGCTAGATCCTGGGTCCGACTCCTTCTCTGTTAAATGTGCTTAAACTAAAGACCACACTGCGTGTCACAGAAAAAAGTCTGTTTTTATCCGTTTTGTTTTTCAACTTGTCACAACAGTCTGTGTGCTAAAAAAATGTGTTCAATGACGTTTATTCCTTATACCTGTTCCCAAAGATGTGTAGAAAAACAAACTGCAGGGTGTAAAGAAGCAGAAAGAAATAACCAGTGTGCCCTTCCACACACTGGTTATTCCATTTGCAATTGCTTGTGACTTGTGTGGAAAATACAGCATGGGCAGCAGAAATAAACTCTCAAATGTAGGTTGGTCTTTTAGTCTATCATACTAACCTATGACCAGATTCCACAATCTTTTTATGAAATCAGAATAACATGGCTTAGTTTCAATTTCTTTCTCAGGATCAAATTAGATTATGTTAAAGCCATGATTATATACAACCTGTCCCAAGGACAGCCCTTTTAGAGTTCAGTATTACCATCTCAGATTTGGCACTGGAACAGGTAGAATATTTTTCTTACCTTGGTAGCATCCTATCTAAAAATTGAACCTGTGAACAGGATGTGATGAAGAGAATTAGTGCTGCCCATTCTGCCTTTGGTTGTCTATCACACCGAGTCTTCATGAACAAAGATTTAACAGTTCATACAAAGCTCATGGTATACCAAGCTGTTGTTATCTCAATGTTATTGTATGGCTTTGAAACATGGGCCCTCTATCATCAAGACATCAAAAAGCTTGAATGTTTTCATCAACAGAAGCTAAGGTCCATCTTGAATGTCAAGTGGGATGACTGTGTCACAACATCACAGTTCTCAAGAAAGCACATGTAAATAACATTGAAGCTTCCATCATAGGCCATCATCTTAGATCAGGGACTCTCAACCTGAGGCCTGTGGGCTGGATGTGGCCCATGACACCATTTCATGTGGCCCCCACCCCCTCCATCACACCAGGAAGTGCCATGTGGTGGAGGAAGGGCAAAATGGCCATCAAGTCCCCAAAGCTGCCTGAGGGAGTGTGACCCGACCCCCGGCTTTAAAAGTTGAGAATTCCTGTCTTAGATGGATAGGGCATGTCCACTATACGGATGGTTCCAGGTTTCCTTGTCAAATTCTTTATCGGGAACTTAGCTCTGGTACAAGACCTCATGGAGCTCCTTTAAAGCATTATAAGGACCAGCTGAAACAAACCATGAAGGTGTCAGGTATAAACACACAAACCTGGGAGGCAGCAGATGTAGATCGCCCACTTTGGCACCAAACCATCTCTGCCGCTACCAATCACGTTGAAGGAGAATACCGCAGACATAAAGAGGCTAGGCGACAAGCACAGAAGCTTTGTCAAACTCAACCACACCCTCCACCATCTATTCAATGTAATGTGTGTGTTTCATGCCAGGATCAGCTTATTGAATCACCAGAGACACATCCATCAACAGAGAAAATGACTTCCAGGAAAAATGTATGCTCAGATACAGTCGATGACACTATGTACCTTTGCTTTGTATTCTTTTATTCAATGGCCATGAGGAATGTTCATGAATGGAACTGCGGAATATAGGGAAGACTGACTATCTGTTCTTTACCACAGTTCCTTACTTTTATGTCCTGGGAGGAAAAGTATTATTGAAGCCAATTGCAACCTCTCTATCAGGGGAAACAGCAGCTTTGTGGCATCTTTCTTTTAGGACAACTGAGGCAAAGGAGCTAATTCCCACATGATTTAATAACCCATTTTGAATCCTTTTGCCCTCTTCTTCCTGTATTTGAACCTTAAATGAAAAGTTAGAGAGATTAAGTACAAGACATTTAATGTAAAGTTTGGCCATTATGCATCAACCAACAAAATAAGGTCATTTTGCCAAATAATCTCTTTTTTAATTCTAATGTTACTATTCTGACTTGTCCCTAAAACTGTTTATGCCAGTGGTGGTGAACCTATGGCAAGCATGCCAGAGGGGGCACCCAGAGCCTTCTCTATGAGCACACTTGCTATCGGTCCAGCACAGAGTTCACCCTCCCCCTTTGCTCAGCAGCCCAATGGGAGCTTGTCCACACTCTCCTCCAGCACAGAGTTTGCCCTGCTATGTGGGCACTTTGCGATAAATAAGTGGGTTTTGTATTGCAGTTTGGGCATCCCGGTCTCTAAAAGGTTCACTATCACTGGCTTATGCTATTGCTGGTAGTTTAAGGACAAAATCAGTAGCCATTGTTCTTTCAACAGAATTGTGGTTCTTTCTCTAAAGCACTGGTTCCCAATGTGGGGGCCATGTCCCACAGGAGGACTTACATTCCCAGAATCCTAAATCAGTACATTGGCTGATTAGTGCTTTGGGGAATTGACTTAGGCTTCTGAGAAGTGAAGCCCAAAAACCAAAGGTTGGGAAACACTGCTCTAAAGCAGGGATCCTCAACCTATAGCACCAAATCATCCGGCTTGCACACTCGCTCCAGCCACTGCTTCCGCCACCACTTCCACTGCCACCACCTCAATCCTTGACTCCTCCGCTTGTTGTAAGGCTTAAAACAACCGCCCTGCTATGGAGCACTGTTAGGGACATGCCAAGCCGAGCGGAGGAGACAAAGATTGAGGTGGCAGTGGCAGCAGAAGCGGAAGTGTCCATGGGGGCATTTCCATTGGCCATGGGGGTGTTCCCTTCACCCATGCGATGCAGCTCCTCCAGGCTGGTAAGCAGGGGAGTGGGGGCACTTTTTGGGGGGCATGGTGGGCTCAAGGTGGTCGGGTCCCTCAATGATCTTGAGTGAGTGTGACCCAGCCATCAGATTAAAAAGGTTGAGGACCTCTGCTCTAAAGCATGGCAGAAGAATAATTTATCAAGTGTTGGACATTTTTAGAGGACTTAATTTGACAGAGATACTCCAACATAGCTTGGGGGGGGGGGGAGGGAAGACACATGTGAAATTTGTTTCCCAAAATTACTTTTGATTTAAGACTAATATATAACATATTCTTGGAAGAAGTGGCAGACCTGAATGGTCAGTATGAGAGAGGAAGAGAAGGAGAGAGCTAAAATCTCTTAAAGAACAGCCACAGCTCAAGCTTCTTATGAGAAAGGTTCTCATGTAATGGATGAACAGCAGACATCATGTAGCTAAGCTCCAATAGGAACTGGTCTGATTCAGAGCTAGAATCCTTTCAGTATGGAACAGAGTGTCCCCAAATTACTTGAACTGAATTGGGCAATGTTCAAACTGAACCAAGACAATTTATTCCACACTATTTAAATAATCTCCCACTGACTTCAATAGAATGTAACTCTAAATTTTATCTGACTACTGCTGCCCTTTCTTGAAAAAAAGAGTCCTTTTTGCAGAATAGTTAAGTTTCTCTATAGAAATATTTCTACCATTTCCCCCCTTTCTTACCTGTCTGCTAGCTACCCTGCCTGCCTGCCTGCCTACTTCTTCCTTCTCTTTTTCTTCTTTTGTTCCTTACCCCATCCTATATTTTTCATGTGATTTCATATAATAAAGAAACTAAGAGCAAGTCCACACTGCCCCTTATGGGATGGTCTGAGTTCACTCATTTCCAAGTTGCTAAAACATGGGAGAGGGTTTGAATTACACTTAGTCCACTCCCCACATCCATACACCTGAAATGTCCCTTTGCTCATATTTATTTATTTTATTTATTTATTATTCAAATTTATATATTGCCGCCCAAATCAAATGAGGGACTCTAGGCGACATAAAAACAGTGAAAATGTTACAATCATAAAACATTAAAAACCCTTAAAAACCCTTAATAGACCTTAAAGATTACCCTCCCCGCCCCACCAATTATTTAAAAATCATGGTTAAAAGAACGACTAAAAGAACAGAGAGGCCTACACTATATAAGCCAGCAGGGTGGGATCACCACGACACCGGTGCCCCCACCTGCTTTGCCAGCCAGGTTTTTAGTTCTTTCCTGAAGGGCAACAACTCCGACTGGAGGCACAACTCAGTTGGTAAGAGATTCCATAGGGCTGGTGCAGACATAGAAAAGGCCTTCCTCCTAGTGCTAGAGAGTTGAGCCTCTCTAACTGATGGTATCTTCAGAGAGCCTCTCCGGTCCACTCTGGTGGGATGGACAGATGTCCTTGGGGTGACACGGTCTCTTAGGTATCCTGGCCCACTACCATGTAGGGCTTTAAAGGTAATAACTAGCACCTTGAATGGCACCTGGAGGCACATCGGTAACCAGTGCAGCACCCAGAGCAGTGGTGAGGTATGGGCATAAAGCCCACCCCCCATCACCCCCTGGGCAACCGCATACTGGACCAGTTGCACCCTCTGAATGGTCATCAAGGGCAGCTTCATGTAGAGTGCATTACAGTAGTCTAGTCTAGAGGTGACCAGAGCGTGCATGACCAAGAGCGGGCGTAACTGGCAAATGAGCCACTTTACCATGCAGTCAAATAAAAAAAAAAATCCTTGCTCCTTTGCAGAGGGGCAGGGAAAGTGTAATACCTCCCCCCTTTACAATCACTGGATCACTAACAGTAGATGATTGACAAACAAAGGGGGAAATGTGGGGATTGCTCTTTACTGATCCAGCACTAAAATGATTGGCCTAGAAAGGGGGGGGGGGCAAATGCACTTTCCCAACCTCTCTACAGAGGAGCAGGAAAAATTGTTAAATGGAAACATCCAATTTACTGAAGTGGCTCTTCAGCATACTGGATGTTTATTCAGGAAGCAGTTTTTGAAGGCTGCAAGCCTCTCATGTATAGTGTCCAAAGCATCCAGAGGCTCTTGGGATGCCATATTTTTTTAGCATCAAAACAAAGTAGAATCCGATTATTTGGGTTCTAAAAAAATGCTTCAGGGAAGGTTGTTGTCCTCCAGTGTCAGTGAAGCATGACCAGTCTGACCCCCAAGTGTTGAAAAGAGCATGCCAAACACTAGTCAAGATATAGGCTAAGGCTATAAGTTTTCTCTGTTTTCTCCACCAACCTTCCCTCACACACACACCGAAAATACATGCAGGCATACATATTTTTTTAAAAATGGAAACAAATGGCTTCTCAGTAGGAAAAGTGTCCTTTGGCTACTGTATTAATCTGAGAGCCATGGTTGTCAAAATGCATAGTCACAGCCTTGGTAATGAAATGCATTCCAAAAGGACTATACTATACCTTCAACCTTTTCTCCATAATTTCCTTATGGTCTCCTGTTTACACAGTTTATTTCCCCTCTTATTAATATTTTAAGTGTTCCTTAAAAGTTCCTGGAAAGCTAATTTTATTTCAAAATAAACAAGAATAAATACAAATGGATGACAACTGTTTCCATATGTATTGAAGCAATCATCTGTTTTCCTGATTTAGGTAGCAAGGGCTAAATAATTATGTTTGACTTTTGGTACAGCATGTATTCATATGTTAGTTTTCTGCTATGGTTGTTGCTTTACTACGACTGCTAAATCCCACTTTGAAATAATAGTTTGTTTTCTTGTTTATTTGAGGCATTTTTACACCAATCTTCACCTAAAGTGCTTTGCAGAGCAGCAAGTATACAATCATTACTTAGAAAGACTTAGCTCCACTCAAAAAGGTACAGCATAAGAAGAAGAATGTCCATGGGAGAAAGAAGAAAACTGTTAGATAGCAAACAGAAGTTAGAGATATCCTGTGATAAGTAAAGGTAAAGGTTTCCCTTGCTCGAAAGCCAGTCGTATCCGACTCTAGGGGTCAGTGCTCATCTCTGTTTCTAAGCCGAAGAGCCAGCACTGTCTGCTTCTGCAGACGTATCCATGGTCATGTGGCAGGCATGACTAGACACCGGAGCGCACGGAACGCTGTTACCTTCCCACCGAAGTGGTCCTGATTTATCTACTTGCAATTTCTTGCTTTCAAACTGCTAGGTTGGCAGGAGCTGGGACAGAGACAGGAGCTCATTCCATCCTGAAGTACTCGGGAATCGAACTGGTGACCTTCTGCCTCCCAGTCAGTGTCTTAGTGACTTGAGCCACTGCAGTCCTGTGATAGGAAGAGTGAAATTTTTTTAACTAATGTCAACATCTAAGTGTTCCACCCTGAGCTGCTCTCAGCTCTGAGAAATTATGCAGATTAGCTATTTTGTTTGACACACAGTCTTCAGGGTTTATTCTATGTTGTGGGTTTTTGTGGCAATAAGGTGGATAGTGGATAATATGTTTTTACCAGAATACAGTAGTTTGTATCATTCAGATGATTAAAAGTAGCTATAGTAGATACCTTGCCTTGGATACCTTGGAATCATTATTTATTTATTTATTTAATCGGACCTATATGCCGCCCTTCTCAAAGAGACCCAGGGTGGCTAACAAAGCTTCAAAAGAGACATAAAACACAATATAAAATCCTGTCTAAAATTAATATTAAAAGAGATTAAAACTAAGCAAAGTTAAACTATTAAAAATTTATACATTGAGAAAAGGGGTGGGGCCAGATGAGCCAACAGGCCAACACAACTGTCTGACCCAAACCCCATACCTGTCCTGACAGCCACGTCTCATCATTCAGTAAGGAGTCCACGGATTGGTAGATATCTCTGTGATGACATTCCACACATGCAAAAGGACTTGAGAAATCAAGTCCATTTGCATGTAGTTTTTTAGCCATTTGAATATCATGTCACCTTCTGGCTAGGCAGACCATGATGTGTGCCCTCTGCTTTCACCTTGCCCAAGGTATCTGATCAAGGATGCTTTGGTGAGTTTTAGTCCCAGCCGAACATCATTGATGAGAGATGGGCAACACTGCCTAATTAGACTGCTCAAGCCACATGCCTCGACAGGGCTCTCACTTAGCTGCTGGTGGTGGGGCCTATATTAGATATCTGTTTGAAAACAGAATAAGTAGAAAATCACTGTTTTAAGAATTTCAAGTATTTAGTAGCAACTATTTATTTATTACATTTATATCCCACCCATCTGGGATATTTTCCCCAATCTGGGCAGTTTACAACATATTTTTAAAAAAATCTTTACAATAAAAATTAAACAAATGAATAAATTATAAATATCAACAAGGACAAAAATGGTAATCCCCCAATTAAAACAACAACCCAGTAACAACGAAAACATTTTGGCAACAGAAAATGTTAATTAAAACAAAAAAACTAGCCAGTTTGTGAAGCCTTGGAATAATCACTATTGTTATCACATGCTATCAAGTTGCTTCCGACTTCTGGTGGTCCTAATAAGGATTTTCAAGGTATGCGCGGTGTTCAGCAAATGGTTTATTATTGTCCCCCTCCAGGTTTCCATGGCAATACATGAATATGACTCCAAATCTCCTGAATCCTAGTCCATTGCTATCCATTGCACTACAACTGTAACTAATTACTGTTTTTATAACAACATCCCAGCTCTGCACCTACTTCATTACCTTAGATATAGTGGTAATATAGAATATATTGACACCTTTTAAATTTAGAACTCTACCCCATGGTTCTGTTTGATTATTTCTTTGTCATCTATTATTTTTACACAGCCATTAATAATTGTTGCATAATCATAGCGATCCTTGCTTCCCTCCCCCACCCCCAGTATTTTTGAGAATTTTGTTTGCTTTGTACATGAATTATTTATCTAGTCTTCATATAAATATTTGGTAAAGGAAATTCTAGCAGTCCATTCAGTTCATGTTGATTGAACTGTCTAAATGTTTAGACACAATAAAGTTAGATGATAACCATCTCTGGGCCAGGATTATTACATTTTCCTTTCCCTACTAAAACAGCAGAGCCATTAGAAAACCATGAGAAGCTAATACAATTTCATTTTTACTAATACATAGATTTAATATTTTTCTGGAGCTTTCATTTGTAATTAGAAATGACTGTCAGTTATTTGACCGCTGATTCATTGGTCAATTTCACTGATACAAGAGCTACAATGTTTTTCCACAGTGTACACAGAAAAGTCTCTCTAGTATGATTTTGTGGAAGAGGTGGAATATAAAATAAATAAAGTGGTCATCTGGCACACAAAATATGAAATTTGGCATATAATTGCTCTGGACAGGGAGAGCAGATCTCTCATTTCCCAAATTTCATTGGCCTCCCTTACTCAGAGTAACTACTTAATTGGATGGGTCGAATATAAATGTTTTTTTAATGCATTTATTATTTCTTACTAACTGCAACTGCTTTGGAGTGGATAATACCTTGGTGGCTCCTGTCCTTTTGCTTAGTTTTGATACATAGCTAACTAGTCACTGAGTTTTAATTATCTCACTATTAATTATCATCAGTGCATAGATATTTGGTTATAGAACATTACAGTAAAACAACAGTAGTTTTACACTGCCTACCATGTTGAAATCTGATTGACAACAGTAGTTGATGTAAACTAGAGTAAATTAAAGAATATCAGTCAGAAATCTTCACATAGATTTCTATCTGGTTCTTCCCTCCCTCTTCTATAACCATCTCTCATCTTTGACTTTGAAGCTGAACAGTTTAAACTGGGTTCTTGTTTCAGTTGCTTAATTCCTTTTCATAAATCATGTTCAAGTGCTGGAATAATTTGCACACCATTTAAGAATATTTACTTTGAAACATTCACCTCAAGCCTTTTTTGTATATCCTTTCTCTCTAAAGATTTGTAGTATTTGTTTTGTTCTCTGAGGTATAAAAGACCTGGGTAAACTTTATTCCTGTTGTTTCAAGATTAGTGAAATAAAATGTATATTTATTCAACTGGGAGCGAAAGAAGCTTTAGTAAAGACGATCATACATATAACCCTAGGGAATGATATAATACAAAATGCCTGCCTTAAAATCTCTTTAGACTTGTTCAAAACTGTATTCAGTGACTTAAGTTCAAAAAAGGACCCAAAAAAGTATTCTCTATAAACATTTTGATCTTTTTTTTTCATGAAGGAGACAGCTATATATTTTTGCTTAATAAAAAATAAACTCAATATTGGTGGGATGTGTAAAGCAAACTGTATAAAGAGATATTGGAAACAGGTTTGGGTTCCACTGAAGTAAAAGATTAATCAGTTACTAGCACTGGTTTTTTGTTTTGTTTTGGGTTTTTTGCCATATTGCAGGCTTAAATATCTATTACAATTATTTTATTACAGTTACTCTGTTGGAAAGGGACATTTCTAAATGGTTTTTATGCTTTCAGCAAGCTATCCTTCTGTGTACTGAATTAAGACTCATGCCACCATAGAGCCATGTAATCTAGAAAATTCTGTCAGGATCAAACAGAACATACACAGATTTTTTTCCTGGCTGTGTGCATGCAGACATAGTAATGGTACTAATTTCCTTCAAACTTTAATATTAGAATAACCTGAAGCATGTACACACTTTTCCCCCACATCCAACCAGTGTTATCCTTTCCTTTCTGTGACTTCTTTTGCAATGTTCTCTCCATCTCATGAATCTCTTTGTAATGAGATAGAGTAGCACCCTATGTTTCAACTCCCCACCCCACAAAAAAAAAAACCAGTTGTACTTCGCTTAAAGAGCATAATGTGTTCCACAGGATTGCTCTTTAAGCGAGTTTACTCTTTAAGCGAAACACCATTGTAAGTGACCAATTGTGACTTCTGGTGGGGAGGGGGATTGCAAACCCCAATTTATTTGTTAAGCGAGATTTTGGTTAGTTTTATTTGTTAAGCGAAACAAGCATTCAGAGAAAATTATGCTCTTTAAGCGAGTTGCTCTTTAAGCAAGGCACTCTTTATGCGAAGTTCGACTGTACTGAGAGCCAGTTTGGTCTGAGAAGACTACAGTCAAGTTCTCATTCAGCCAAGAAACTCAACAGGTGGTTGAACCTGGGCCATTGTTAGGGATGCAAAAATCTCTTACAAATACTTATTTGTAAGTTTTTAAATAATGGGTTGCAATTTAGTTTTTCTCTTCCTGCCTGCCTAATTTAGAACCTGTTTTTATACATTTTTCTTAATGTATGGATTTTTCCCATTGACTAAGCATTCTGCCCTACCATACAGTATAAAGAGAGATAGAATCATGGCATGGAAGTAGGGTCACCGCTTGATTTAAATTTTATTTTAACCCCTAACTAGAGGGGTATGTCTTGGTGTGCATCAGAAGACAGGAGAAACAGTCTTACTTGATCTCCTCTCCTGTCTACTCTAGCCTGACACTAACTACCCAACTTCAGAAAGACCTCCTGGGGTCCATTTCTTTTACCAAAGGCCCATGTTGGGTTCAACTCTGAATCCAAGGTGCCCTACTTGTCTGCCATCACCTAACAAAGTCCCTAGATTCTATCAGTGCTAACTTCACTTTTCCACATAATCAGCCAGTTGTGACCATCTGTTTAAATGATAACATCCTCTAATTTGATCCAAATGCCCTGGGAGCTAATAAACCCTGGTAACCCTGTGACATGGTGGCAGTGAACCAGCAGTGGAATCCAATGCAAAAAATGGTTGCTTTGAGCCATTCTGTGAATGTGAATTTTGTTTTGGAGTAAGTTTTTATTTTTGTGAGACAGTGTCAAAAACCTCAAGAGGTCTGTGGTCCATTGCTTCCCATGTCCTCATACCCAGAGTTCTAAATGATGAGTTCTCTCATTGATTAGAGAGGTGCTAAGGAGTCCAAGGATACTGAGGTGGCAAAAGCCTTCCTGGTTGATTTTTTTTTTTTTGCAGGGGTGGGGCAATAATAGATGAATAGAGATAATAGATAGAGATAATAGAGGAACAATTAAGGGTTGAGAAGAAGAGGAAGAACTTTCTAGCAAATCATTGCAGGAGGAGGAGTTAATGAGGCGGGGCAGATAAAAATGGCCCTAGTAAAAGTAGAGCCCACTTGGGGGAAGGGAGAATAGCAAGAAAAGGGAACAGGAAATGACGTGGAGCAAGGAGAACTTGGAGGGTAAATCCTGCAGATGAAGAGCCACCCTTACCCCCTTAAGTGTACCTACATATTTAAGGTAGATCCCTGCATGGGAGGCCTGGTCTACCTGGGAGTTCCCTTAGCTGAGGCTGAGTGGCAGGCATGGGAGAGGACAGAAGTGAAGCCATCTTATTGGGATGATTGCCAATGTTGAGAGAGACACTGACAAGAGTTAATCACCAAAGAGACACAAGACTAAATTCAGCAACGTGGGGACTGCCAACTCAAAGTGTTGGGCTATGTGTCCTAAGTGTCATAGGGACATAACCCTGGTGTGAATAGTTGAACCAACTCCAGTTCTGAGGGCCAAGTAACTTAGACCTTATTAAGCATGTGGTAAAGGAAGAGGCTTACCTGGCCATTCATTTTTTTTACTGTTGACTGACGTTTAAGCTTTCTTTCTTTCTTTCTTTCTCCTTCTTCATCATCAGTGCTCTGACATCATGCTTTGGGGACTATGGAAGAAGTCAGGTGGGGTAAGAGGCAAGTAGAGCATAAGTAGAGCATAAGAGCATATTTTAGCATAGGGTAGTAGAGAAAATAAGTGTTAGGATACTTGAGAAATACCAGTTAGGAGTGGATCTCCTGCCATTTAAGTGGAGGAATAATAATAATAATAATAATAATAATAATAATAATAATAATAATAATAATAATAATAATAATAATAATAATAATAATAATAATAATAATAAATGTCAGAGATATTCTGGGTTGAAAGGATTTTTGTGGAAGACACTCCACTCAAGTGACACCCAAATGATGCTTCTTTCATGTTCCCAAGAGCTGAGACAGAGATGGACGCTCAATCCATCATGCTTGCAATACCTGGGTCTTGAACTGCCAACTTGCCAGCCTTCCAGCTAACAAGGCAAGCTTCTTAACCACTGAGTCATGGCAGCCCAGAGGAACTTAATGTTATTGTTGAAAGAAACAGACTATTTCTCAGTGCAGCAGAGGAGGGTGTGGATTAGATTTCCAGTCTCCAGGAGAGGAAAATAAATGCAAGTAATGGAGCAGGTGAACTTGTTGGCAAGCCCAGGAAGAGGCTGGAGGAGAAGAATTGCTGACAGAGAGATCAGAGAGACTCAGAATTAGTTCCCTTGATCCAGCATGCCAACAGGAAAGATTGGAAGTGGTGATGAGAGATATCTGGAGAGTCAAGCCAGGTTGTTGGATGCCCTGGCAGCAAATCAGACCCAGGTGTTTCAAGCCAAATGGAGCTGTTACAAGTTAAGTTACAGCAGGTGGCTGCAGCCTGAATTGACAGATGTCTGTTTCCTGTGTACAAAGAAGGTCAGAATATTTGGTTGGTTTGAGTCGTGCAGAAATATTGATTATAGGCCTTGAGGAACCAGGTTACTGGTGCATTGCTAGAACATGTGCAACATGGGAAAAGATTGTGACTATGTCTTGTTCAAGGAACTGGTGAGAGAGCAGTTTATTTACATTGCCAAAAGCTATTGGAAATATTTTTTGCAACATTCCAAAACAAATTAGAGAAAGCTTTTCATCTTTTATGTTGTGTTTATGTAAAGTTTTTGATACATATGGTCAGACGCGTAGCGGGGGGGGGGTCGGGGGGGGGTCGGAAGGCCCTGGGTGGCACTTTTAAGGGGGTGGCAAAATGTCCCCACTGCTTTGGCCTCCCTCTGCCTCGGCTTAGGGAGTCGGATTTCCCAGGCAGAAGGTGGCCTTTTTGCTGCGCTGGCGGCTGGACCGCCCTCTCTTTGCCTCCCGCCATCCATGGTTGCCCTTGCTCTGCCTCCTCCACCGCCTCCCTCTGACGGGCACCCCGCCATGCACTCAGGACAAGCACCGAGTGCATGGTGGGGTGCCCATCAGAGGGAGGCGTTGGAGGAGGCAGAGCAAAGGCAGCCATCGGGGGCTCTTTCTGCCCTGGGTCTGGCCCCGGGGGCCTTGGAACAGGCAGCAAGGGGTTAACTTCCTTCATGGAACCATATTCAGAGGTACCCAGTGTTCAGTTCACTGGGAAATGGATCTTGCATGTGGCAGAGTCATTTTTGCAACTCCTCCCAACACCAATCAAAGAAGTTGATTCACCCAAAAGTGTTGGGAGTGTGAAAGTAAAGAAAGAATGTGACCATGTTAAAATTGTGGGTCCAGGATCAATCATCATCCAAGAAAATCTCAAGGGCTGAGAAAGAAAATTAAGCCCATGCATGTCTACTATGACTGGGCTTTACTGAGTTTACAGCTCTTAAAGATTCAGGAGCTGATTTGAGTCGCATAAATAGAGTGCTCCTAGATCAGGAGTTCTCAACCTTTTAAAGCTGGGAGCCACATCATGCTTCCTCAGACAGGTTCGAGGGCCAGATTGCCATTTTGCCCTTCCTCCACCACATGGCACTTCCTGGTGTGGTGGAGGCAGTGGGTGGTACACAAAATGGTGCCATGGACTACATCCAGCTCACAAGCCACAGGCTGAGAATCCCTGTCCTAGATGAAAGTCGAATTGTCAAGGATTTAAGATTCTCTGTGCTGCCATATGATCCTGAGGGGCCAAAAACAGGATATGCACAGATGGAGTTGTTAGCCATTGAATTTGGGGGCGGGGGGGGGCTGTGTCATTGTCCATTCTGGATCCTTCGAGCCAAAGCTTTTCTTTGGTAGTGACTTGTTTTGCCTCGTCACAGCATGTTACACATAGCCAGATATATAAGTTGGTTAGCTTTGTAATTTTCTGATGTGTTCCTCTTGGTTGATCATAATCCTACCTCTGTAATTTGCTGTATTCATTTGGGAAACCCGTTTTGTAACTGAGTAGAAACTGTTTGCTTTTTGTACTCTTACCTCTTTTTCAAAATAAAATGCAAACTTTATTTCAAACCAATGCCTAAATTTTTGGATCAGATGGTTTGTGGCACTACAAACCAGGTCTTGCCTTGGCCACCTATGGGAGATTTTGGAATTTCTAGGGTTTCAGAGGATTTTAGCCACCTTTGCAAAGTAGTGACCTTGTGTGTGTTTTATTTTGAACTGCCAAGTCTAAGGTAGATTGAAGTGTTTGGAAAATACATTGCCAGGCAGGTGCTTATAGTTGCTGTCATCATCACAACTGACTCTTTCTTGAGCTCAGCCTCCCCAAGACAAAGTAAGGTAATGTGGCTGAGTGGCTATAGAGAGGGAGCCTCTGAATGTGGTAAACCGATGACACACATTTATAGTTGGGCTGTGTGTGTGTGTTTTTGGGTTTTTTTACATATAACTCAAACACAAGAAAGAAAAATAGTGTGATAGCCTTCACATCAGGATAAGTTGTGGGGTAGGGAATCTGATATATTTTAATTAATAGGCATACATATTTCAACCTCATACAACAGTCACCTCATATAGCAACAAAATCGTATAACAATTAGGTTTTTGGGGGAAATGGCATCCCACATAACAATTTTCCCTATGGAATAAATCATACAACAATTTTCAATGGGAAAAACCACTTAGTTAAAAAAAATTGTTGTACGATGCATCCCATAGGGAAAATCGCTATACGATGCATGCATTGTACAGCAATTGTTTCATACAACAACGAGCCTTGTGTGTTCAAAAGACCATGAAGGAAATAATTGTGTGCCATTTTGAATTTCTTGTGAGAAAGAAGGAACAAAAAAAAAAGATTGAACAAATGCATAAAACATTTACTCTCTTTTGACAGTTCTGTCTTTTGCTTCAACTTTTATTGATCAATCAGTAGTTATTTTGGAAGGGGTAGGATAATTCTCCTAACAGCCACTGGGATAACTTCCTTTTCCTGTGGCAAACTAGGCTCAAGTTGCCCTGTCCTGGTCCACGAGACTTGCTAGCGTAGCCTTCTTCAAGCAAAATTCAAGTGTTTTACTGGCAGGTGGTTCCATAACTCTTGTCTGCTCACAAAGCTTTGTGTTCTATATAGGCAATAGGGCTTGTGTGTAATGGTGAAAGACATACAGTGTCTTGTGATACGTCACAACAATAAGTGATGATTGTAACTAGTTGATATCTTAATGAAGGAAGAAAGGTAGGTCAGGGATTTTTGTTGCTATTGTAATTTCCCTATTTTCCATGTTAGTATTTTGTCATTTTTAATGACTCCTCTTCACCTGTAAGCACGTGGCCAACAAAGCTGAAGACTATGTAGGGAATTCTCTCCTCCCTTTGACTATTTATGACAAATCTAACAACTAGCTTCCTAGTAGAATGGAAATAATATGATAGGGGGAAAGAAGAAAAAGTGAGCGGGATGGGGTCAAGTTATAGATGTTTATGGCACTCTAAATTAGGGAGCCTCTAGGTCAGGATTTCTGATTCTGAAAATAAATGCTTATTAGATAGATTTATTTGCCCCCTTTCTCCTGGGGAAATGATTTAAATGTTTATATGTTCTAGGGTGGCTGGTGCATTTCATTCAAATTATGAACTTCCAATCTAAAGAATTTGAAAAGAAGTTTAATGGATGGAAGTACATTACTGTTTTTTGGATTGGGTATATTAACACTTTTAAAATGAATGAACTTCCCTATTTATTCCACGAACTATCTGATGACATCCTGGCTAAACAGTTTAAGGAAAAGCATTTACAGAAGCCTATACAGTGAGGACCATTTTAAAAAAACAGACAGATAGACAGATAAATGAACCAACTTCCATTGGGCTGAAACATCCTACTTGTTCCAAAAATATTTCCCTGTCTTCATGGGCAGAAGCACCTAGAAACCATTGGAAACATTCACATAAGGGCAATTATGATTGTCAGCAAACAAAACACAGCTTTAGAAAGGATTCTGAATCTGGGGACATGATCTGAAAACAAACAAACCAAATGTGCAAATAGGAGATGTGAATAGAGAACTATGACTCTGATAGCAGAAGCTGCCTCAAACATGATTTGTACTGTTTAGAATAGTTTAGAAAAGACACTTGACTTAAAGTTTTTAAAAATCCTAATTCTTAACTATACAACAATATGCAAGAAATACAAAGTAATACTACAATGCAGTTACAAGGAAGGTACAACAGCTACATTGGGTACCAGTCAATTCCAGATCATTTAAGAATGGTCATGACCTTTAAAGTTTAAAAAACTAGAGTCCAGAATATTTGAAAGATCATGTCCTCCCTACCTAGCCTTTGAGATTTACCGGAGATAATTTTTGCATTGTCCTATTCCAGAGGCCTGTTTGGTGTGGACTTTGTGGCCATTCCAATGTTTGGTCCTTCTTTGCTGAGAGAAGCTACCTGTGCCACTTTCCTGCATGCCTTCTGCTGACAGACATAGAGAATTTTATTTCAGCATATGACAGATGGTTTTAGCTGATGTGCTGCTTTTCTCTTTGTGGAAACAGAGTGAATTGTTGTTATATTTGAATCAAGTGTTGAAATATATATTTAAAGGCATGATGAGTTTAAACCTATTTTATTATTTGTTTGTTTGTTTGTTCAGATTTATATTGCAACCCACTCACTGAGGCAACTCAGGGCAGCTTACAGTCAAAGACCAGCATAGAACAGCAAAGGGAAGTTAAAATGGGGATTCTTGAAATACATTAAGATACAGAAGTTAAAGGGAGGGTGCTTTAAAAGGAGCATTTTTGCTCAGAGGTAAGGAGTAGTTAAAATTATGCTTTATTTTAATACTGTATTTGTAATGTATAAAGTAAATAGTAGGCTATACATAAATAACCCAACTTTTGAAACAACTTTACCTGCAGATTATGAAATTGGTGTAGACATTTTTAGCTGAGTATCAAGTTGCACAGTTCAGCACAAGAAATAGTGTTTATATTAAATTTGCTGTCCAAAGTTGTACCATTGCTAAGGATTTTACGACTGGCTTTCGAGCAAGTGAAACCTTTACCTTTACCTAACAGGATTTTGGACACTGTATTTTAATATCTAATATTTTAAACTAGATTGTACAGGTAATTCACTTTGAATCCCTGTTCCGGGTGGGTGGGAGAGATATAAACAAACCAAGATAGTAAATATCACCTGCTTTGTCCAGCTTTTGTTGCTGCTTAG
This sequence comes from Furcifer pardalis, assembly GCA_030440675.1. Lineage (NCBI taxonomy): Eukaryota > Metazoa > Chordata > Lepidosauria > Squamata > Chamaeleonidae > Furcifer > Furcifer pardalis. The sequence continues at coordinate 131,002,979 of CP126894.1, forward strand.
TAAACAAACACCATCTTTGTGTTTACCAGGAGCAAGGTATATCATCTTTAAAAGGCTATATATACCATCCTCAATGCAGGGTTTTTCCACTGCTGGGATCAAACTAGCATTTCCCAAACTATGTTCTGCAAAACACTGGTGGATTTCAGTTCCCTGAAGCCTAAGTCAGTACATTGGCTGATTAGTGCTTTGGGGAAGTGACTTAGGCTTCTGTGAATTGAAATTCAAAAAACAAGGATTGGGAAACACTAGAAGAAGGGATAAATATTGTAACCAGAACCAATGCAATCCTTCTAATTAAGTTATTCTATGATTCTATGATAAATGGTGATGAGGCTGCATCACCATTTATCATAGAATCATTGAATAACTGCCAAGGCTGCGGCAACCTAAGAGTAAATGGTGCCACCTAACTCAAAATGAATAGTATAGCAAGCTCATTTTGGCAAAGGGCAAAAGCACCCCTCCCTAATATTCAGAAGTAAGAACAGAATAAGAAACTAAATAGTTAAGTGGTTGCCTTTGTCACCCCAGCCACCCCCCAAAGAAAGACAGAGATGACTGCTTGGAATAAAACTGGCCAACATGCTCCCCACCGCCGCCGCTGCTGACACACCTGCAGCCAGGGAAGAGGTAGACGCCGCGCCCAGCCCGGAACTCCCGCCACCTGTGTCCCGAGGCCACTGGGGCAGGGGGCTTAAAAGCCTGACAGGACACTTTGCTCCCCACCACCGCTGCTGCCGACACACCTGCAGCCAGGGAAGAGGCGGACGCCGCGCCCAGCCCGGGACTCCCGCCACCTGTGTCCCGAGGCCACTGGGGCAGGGGGCTTAAAAGCCCGACAGGACACTTTGCTCCCCACCGCCGCCGCTGCCGACACACCTGCAGCCAGGGAAGAGGCGGACGCCGCGCCCAGCCCGGGACTCCCGCCACCTGTGTCCCGAGGCCACGCTGGGGCAGGGGGCTTAAAAGTCGCAGCAGCGGCTGGACTATTGGTATTGTTCTAATCTTTGTGTAAATTTGATGAGTTCTGTAATTTTTATTGCTGTTTGAAACTGATACCTATTGAATTTTGATAATGTAATGATGTTGAGATGTTTTGTGGTGTTGATACAGTACTGATTATTATTTTTCCTATAATTACATGTTGTGTTTATAAATTTGTTGTTTCTCTGTGCTTGTGAACTGCCCTGAGTCGGCCCAATCCGAGTAGGGCGGCATAAAAATTGGAAAAAATAAATAAAATAATAATAAATAAATAAACTTGGAAAAAACCTAACGCAGGGGCCAGAAGGGGGGAAGTTACTGCCAGGATTCATAAAATATTGTGGAAACACTCACCAAACATTATTGAACTATCAATCAACTCTTACAAACCTCCCTTACCAACAAACCCCCCTATCCCCCGTGTTTTCCACCACACTCCGAGGGCCCCGAACGGGTTCGAGGACCCCCCTCCCAAAAACCTACTATGCCCCTGCGCAAATCCCTGACAAACATGTCCAACCCTTTTCTATTCAACCTCCTACACCCCTCTTCAAAACACGAGAGATCCCCTTTCAAAATCCCATTGTACGAGATGACTCATCTTTTCTTCCTCCAAAACACTTCCGAGATCTGATAGTTCAGGTATAGCCGGGCGTGTTCTTTGCTCTCGAACCCAGGTTCCAACTCCTCTTCCCCTGACCAGTCTTCCAGCATTGGTAGGACCTCAGGGAAAAAAACACATGATCCCAGGCCAGGCCGTCTGCAGAAAGTTGACAGCCCGGCCCACACCCTCCACAATGTCCTCTATCCTTTTCACCCCCAACTCATCCTCCCCAATATGCAACACCACCACAATGGGAGCCCCTTAGATCTGTAGCGCCCCCATCTCCTCTTTGACCTCCCCAAATTCCAACCTATCCTGTCCCTGCCAAACCACTGAACACTTCGACAGACCCAACCGGCTCCCCAGAAAGGACCCCATAGCCCAGCTCTCCGCCACATCATGTGCCAGTCCCCGAGGATCCATATGGTGCCCCACCGGGCTGACAGAAAACCTGAAAAACATGAAACTTGTAACAACATCAACATGAAAACAATTACCCCACCGGAAGATCCCTGACATAAGACCGGAACCGGCCCGATGTCCACCTTCCCACCTGCTTGATGTCCTCCTCCCGGTAGCCCAGGGCCGCCAAAGTGGAGGCAGCCTCAATCCAAAAGAAGTGAGAGGCAACATGCCATCCCACTATGCCTGCCTCCGCAAGAGCCTTGTCGACAACCACCCGAAATTGAAACTTAGCCAAAATGAATAGTATAGCAAGCTCATTTTGGCACAGGGCAAAAGCAACCCCTCCCTAATATTCAGAAGGAAGAAAAGAATAAGAAACTAAATAGTTAAGTGGTTGCCTTTTTGTGATACTCTAAATTGTCTAAATAGAATTGTGAACAAATTCTACAGCATTACTCACTAATGATGAAGAGTTTGATTCTATATGCCAAGAAAGTCTGTCAGTAGTTCATCAACCCTTAGGAGAGATTTCATACATCCAAAACAAGAATCAAATACTGTAAGTGATTTTTTTTCCTCTCTAAAGTTTCTGCAATTTGAACAAAATGTTTCTGTGCAAACTGAGGTTATTTTCTATTTGTGATTGTGAAGCAATACACTTGAATAACAGAAGGATTCACTGATTCATTAAAATGATGGCAACCTCTCTTTTCCCCACCCCCGCAATCCTTTAAATCTCTAGATATCCATCTAAGAAGGCATTAACTATTGCAGTTTAGCTACAAAACTTTAATTGTTCTGTTTGGTGCAATTTGCACACAAAAAATTGGCCAAAATCCTATTCTGTCGTTATGACAGATGAACGGAAATGGTATCATTCACAGCACCGGATTGCCACTAATTAATGAGTTCCTGCTCACATGCTTAGTTACCCACCTAGTTTACAATGAGGAAGCCAAGTCAGAGACATCTTAATTAGTCATGAACTACATTACTTCCCCTCTGCTGGTGTAAATACAGAGCGTTTTAGCCATTCTTGCAAGTGTAAAACTTAAAATGTTGTACTTTTTGCTCTTATATGCAAAATGGGTCAATGATTTACATTCCAAAGTCTAAGGTAGATTTATCCCTTGGTTTAAAATAGTTGCCATTCCTCCTCCTCCTCCTCCTTCTCTCCTTTCCTCAAGTATCCCCTGTCCTTTCTTTGTGCATCATGACCAAGCAGACATAACTTTCTTATGGCAGTCTAGTGAAAATTAATGGCCTTCGTGAGGGCTCTATAGCATTGAGTCTTTTTGTTTCTATGGGTTGAATCCACTTAACCTGTAGAATCAGTTAAATTGTTTTCTCAGTCTACAAGGAAATGTTGTCTCTATACCCTCAAAATGCACTTCAAAGAGCTGGGAAAGACATTTGTGAAGTCCTCATTAAATATGTTTGTAAAAGATGGGGGAACCAGAGAAGGATCTCACATGCCAATTCTAATCCTTAGTGGGGTGTGAGAAGGTACAGTTTTTCAGATAGCCATGACCAGGACTTTGAATAGGGCTCAGAAATGAATGAAGTAGTTGTAACAGGAGGGTCACATGATCCCAGTAATGAGCCACTGTAAGAGTCTGGCTGCAACATTTTTGCACCACTGCAGTTTCTGAACTATCTTTGGAGAAAGTCACATGTAGCACGGTCTGAGTAATTCAAATAGGAAGTAGCCGCAGTGTGTATCACTGTAGCCTAGTTCGGCCTCCCAAGGAAGAGTTGCAGCTGGCACACTAGTTTTCATTGTGCAACTTCACTCCTAGCCACTTCTGAGATCTGAGCATCCAGACTGAGACCACAGTGCCTCCAAGTCTCATCCCAGACAAGCAGCCCAGAAAAATACAATGGTTTATATGGTAACAAAATCCTCTCAACAGAACTAACAGGGACACACTTTCCCTCTGTAATACCCTGCATGGATCATCCACCATAGTTTCCTAAAGTAGTCTCTTCTCATAGCAAAATCTAATCCCTTTCATCCAGGTACACTTGGAGCTGAGAAGCCATCACCCATTCTAGAACCTTGCCTAAGAATGGAATGTTGAAGACTAGCTGGTGATTGTCCAATACTGTAGGGTCCAAAGATGGCCTTTTTTTAAAAAAAGTAAAGGCCTTACAATTAAATGATTAAACTCTCTAGACCAGTGTTTGGACTTCAATTCTCAGAAGCCTAAGTCAATTTCACAAAGCACTGATCAGCCAATGTACTGATTTTGGGTTCAAGGAATTGAAGTCCCTCTGTGGGGCATGGGTCCTATGTTGGAAACCACTGCTCTTGACCTTCACGATGAATAACTGAGGTGTTTGGGTGTTGCTGGGTGTGTAAAGGCTTGGAAGGGTTGGTTTTGTGCTCATGCCATCACTACTTGAGCCCTATACATGTGTAAGTAAGCAGCTCAATAAGACAGTAATTGCCAAATTTATGGGCATGTCAGTTGTGAAGAAGTCTCCCTTTAAATAAATACTTGAAACCTTAAAACTACTCCTTGGAAAGTAAAGCTTATAAACCAGTGGCCTCTGTTTCTCTTCTTTTCGATGCTCATTTGGAGCTTGACAGACTTCTGATATCAAGCACTGATTGTTTAATTACATATAGCATTCTTCTTAACATTTTCCCTCGTCTTGGATTTCATGCATGTTTTGATGTTGTTTTTCTTGAAAACACTTTGTTTAGGCTTTGATGCTTAACCATTTACCATGTGCATGCTGTCCTCAGGTGCCGTTGACTGATAATAAAATGTCTTTCTTCTTCTTCTGCTTTTTTTTTTTTTTTGGGGGGGGGGGGAACTGTTCAGTTTCTATTTGCTACAGAGCTTCCCTTAAATGTTAGAGCTCTTGAGGGAGAAAAGGGGGTTTCAAAGACAAGATAAGCTTTGGATAAGCATCTAAGATTTTCAGGGCTTATCACAGTGAAATCCAAGTAATATGCATTTCCGAAGTGTCAGTGAAGAATCTTGGCCTCAGTTCTGTCTGTCTGAATAAAGAAACAGGTCATTTCCATGTGGGACTTCTTGAAATATATGAACTTTTTACATTAGAACATGAACTGACCTAATCCTAAACTTAATATGTAAAGCAGGACAGAGTTATACTTTCAATTTTGCACTTCTTGACATTTTGTGATATGGGTTGTTATTTTAAAAAACTAAACGTGTAAAATGTGTTTTTAGGATGAAATGTTTTTAGAAATTTGTAAGTTGTACCCAGTGATGGGATGTAATAGCTTCTCACCAGTTCTCCAGAACCGGTAGTAACTTTTCCCAGTGTCCTGGAGAACCAGTAGCAGCTTTTTGGGGGAACCACCTTCGGGGCTTATCCTTTCACTGGTTCCCCCACTGTGCATGTGCGCCAAGCACTTGGTGTGCATGCATGCCTACAGTGCTTGGTGCATATGCCCGGCCTCTTTGCTGTCCTCCCAAGCGGGGAGGAGGAAGAGAAGCTGCTAGCTTGAAGCTCCCTATAGCCTGCTCCTCAGGGTAAGTGACTCACCTTTGGATGTGGTGTGTCTGTGTGTATTTTAATGTATATTTAATACTTTTACCTATATTGACGTACTACCACAGTTCCTAAAAAGGCCTGGCGACCTGGCTTGGGGTTTGTAAGCAAAGTCTTGGAGTTACCTCATCAATAAGCTACACCTGTGCTGTTCCAATTGCTGTTCCAATTGGAGAACCCTTAAGAAGGTACAGCTGTTTTACATTTACATAAAGGCATATTATCCTAGAGAACTGGTTAGGCAAAGACTTAGTACCTAACTTCTTTAACTACTGAAAAGTTGAAAAGTGCCAAAATGAAGCCATCTTGTGGTGAGTTCATTCTGTAGTTCCTTTCATATGACCTAATGTGAGAAAGATTAGCCAGAATAAGTCTTAAGCTCTGGTTTAAAAGGTCTGTTTGATTGGTGTTTGGAGTGGGTAGGTGGGTGGGTGTATTTTAAAGCATTTTTTATTTTATTTATTTATTTAATTTATTTATGTGTTTGTGTTGTGGGTGGGAGGGAGGATGGATTGAGGGGTGTGTGTGTGTGCTTATTTTTTTATTTTAATTTTTAATTATTTTTTATTATTTTTTCTTTGGCCCGGCCATGTCATGACATCATGACATTGGCTCCGCCCATGACATCATGGTGTGATAACATTAGCTCCACCCATACTGTGATGACATCACGGTGGGGTAGTAAAATTTTTGACATCCCACCACTGGTTGTACCTTGCTTAAAGAGCATAATGTGTTCCACAGGATTGCTCTTTAAGTGAGTTTGCTCTTTAAGCGAAACACCATTGGAAATGACCAATTGTGACTTCTGGTTGGGGGGGGGATTGCGAACTCCAATTTATTTGTTGTGAGTTTTTGGTTGGTTTTATTTGTTAAGCGAAGCGAACATTCATAGAAAATTCTGCTCTCTAAGCGAGTTACTCTTTAAGCGAGGCACTCTTTATGCAAGGTTTGACTGTACTAAGATGGGAAATGTTGCTAGAAATTCATCTTTTGTGGCAAAGCATGTATCAAAACTAGAAAACTGTATGTACATAATCATTTTGTGTTTTTTAAAAATAGGCAGAATTAAAGCAGATATAGGATGGAAAATACTTTTGAATGAAATTATGCAAAACTTCCATGGCATGAAAATAGGCTGATAGCTGTAGCCCTAGTTCAATTTATGCCAGCTCTTAATATGATGAACTGTATATAATGTAGAGTCAAACTAGACATTGAGGGGAATCTGTAGTCTCTATGCTTGGTCAATATTCACTTGCACAGTATGATTTCCCAAGTGATACATGCCTCAGCAATCAGATTTGTAAATTGTCTATGTTCATCTTCTAGTTTCCCATTACAAAACAAAATACCTTCAACTGCAAGGTACAGCAAGGTATAGTGGTGAGGAAAGACTCAAGCTGTTATTAATAAAAGATAGCTTGCCACTTCTAAAGCTCCACGTCTAAACACATTTTAAATATGTAATCTAGTTTTATCTGCCAACAAAAATGCTTTGAAATGTATGTGCTATTTTTTTACTTCTAAGAAAGACTGGAAATACTGTATTGCAAAATATTGCCTCTAAGAATTATGTGAGTAAGACAACCCCAAACTGTAGCAGCAGGGTTTAGGTGTCCCTGGTCCAGTTCCTAGCATAGGTCATTCTCCAGCACTGATCAGAGCACCATAGCTCCATGAATCAGGCCTAAGGCCAAACTATTAAAGATCAGTGGTTTCCAACATGGAGCACACGCCTTACAGGGGGACTTCAATTCCCAGAAGCCTAAATCAGTATATTGGCAGATCAGAGCTTTGAGGAAATTGACTTAGACTTCTGGGAATTAAAGTCCAAAAACCAAAGGATGGAAAACACTGATCTAGATAATCATCCCAAAACATTTAGATCTACTAGAATGCTTGGCCAGTATTGGCATGTTGAAAACTGGCAAGAAAAGATCTAGTATGGTGGGTTTGAAGGAGTGTGTTTATTTTGAAAAATCCCACACTCTTCTTGCAGCAAGGACAAACACTACAATTACTACAAAAATCAGCACGAGTGGTTCTTGAAAAAAATACAGCATAAAATGAAATGAAAAAGATACCATAATTTTACTGAGCTTTACTGCAAATGCACAAGAAGTATAATGACAGTATTGGCCATTTAAGTTGTTAAGCTGTCATATTGCTGTAAAATTATTCAGATTCAGAACATATAATCATTGTCCATTTTTTCCTTTCCTTCCACAAGTCATCTTGGCTACTATGGAACCGTCTTGTAGAGAAACACATTCTGAACACATTCGAGAAAGATTTATGCTCAGCTATATTGCAACCTTTGATTCCCTCACAATATAGATGTGTGATGACCAGGGCTTGATTTTCAGTGTGTCGCCTAGCCAATCATGTTCATACTTGTCTCCTGGCTTTCCTGCTTTACTTGCTGTCAGTATATTTGTTCAGTGATAAGTGTCATTCTGTCACTCTTCTCACATATTTCAGGGCTAATTAAGATAAATGCTGATTATGTGTCAGCATTGATTTGCAGAAACAACAACGATCTGGCATCCTTACTAGCTCAGAAAAGGCTCTGGTTTTCTGAGGAAATGCCATCCTATAAGTACCCTTTGTAGATCTAGTGACTGCAAATTGGTTACTGTAAGCGGATAGTCACAACCAAGGAGAAGAAGAGACACAGTCAAGAAACTGTTTCTATACCACCAAGCTTTTCTCTTTGGCACCTGCAGTAAAACTTAGTTGGAATTCCAGCAATCCCCAATATTCAGGCTGTGATGTGCAAGCAACAGAGTATGGGTGAACAGGGTATTCTGTGGGTAACATGCAGCACAGAAATGTGTCCTTCCTTGTTTTTAATAAGATTTCTGTACCCTAAAACTTTTCAAAGCTCAGAATGATTGCCAACATGCTGGCCATATGGGAAAGTAAGAATGCCTATTTAAGACCACAGGATGTGACACTTCCATCCTTCATTGTCTTTAGAATGTTCCTATCTATGCAATATTTCTTCTTACAGCGAACCAGTGTGTTGGAAAAGAAGCACTAAGGCTAAGTCCACAAGAATTTTACCATAAAATACATTGACTACAAGAACATTTTTAGTCATTTAAGGCAGTTCAGAAAATCTTAATTGGACTCCTTCAATGAAGTGCTTTGAGATTTGCAGAACTTTTAAATAAATTATCTATTATCACAACACCTTACACTAAAGACCACATACTTTGTTAAGTCTGTCTTTCTGGATGCATTCTGTTATAATTATGGACATCATAATGAACTGATAGGCGTTGCTCTAATGTATTTCAGTTAGGAAAGCAGCACTTGAAAAAAATTGGTTTTGCTATACACATGATGTGAGACAATCAATAGTGCTTTAGTCTGACAAGCACTGTCAATATCCATTGTCACAGTTCAGAAAGTCATTAATGGATAGTTCTTCAAAAACCAATGCTCTCAACACATGTCCAAGATACTGAGATAACATTGTGCTGGGCAGAATTAATCACAGGTAATAAACCCATAGGGTTTAGGCTACATGTTTTGCAAAGTTTGAACTGAAAGACTTTGGAACAAACATGAAGGGCTAAGAGAATATGAAAGAACAAACAGGAGTCATATAGATGTGGCACATTTGCTTTAAACCGGTGTTCAAATATTTGCTGGCTCATCTGTAATACACAGTTACAGCAATCTGATTCCACTTTAATTCTTATGACTTCTTCCTATGGAATCTTGGGGTATATATGTATCCTTTCTCCTGGGGAGCTCTGGTACTGTAGGTCTGGAGGGTATAGAAGAGCTAAAGGAATGTTGGTATTTTTCCCAAGGAAAATAACCATCCAGGATTCCACAGGAAGTAGCTACGGTGGTTAATGCAGAATAAAATTATTACGTCTGTTCGGGAAACACCTGGAAATAATGACCAAACCATTGTCATTCAGTTTCACCCACAATTTTGTAAAACAGATGCCAAAATTGTTCTTCTTAATATTTCCAAATGTGGAGAAATAAAAATACAGTTACCCTACATTATGGATTGATAAATGGCATGTTTCTCAAGAAAAAAATATTTTTGCCTTATAGGGATTTGTTGCTGCTGCCAGACAAAGTACTTTGAGTGTACTTCCTTGGAATTATTTTTGGGGAGCATGTTCTCCCCCTATTTTCCCTCTTTGCTTTCCTGAATTATTTTTGCTGCCTTGATTCCTTGATTGATCTGACTATCAAGGAATAAGTTCCTGCTGGTCGCAACTCATTTTTCATTCGTTTTGCTGCCGTGCTCTTCTTCTCCAGGTCTGACCAAATTTTTTCACAATTGAGTCTTCCCATCTTTTGGGGGGCCTGCCAAGGGTTTTTTTTTTTACTCCTCTGGGATACCACCTGGTGGCTGCTGCTATCCAATGCCCATCTGTCATTCGAGAGACATGTCCAGCCCTGCGCAATTTCGATTTGTGATATTTGGCAACAGCTTCGTTGATTCTGCTTTGTTCTCTTATCTGGGCATTGGGGATGTGGTCATGAAGGGATAGCTTTAGCATTGATCTTTCCATGGCTCTTACATCCCTTGATAGTTCTTCTTCCACGGCCTTCATTAGTGACCATGTTTCTCTCGCATAGAGGACTGCAGGTAGTACCGTCAAATTCAAAAGGTTGGCATGCTATTTGTTGTCGGTTTTCTATATAGCAAGATTTCTTTGATGGAGTTAAATGCCGACCTTCCCACTTTCTTACTTCTGACTAGTTCTGCTCTCTAATTGTTGTTCATCCCAATCAGATGACCGAGATAAACGTAATGGTCAACCTGCTCAAATGCTTGTCTTGCCCTGCTTTTCTTGCAGTAGTTTTCATGAGTTCTTTATGGTTTTTGAAATGACTGTTTTTCCTCTTTCTTTTTCTTTCTTTCTTTTTTCTTTTCTTTTTTTTTTTTTTTTGGTTAATGTCTTCAGGGCTTTGGGATGGGTGCCAGAAGGGAGAATTAAAAAAACAACAATGAGGCACTCCTTGATGGAACAAATGAAACCCAAGAGCTTCCCTCGTGCACATTCAGTGTCAAATGCAAATAAAATGTGGACAGTCTCCATAATAACTGTAGAGTGTACTCAAAAAATACATTTTTCTCAGCAATTTTCTGGATCTTAATATTCTGAGATTCCTCATCAAAATTTTCTCCTGCACCAATGAGATTTCCTGGCTTTCCATGACAAACTGTAGCCTGATCGTATTTATATTTGTTTGCTTTTATTTGAACAAGAAATGGTCACATTCTGCACAGCTCAACACCTAGGGGGAAATGACCACAAAACATCTGAAAAAATCCTGCAAGATTTTCCAGAAAGAAAATTCCCTTCAAAGAAAAATCTCACTGGGAGAAGAAAAAGGATAATTTCTACTGTGAGAACAACACAGTCTAAGTTAAGCATTTTTGAAATTCCATTCATTTCAACAGAATACATAAACACAGCTTATTTAGGTTATGGCAGGAATTCTTAACCTGTGGCCCATGGGCCAAATACAGACCCTGGGGCCATTTCATAGAGGCCCCCACTGACTCCAGGAAGTGTCATGTGGTAAAGGTAAAGGTTTCCCTTGCTTGAAAGCCAGTCTTATCCAACTCTAGGGTTCAATGATCATCTCTGTTTCAAAGCCAAAGAGCCAGCGCTGTCTGCTTCTGCAGACATTTCCATGGTCAAATGGCAGGCATGACTAGACACTGGAGTGCATGGAACACTGTTACCTTCCCACCGAAGTGGTCCCTATTTATCTACTTGCAATTTCTTGTTTTCGAACTGCTAGGCTGGCAGGAGCTGGGACAAAGACAGGAGCTCATTCTGTCCTGCAGTACTCAGGAATCGAACTGCTGACCTTACACCTCCCAGTCAGCAAAAAATGGCTATCCAGGTAGGGTTACCATATCTCAGGATTTGTCCTGAGATTTCCTGCTCTTTAGAGCAGGAAATCTCAGGACAAATCCTGAGATATGGTAACCCTATATCAGGGACCATCCCTCTGAGGGAGCGTGACCTGGCTCCTGGCTTAATAAGATTGAGAACTCCTAGTTTATGGTGAGGGGGCCATGACCATCATTCAACCCATAACACCCCAAGACCATAGGTGGAGCCACCTCTCTGGGTTCATGGTAAGGTTGGAAAGAGGAAAGCCCAGGGATCACTGGAGAATGGTGTGAAAGGAATACTGGTGGTACAAAATGTGCATGGGGTGAAACACCAGAGTCTTCTGGATTTGAGACACCTGGTAAAGGCCCAGCCAAGGAGGAAACATGGGAATCTGCAGTGGAGAAGTTGTAGCCCATCCTCTGTGTGTTCAGGGAGCTAGCCTAAGAGGACAGTCACCTTGGCAAGAGCCTGACCTGCTTCCTAGTGGGTAGGGTCAGAGGCTGGGGAAGAGAAGCACCATCCTCAGGAGAGGCACCAGCCTCAATAAATCAGCACCCAAGATGGCTGAAAGATCCAGCATTGTCCACCCAACAGTCCATCCAAGATGGTTGGGGTATCAGTCTAATAAATAAATATGTGAGAGTAGGAAGAAACTTTCCAAAGAGGTAGAGGACAACTGGCATTTCAAGCCCAGCCCTGGAATGGTTGTTTATTACAATGACTTCTCTGGATTCAGTAATGGGAACTGAAGCCAGTATAATACTGACTGTATCTTGGAAACTCAAACCCTGAGGTATGGTAGGGGAGTGATGGGGTACCATTGTAGAAAGAGCCATCTCACTAGCACACTGGAGCCATTGTTGGTGTGAGACCCAAAGCAATCAGTTCTGCTGGAGGCAGGGATGGTGGTGCCCATATTATTAAACACCCAGAGAACAAAAAACACTGTGTATGTTATTTCCCTCTTTAAACATGCCAACAAACTTGCAGCCTCACAAACATTCATCTATTTCATTTTATACAGTAAGGTTGAGTGACTTGGAATTTTTACATGTCACTGCCAAGGGCTGTTCCCATTTGAACCCAGAAGTTCTAAAATAGAATATATACAAAAGGGCCACCCATTAATTGAACACTGATCTCTGTATTCTATGATATATCATCCTAAGAATGCTATCATTAAAAATGCGAATTTTATTTTTTCATAAGTGATGGATTATTGTCCCATGCTGTGAATGTTCCAGTAAAAGTGTCCTTTTATATATCCTTTGAGATTACTAGCTTGCAAAAGTATGTGTGGGGTCAATTCAGTGCTGTGGGAAAATGGAACAGTCCTCTGTTTAAATCAGTAGTGAAATCAGAAGCAAAGAATGCTCTGATTAACATAGGCATGTGTTTAAATGTTCTCCTTAATCGGGTATGTTGTATTTGTTTAAAATGAAGACTCTGGCACATCTTTTTCCCTTGAGATCAACAATGTGAAAACGCCTTTGTGTTTTATTTTGGTCCTTGCTGTCAAGATGGTAATATAAATCACAATATTCCTGATGCTCTCTTGTAAATAGGCTTCTTGAACTTGCCCTGGTTTCAGGGAAAGGGCAACTTTTAATTTAGCATTTTATTTCTCCTCTCTTAACAAATGCTCTTTTTTATCACACTTTAAAGAATATGTATCTATTTTTGTTATGGAACCTACTGTATCATGAGTGGTTTTCTTTTAAGGAAAAGGAGATGGGATTTTATGCACATGGAACACAAATTGGGCCAGGAGTGATTGCAAAACCTTTGGGAATGGTGTACTTCAGGGCCCTGTAACTTGCTTCATACATCTATATAAAAGGAATGTGTCCAAATGTGCAGAGCTTAATTCTCTCTGTTTGCAAACCCATAATCAGAAACTCCTTAATTCCTTGTTAAGAAAGACAATTAATGAAGGATATACATGCATCACATATAACTGTAATTAAAGAGAAGGGGATACCAGAACACCTTATATACCTCATGAGAAACCTGTACATGAGTCAAGAAGCAACAGTTAGGACAGAATATGGAAGGATGGAGTGGTTTGGAATAAAAAAAGGAGTAAGACAAGGCTGCATTTTATAACCCTGCCTATTCAACTTATAAATAGAGCACATAATGTGCAGTGCAGAGATGGAAGAATCATAATTTGGAATCAAAATTGCTGGGAGAAACATCAACAATTTGAGATACCCAGATGATACTACCCTAATGGCAGAAAGTGAGGAAGGCCTAAAGAAGCTGCTGCTTAAGTTGAAAGAAGAGAGTGCAAAAGCTGGCTTGAGACTCAACATCAAGAAAACCAAGATAATGGCAACAAGCATTATCCGTCCCTGGAAAATAGATAGGGAAGAAGTAGAAGCAGTGACAGATTTTACTTTCTTAGGATCAAAGATCACTGCAGATGGTGATTGCAGCCATGAAATAAAAAGGTGTCTTATTCTTGGGAGACAAGCTGTGAGAAACTTGGGAAACATAGTGAAAAGTAGAGACATCACCTAGCAAACAAAAATTTGCATAGTAAAAGCAATGGTATTCCCGGTGGTAATGTATGGTTGTGAGAACTGAACCATTAGGAAAGCTGAGCACAGAAGAATAGAGGCCTTTGAGATGTAGTGTTGGAGGAGAGTATTGAGAGTACATTGGACAGTGAGGAGAACAAATAGGTTGATCTTAGAAGAAATCAACCCTGACTGCTGCAAGGCCAGATAGCAAAGATGAAGCTAAAGTACTTTGGACATCAAATGAGAAGAGAGGATTCACTTGAGAAAGCCTTGATGCAAGGAAAGGTGGAGGGCAAAAGAAGAAGGGGACAGCCAAAATGAGATGGCTAGATGGTATTGCAGACACAATGGGCACAGAGTTGGGCAGGTTGACGAGGATGGTGGAGGACAGGGGTGCCTGATGGGCAATGGTCCATAGGGTCACAGACGGTCGGAATCAACTGTGCGACTGAACAACAACAGCAATAGCTGCCAGTCTCATACCAGTAATCAGTTATAGGTTCTTTCAAAATCTTCAAAAATGATTAATATTTTATTTATTTATTTATTTATTTATTTATTTATTTATTTATTTATTAGTCAAATTTATTCATCGCCCCTCTCACAAAGTGACCCGGGGCAATTTACAATAAAAACATTAACAACAGTTATAAAAACTAAAAAAACTATTAATCAAAAATTTTAAAACTAGCTAAAACCAATTAAAAATTTAACAATTAAAAATTTATATTACACTACAACTAAGGACAAGGGGGCTCAGATAAGCCAATGGGCTGGGGGCATTATGCCACCCTCCCCCCAAACCCATCCCGTCAGCCATGTCTTCACTCCCTTCTGAAAGGACAGCAACTCTGTCTGCATGCACAATTCTATTGGAAGGAGGTTCCATAGGGCTGGAGCAGACACAGAGAAGGCTCTCCTTCTAGTGCCAGAGAGTTGTGCCTCTCTGGCTGATGGCAACACAAGAGAGCCCCTCTGCTCCGGTCTGGTGGGACGGGCAGATGTCCTTGGGGTGATGCAGTCTCTTAAGTATCTTGGTCCACTACCTTGTAAGGCTTTAAAGGTGATAACCAGCACCTTGAATTGCACCCGGAGACAAACTGGGAGCCAATGCAGCTCCCTGAGCAGCGGTGAGGAACGAGCATAATGCCCACACCCCATCACCACCCGTGCAGCTGCATTCTGGACGAGCTGAAGTCTCATGATGGTCACCAAGGGCAGCCCCATGTAGAGTTTTATTTAAAACTCTTTAAATAATAAAAAAAAGTCTGGAGCTGACCAGAGCATGTGTGATCATGAGCATGGAGTCCCGATCTAGGAGTGGGCGTAACTGGCGAATAACACAAAGTTGTGCATTTCCTTTTGGAGTTATGTGCTTCCCTTTTTCCCAGATCACTCCCAGATCCAAGAATGACCAGCCATACAAAGAGGGAATAAACATTAAATTAGTTTATGAAATGTGTGAGATAAAAACAGTCATTAGAAAGTTTACATATTCAAGAAGATCTCATTCTAGTTTTGTTATTCTTCTGAAGTCATGTTCCATGCCTGGGAAAAGTGAGTGTTATTCCCTAAGAAGGTCATCATTGACTGCAACTCATATCCGAGAATGCATTTTCCCCTGAAGTAGGAAAAAAGCCATTGGTGTGAATTTGTTTAAGATGGATCCCAGCTTGCCATGAAGTGACCCACATACTATGATCACACAGCCATCTCCTGCGGCACATATGAAATGAAACATGCAGGATTTAACACCAGGACTGCAATGGACTGCCACAGCCTTGAGGATATTATCAAGGTGTGCCTTCACAGCCAGTCCATCTGGCATAGCCTCTTCCATCCCCATGACCATTGGGAATCAGAATTTCTCCTCCACTCATTTTGCCATTGGGTCCAATATGATGGTTTCCAGTGGCATTTCTTCCACTGAGGAGATCATCACCCACCTAAAGTGGCTCATCCACCTATAGCCATTGGCCCCTTTAGGGAGTCACGTTATTTACCACAGCATTGAGTCGCTGACTATTCGATCTACTCCATACTGTAGCGGGATGTCCAACCAGACAGCTCTAAGAATGTACCTCACATGGAATACAATTCCCTTGTCATTTTGTAGTGTGCTTAGGTTTTATCACGAATTTGTCTTGAAAAGTTCCATGCGCTCCAGTGTCTAGTCATGCCTGCCACATGACCACAGAAACGTCTGTAGAAGCAGACAGCGCTGGCTCTTCAGCTTTGAAACAGAGATGAGCACTGAACCCTAGAGTCAGATATGACTGGCTTTCGAGCAAGGGAAACCTTAATTTATTTATATTTATTTATTTATACCTCACACTTGCTAACCCGCCCCAATCGGGCAAGCCCGACTCTGGGCGGCTTACAGCCCAAATTAAAACACATCAATAAAAAGTTAAAAGTATGAACTAAAACAATATCTGGGGGTGTTGTCAGAGGGGTAATATCCCTAGACTAACCACCCCACATGGGAGCCCACATCCCTGGAACCCCACACATGTCCTGCCAGCCAGGTCTTTAAGCTCTTCCGGAAGGACAGGAGCTCTGTCTGTGTGCGCAGCTCAGTTGGAAGGAGGTTCCAGAGGACCGGGGCGAACACAGAGAAGGCCCTCTTCCTGGTACTAGCGAGGTGAGCCTCCCTAGCCGATGGCACAACAAGAGAGCCCCTCCGATCCGCCCTGGTGGGACGGACAGATGTTCTTAGGGTGACGCGGTCTCTTAGGTATCCTGGCCCACTACCATATAGGGCTTTAAAGGTAATGACCAGCACCTTGAATTGCACCCGGAGACAAACTGGCAACCAGTGCAGCTCCCGAAGCAGTGGTGAGGCCCGAGCATAACGCCCGCGTCCCATCACTACCCGGGCTGCCGCATTTTGGACCAGCTGCAGTCTCCGAATGGTCACCAAGGGCAGCCCCATGTAGAGCGCATTACAGTAATCAAGTCTGGAGGTGACCAAAGCGTGTGTGACCATAAGCAAGGCGTCCCGGTCGAGGAGCGGGCGTAACTGGCGTATTACCCGAAGTTGTGCAAAAGCCCTCCTGGCCACGGCTGCCACCTGCTCATTGAACAGTAGCCGTGAGTCCAGGAGGACCCCCAGATTACGCACCGGGTCTGTTTGGGGCAAGGCTGCCCCATCCAGAACCAAAGCTGGTAACTCCCGAGATAACACAGGGCCCCTTACCCATAGCCACTCAGTCTTGCCGGGATTCAGCTGTAGCCCGTTTTCCCCCATCCAGACCTTAACAGCCTCCAGGCACCTGGAAAGGACTTCCACTGCACCGCTTGGGTCCCCACGGGCTGAGATGTACAACTGGGTATCATCAGCGTACTGATGATACCTTACCCCGTGGGAACGGATGATCTCACCCAGCGGCTTCATGTAGATGTTAAATAGGAGAGGAGAAAGTACCAAGCCCTGAGGCACCCCATACTGCAGGGGCCTAGGGCTGGACTCCTCCTTCTCCAGGCACACCGACTGGGTCCTGTCCCTCAGGAATGAGGAAAACCAGGACAGCACTGTGCCCTGGATCCCCAAGCCCCGGAGCCTTCCCAGAAGGATGCCATGATCGACAGTGTCAAAAGCCGCTGAGAGGTCGAGGAGAGCAAGGACAGACGGCTCCCCTCCATCCCGCTCTCTCCAGAGATCATCCACCAAAGCGACGAGTGCAGTTTCGGTACCATATCCGGGCCTGAATCCTGACTGAAACGGGTCTAGATAATCCGCTTCATCCAGGACATCCTGTAACTGCTGCGCCACAGCTTTTTCCAAGACCTTACCTAAAAAAGGTAGATTAGACACTGGACGGTAGTTGGAGATTACCATAGGGTCGAGGGACGGTTTTTTCAAGAGGGGGAGCACTAAAGCGTGTTTAAATGGTGCTGGAAAATGCCCCTCTATTAATGAAGCATTAATAATCGCCTCGACCCAGCCACCTGCCACAGACTTGGCAGCTTTAATTAACCAGGCAGGGCATGGGTCCAGTGCACAGGTCGTGGCGCGAACAGATACAAGAAGCCTGTCCACTTCCTCAGGGCCAACTGGCTCAAACCGATCCCAGATAACATGGCTAGACTGCGCTTCGGTTAACCCCAGTTCAGTACCTTCCACGCTGTAATACTATAACTTAATACCATAACATTGTCCATACCTCAAATTTATTTCTCCAGGAAATAATAAACAGCCACTGGAGAACAATTATGTATTGGAAATACAAACTTTTGGGATGTATTCAAAATTTACACAAGTTATCAATAGTTGCCCAATAACACAAACCATAGCTCATATGATTCAACTCACAATGTTTATGCATAATAATATTTATCCATTTCTACTTTTATCATCCCACAAATGAGACTGTGGGATAGCGGATAACATCATATTTCACCACAAATTTCCAGCAAACCTTTCCATATTAATATACAGTCAAACCTCGCATAAAGAGCACCTCGCTTAAAGAGTAATTCGCTTAAAGAGCAGAATTTTCTCTGAATGTTCGTTTCGCTTAACAAATAAAACCAACCAAAAACTCGCTTAACAAATAAATCGGGGCTTGCAATCCTCCCCACAATTGGTCATTTACAATAGTGTTTCGCTTAAAGAGCAAACTCGCTTAAAGAACAATCCTGTAGAACGCATTATGCTCTTTAAGCGAGGTATAACTGTATAAAATTGAATACAACTTTTCTTTGTTTTTCCTCTTTTCAGTTTTCAGATTGAATTACAGCCTTTCTGATACAACCGAGAGAAACCGGGTTAGAGGCAAATTAAAAAAGTTTATCACTCGAAGACCTTCATTGAGAACTTTACAGGAAAAGGGGATCATTAAAGGTAAGTGTTCATCTTGAAGTGTGTGTGTGTGTGTGTGTGTGTGTGTGTGTGTGTGTGTGTGTGTGTGTGTGTGTGTGTGTGTGTGTGTGTGTGTGTGTGTGTGTGTGTGTGTGTGTGTGTGTGTGTGTGTGTGTGGCAATTTACAACATGTCATTAATAACAATCAACAGTTTAAAACTATTTAAAAGATTAAAAATTAAAAAGAAGCTTAAAAGATTAAAACTAGGAGTTGGCCCTAAGAGGCATAGGAGGTTCAAATCATCCAACCAGCTGGGGATATTTTTCCATCCATCCCCCAGACCTGACCTGCCAGCCAGGTTTTCACTCCTTTCCTAAAGGACAGCAGCTCCATCTGCATGTGTAATTCTATTGGAAGGAGGTTCCACAGGGCCGGGGCGGAAACAGAGAAGGCGCTCCTTCTAGTGCCAGAGAGGTGTGCCTCTCTGGCCGATGGCACAACCAGAGAGCCTCTCCGGTTCCTGTTAGCAGTTTCAGCAGGATAGAATGGTACATCCCAAATTGGGAGTTGGGTAAGTTGGAAATAGAAAGTTGGTCCTCACATTGTACAAAGCTGTCTCCTGCTCCATATGCAATCTGTATCTGTAGAATCTGGATACACCTTGCAAATACACAGGGTACAAACTGTAATGAGAACAAACATCTGGAATAACTTTTTTGTATCTGGTCAGTGCTCAGAACCTTGATTCACTGTATGGAAGAGGACATGGTCATGGGTCAATAGGAACCATGACCCCATTCGCTTCCTCTCTTTTGATGTCATAAAATATATTGTGTGAAAATAGCTTTTACATTAGCTTCCTCAAGGAAGCCAGCTGATTATTGAAAAGGAAAACTCATCATAAATGGATCTCTTCCAACTAGGCGACAGAGTAGATTTCCCTCTATGTACACATAGTAATTATCCACAAGTCTAATACTGTTTAATGATGAATAGGAGGACACCACATAATCTAAAATTTTTCTGTTCTTTGTTACCAGAAATGCATCTCATGCAGTGGGTCATTTCCTTTGGCTGTACAGAACATAACTGGTGCATGGAATCATGTTAGGCAGATTCCTATGAGACTTTTACTCCATGTTCAATTATTCAATGTATGATGGAGATCTACAATTTGGGCCAATTTTATTATGCCTGGATGTTAGTTCTGTAGGAAACACCCATCTTACTACTTTCTTCCAATGAACATCCTTGAGTAGTATGAAAATCCTGCAGTGTTAAGCAAGCACAGCTTTTATCTCCTTTTGTAAAATTCTGCATGTCAAATTTTCCCAGCCACCACACAGGAAGTGTTAAAATCACTACTGCTCATGCAAATTAGGTAGTTAAAGGGCTCTTTGGCACCAGCTGTGCACAGCTGTCATATGCTGGATGTTCTGGTTGTGTTCCAGCAATTCTGAACTAATGGAAGGGCTTCAACCAGTGCAAATGAGGGCAGCTCCACAGAGGGCAGAAATATGGAAGATCAATCAAACAGAATAAAGGTGGGAATTCATTTGCTTCCTGCCTTCCTCTCATCCACCAAAGCTGTATGCTATGAACACCTACCCTAATGCAGTCCCACTAAAGTCACAGGAATCATGTTGCTGCAATAATGTTGTGCATTGTTTCACTGCAGTTTAATTTTTCTTCCTCTGAATTAGAGTTCAGTGGAAAGTTATTCTAATAGCAGAAGAGCTATCTCAGTAACTTTCTAGCAGTGTAAATTCTTACTAGAATTATAGTTACAAAATGATTAGTCTCACCTTGTAAGCAGACAAGATGCCTTGTGGAGCTCTTGATATAAGAAGAGAATGAGAACTAGTCTATTTTTCCATATTTGTATACTCCAAGCAGCAACGTCGCGTGGATTTCAGCTGCCCAGGGCTTAAGCCAAATTTGCCGCCCCCTGGTGGATGCTGGCACCGCTCTCCTGCTAAGGCTTCTGGGAATTATATTCCAAGAACACCCATAGCCCAAAATCTGCCCCCCCCCAGGTCCAGCCGCCCCCCCTCGCCCGCCCCCATGCAATGCCACTGACTCCAGGAAGATACAAACTATACATCTCTTACCACTTGCAATCAGTGCTAAAATAGTTAGCATAATTTTTTAATATAAATTTTATTTATGATATCATATTTTCAGTCACCACAGGTGGTACAATTTGACTGGGATCTTAAGGCTGACATTTTATGCAAGTTCATTGACACTGTGTTACAGTGAAATCTGTATAGATTTGCATTTAAGGTGGCCATATGCCTTATGTTAGAGAATGTATCTTTATTTTACAGAATATCAGGGGGCCATCCTTGAAGAGAGAATATCAGAATTTAGTACCTGTCCGCAATTAGTACTTAGCCAGTAGACTGGGAAGTCTAAGTGAATACGCAGGTCACATGCTCAATGGCTTCCTGCTAAAGTGAGATATCTTCTGTTTAAAATGTAGGCCTATATCCAAGTTGATGCTGACAGCAGACTGAGATTTTTCAGTTTCACCCCCTTTAGTCCTCTCTTGAGCTCTGCCAAAAACCTGTTCTGGAGCAGTTTTTTCATGGGTCATTAGGGCAGAAATTTGCACTGCATAGGTAGGATTATCATTTGTGCTTCTTCCAGCATGGGATGCAGTGGACAGTTAAATATTTCTAAATTTACACCCCTACAAACAAATTGACATATATAAATATCCAGCATATGTCTATTTCCTTCCCATCTATCTTATTAATGAGTAGCTGTTCTTTTTTGCACTGCAGTGCAGTCTGAACCATAAAATGTGAAATCTGTTTTTTCATCATATCCCAAATATGTACAACCATAGGAACACTATCCTTTCTGCCAGTTGTTCAGCTAGTGATCTACCAAGCTAGAAGCCCACCAGCCATGCAAAGTAACATATGGCTTAGCAAAGTCCAGTGGCTTAAAAAAACTGCATGCTTGCTTGAGAAATGCAGAAACAAGGTTCCCACCACACACACACACACACACACACACACACACACACACACACACACACACACACACACACACACACACACACACACACACACACACACACACACACACACACACACACAGTTTGTGTCTGAGTGAGAAACAGTGGGTAGCTATTTGGCTGGGTGTGTCACAGGTTGTGGAAGTCTGCTGTACATCATTGTGATATATGATTGTGATTTCTTTTGTATACTGAGATAAGTATACAAAGCTTGAACTCTAATTTATTGTATGTCCTTTTCTGTCTGTCTGTCTGTCTGTCTGTCTGTCTCTCTCTCTCTCTCACACACACACACACACACACACACACACACACACACACACACACACACACACACACACACACACACACACACAGAGTTTTAGTTTAATAAAGTATAGCTGATGAATCTCCTTTGGTGCTACATAGGGATCAGATCTGATCCTTCCTAACAAATCCAGATTCATTAGCATAACTCAAATCTATCCTTTAATGTGTCTCTGAAGGAAAAGCAGATGTATGTGTTTCCAGACAGACAAGCTTCAGAATCCTCATTTACTGGCATAGTCTGTTTATTATTTGTGGAAAAGGGGTGCTTTTTATGTCCCACACTCTGTCATGAAGCATCATGCACTGCCATATAAGCTGGGCTTTTGAGAAAACAGGATGGTTTTAGGAGCAGGGGAATGTTTTGCAAGAGAAAAAGCATGTTAGTTTCCTACCATGAAGCTTCATTAGGATTAGGTTCCGGCCATGCAAATGAGTTAAGATTCGTTAGCAGAGCTTAATTCCAATCTCCAGTAAGTCTATGTGAAATGCTCATTTGATAAGGTTCCTTCATTGTCTACAGTAGAGTTTATCCCTTAATCTGTTAAAATGTTATGAAAATGCAGTTGCAGTGCTTACCCTGACAGTGTAGACTTTTAAATGTTAATTTTTAAAGCTTATATTAAAACATTTTTAAGTAGCAAAATAGCACCACACAGATTAAAAATAAAAGAGTTGGCCAAATTTCATGTCCTAGAAAGCATCTATTTAATTTTTATAGGTGAATTAAATGGCTTGAGAAATTGTTTATTTCCACTTTCTCTTTTTGTATCTTTTCTCTCCTTTTTTAATGGGGTTAGATGGAAGATTTTCATACCTTTTTTAAAAAAAAAATTACAGGAATTATTTGCCAAGAGAGATAACATGCCTGCTAATAACGATTTGCCAAGTAATAAATGTTCAAGTGAGAGTTAAAACTTCTTTACATCTGTCTGTCTATTTATGTATGTGCTGTAGTTCTCCTAATATGCTTGTGAGGCAAAATAAAATTTAAAAAGCCACAAACTGTAATAACTATAACAAAATGGGGGGGGAGGGGGAATCAGAGGTATGAAAAGCATGATCCAAAACAGAACAAAATTTTAAAACCATAAAAAAATCAAGATCTATTTTTACAACACCCAATGAAAAGTACTTTAACATATATGGCTAAATAAAAGCCTGCATGCTAATGTTTTTATTTAAAAGAAATCTTGCTTTTGTTTAACTATCTAATTAAACATTACAAGAACATTCCATGTATTTGTATGTTAAGGCTTCTATTGGGATCAGCTCATCTATGTAAGGATATCCGTGCTACCACAGTATCCATATATTGTTTTTTTTTTTTTTTTTTTTAAAAAGAAGATTAAGGACACAGGATACTCAAGTGTCATGTACAGGACAGAGTGGTGAACTAGAACTCTGGAGGTCTGGGTTCAAATGGGACTCAGCCATAGAAGCTCATTGCGGGATGGAACTAGTAAAACTACTCCTTCGTATCTCACTTACTGTACTTTGAAAGCCCAGTTAGTGTCTGTATAAGTCAGTTGAAAGCACATTTAAACATTAAAGAATCAAGCACTTTTCACATTTTGGTTCTCTCTGAGCCCACTGACTACAAGACTTGCTCACACACCTAAGTATGAATATAACAAACTACAGATTGGGGAAATAACTTCATATGCAGTGTGATTTCTTGTGCCATAAGAAATCTGGCACAAAATTAATCTTATAGATTACACAGGTCTGCAAAGAAAGAAAAAGAAGCTGCATTGGATATTTTTGGTACATTTAATGTTTTTAGTGTGCTGAATCCAAAACTGATCTCAATTTTCCACCATCATGTACATTCTCCCCCCCCCCCGGCAAAATATGAGGGTTTTGCATTAAAAAAGCATAAGAGTGATGAGAAAATCACTATTTTATTACAATGAACTAAACATATTATTTCTTATAATTAAACAAATAATTTTTTTCATAATATATACTTAATATTTGCGTGTTTACTCTTTTTGTCTGTGTAACCTTTTCTTCTTCTCTTTTAGGCTCATCTGAACACGCTTTCACTTTCCGTTTTCTGTTTCCCGTTTGAGCATCCAATTATAGTTTTCTGTTTCCTATTTGAGCATCCATATTGATGTTCCATCTTCTTTGGTAGTGTCTCTTGATATCATGGGCAGCATGGTGAAATCTTTCACACTGCTCTTCACTGTAGGCTCCCAAGTTTTCAGGAAAATAGTCGACATGGGAGTGTGAGAAATGAACTTTTAAGCTCATCTTGCATCCTTGAGCTTTATAAGCATTCAATATGCATTGTACAATGGTTTTGTGGTGAGGGTCTTTAGTATTCCCTAAAAACTTGTGAACTACAACTTTGAAAGAGCCCCATGCTTCCTTTTCTTTTTCTCCCATTGTTTCTAAAAAGAGAGGATCGGATAAAAGTTTGCATAGGTCAGGTCCAGTATAAGCTCCCTCTTTCAACTTGGCTTCAGACAGTTTTGGGAACTTGGAACACAGATATCTGAAACATTCCCCATCTTTTGGCAATGATTTAACAAACTGCTTCATAAACCCTAATTTAATATAAAGAGGTGGCAATAAAACCTTTTCTTTTGGAACCAAGGTTGTATTAATGACTTTTTTTTCATGAGGGATTAAGGCATCTCGAAGTGGCCAGTCAGTTTTTGTCCAATTGAGGTCTCTGGCTCAACTGTCCCACAAACATAGGAAGCAGGGATATTTTTTATAACCTGCCTGCTGACCTAACAACATAGTTAGTATTTTAAAGTCTCCAATTCTGGATATGTTCACCTTTCGCTACAAACAAAATAAACCTTTTGGGACGTGATCATCTGAACTTCCTCACACTACTAAACCTACACTACACCCAGTAATGGGCTCCAAAAATTTTTTACTACCACACTGTGGGCATGGTATGGTAGGCATGGCCAGAGGGAAAGCTCTGTGTTGCACCCAAATTAAGACTATTTTATTTGAAAACTTGGATGGGTGCAGCCAGCCAGAATTTCTGCTACTGTTTCTAGTGAACTAGTATGAACCTGCAGATGCCCACCACTGACTATGCCCCCCCCAAACACACACAGCCCATTCCTCTTATTTTTTCTTTGCATTATTCTTGATTCTCACTCTAATAAATATTAAATGAAAGAAAGAAATATTTTTTGGATAAGGTTTTTAGAATCAATAATACGATATCAGATTTTGGGTTAAAGGCAAACTTCACACTAAATTAAACTAAAAAGACAAGTTTTGCAAGAAAACTTGATGAGATGGAATTTTTTTAGTATTTTCTCAGTCTTACTAAATAAAAATCTATAACAAACAGTAAAAAAATCCTATGCAGTTTTTTTGGTTGCAGGCCTGTGTTATTTTCCGTTCTCGGTTAAGTAACAGTAATTCAAGTAACATGATTGTTCCTGCAAGTCATAAAATGCCTTCAACATCCATTCTTCCTTCTTGCATTCCCTCTATATTTTATTGACACAGGTTCTATTCAGGCAGGCTAAATATATGTGGTAGACAAGCGAGATCTACCCTCTATCTCACCGCCTTTGCTCATGCAAAGAATAAGTATGAAGAACTCAAATCTTGATTTCTTCAAGTTCTTGATTATGTGGAAAGAAATGAATAATTGTGAAGTCACTCCTCATAGATTATTTTATTCATGTAAGGTCATCGTCTTTTGTAACCAGATCAAATTTTGGACTGCCAAAATGAAGCCACTTCCTTGGTTTGTTATAGACCTTGCCTCAGCCTATTCAGGAACTACATCATCAGGAAACTCACAAACTATAAATGGGGAAGTCAACCGTCCATGCTGCTTGTATCGGCTTTGGCCCTGAGTGACTCAGCAGCAGAGTACCCTCTAGTTAGTATCACTCCACCTAAGATAAGATGATGAGTATTAGTAGACACCAAGGGATCTAAGCAAGAGAATGACCCTTGACATTATTTGATTGGATATGATCCTCAAGTCTGCTGGCTCAGATCCAGGAAGAGCTTTATGGCAAGACCAAACATTCTTGAGGGTACACAAGAGCAAAAACAAATTAGAATATGGAGGAAGGAGCTCGTTGGACAAGGAAAAGCATTAAAGGAAGATATAGCTGAGGAACTCAACCTTCCCTTATGTCACTTGGAGAACCCTGAATAGGCTGAGGATTGGAGTCCCTAAATGTAAGACCATGCTCAAGTGATGGCTGCTGACAGATAACAACATGTGGTGTGAATGTGGAGAGATACAGAATCCAGCTCATTTACTGGTCTGCCGATTACTACTAGAAACATAGACCAATGAGGACCTATGTTTGGCCAACTACAAAGCCAAGAAGGTGGTTTCATTTTGGCAGTCCAGGGTTTGATTGGCGCACAAAAGAAGAAGCCTATTCAGGGTCCTCCAAGTGATGTAAGGGAGGTTGAGTTCCTCAGTTATTTCCTCCATCAATGTTATTCCTTGTCCAGTGAGCTCCTTCCTCCATCTTCTAATTTGGCTTTGCTCTTGCATACCCTCAAGAATGTTTGTTCTTGCCATAAAGCTCTTCCTTGATCTGAGATGGTGGACCTGAGGCATATATCCATTCAGAGGGTGTCAAGGGTCATTATCTTGCTTAGTTCTCTTGGCGTCTGCTGTTACTTCTCTCATGTAATCCTTGTAATTAAAATGAAGAATGAGAATGTAAGGCTAGCTCATTGTTTTTCCTTCAATGGAGAGAAAATCCAGGAGGTAGAGCAAAATAATGGATAACCTCTGGAATTTGGGCCCAAAGAAATTTGCTTTATTTTCCATTCATGCATTTTAACATGCATTATGTGGATAATAGCACATAGTAGAGTGAGATCAGCATTACAATCGGATATCCTCAAAGATCCTAGGCTTTGTTGTTGTTTTCTGTTTGATAATAATACCTAAAATGTGTAGAAGCTGTCTAGACATCTCACTGAGCTGGGAACCAGGCTACAGAACCAGAAATCAGAAGTTCAATTCCCTCCTGTGCTTTTCAGGAGAAAAGCCAGTCTATATAGCTTTAGGTAAACTGCAGCATTCCAGCACACCCAGGAAGAAGGAAATAGTAAACCACCTCTGTGTACACTGTACCTAGTAAAACTGGGAATAGCTTGCCATGAATCAGAATTGACCTGATGGCATCAAGTTATCGTTATTATCAGACTAACAGACCAGAATGACATTATAAACCTGCCTGCTCTCAGTCTGTGGTCCTGCTGATATAAAATAGTCACCAATTAATTAGCTAAATATTTTTTGAGAGCCAGTGTATAGTGGATAGCAACAGACAAGTTTTCACCATGGATTTAAATCCACACTCTGTCGTGCAAACTCACTGGAGGATGGGACTGGCAAAACTGTTCCTTAAATATCTCACCTTGAAAATGCTAATAGGATTATCTTACGTTGGATGAAATTTGGCAGCACATAACAACATGCAAAGAAGACCATGTAGTCTGCTTTTGTGCTTTATACAGAAATATTTTTTTCATCCATTTGCTTAAAAAGAAAACCACAGTGTATATTCTTCTCCTCAGTTAATAATACGATCAATGACTGAGGAGTTTGACTCCATTCCCTTCTTAGGGCCATCATATTCACTACTGTTCCACATGTAATTTTCATTCTGACATCCGGTATAGTGTACTACATTGATATCATCCACAGCTACAGAAACAATGGGGACATAATAATTAAAGTAGCTGACAAGGGAAGAGCATATGTGATCATAATAATAATAATTTTGTGTCAGAAATTATTCTGGGTTGAAAGGATTTTTGCTGGAGAAACTCTACTCAGGGGACTCCCAAATGAGGCTCCTTTCATGTCTCCAAGAGCTGGGACAGAGAGGGTCTCCAACTGCCAACTTGCTAGCCTTCCCACTAGTAAGACAACCTTCTTAACCACTGAGCCACCACAATCTCTATATGTGATCAGTCGCATAGTTGAGTCTGACCCTTTGCAACCCCATGGACCATTGCATGCCAGGCACCCCATCCTCCACCATACTCCTCAACCCTCCCAGTTTTGTGCTCATTGTGTCAACAATACCATCTAGCCATCTCATTCTCTGCCACCCCTTCTTCTTTTGCCCTTGACCTTTCCCAGCATCAAGGCTTTCTCAAGCGAATCCTCTCTTCTCATTTGATGTCCAAAGTTCCATGTTTCTCCGAAAATAAGACACTGTCTTATATTTATTTTTCCTCAAGAAGACACACTATGGCTTATTTTCAAAGGATGTCTTATTTTTATTACACCACTGACTGCCCGTCTTCTTTACCACTCTGCGCTGGAATGCTGCATAGCCACTATGTCTTCTTTTCAGGGTATGGCTTATATTGCGCAACTGCTGGGAAATCCTGCTATGGCTTATTTTATGGATATGTCTTATTTTTGGGAAAACAGAGTACTTTAGCTTCATCTTCACTATTTGACCTTCTAAGGAGCAGTCAGGTTTGATTTCTTTTAAGATCGACTTATTCATTCTCCTTGCTATCCAGGGTACTCTCAAAATTCTCCAACACCACATTTCAAAGGCATAAATTCTGTGCTCAGCTTTCTTTATGATCGAGCTCTCACAACCATACATTACCACAGGAATACCATTGCTCTGACTATGCAGACTTTTGTTTGCAAGGTGACGTCTCTACTTTTAACTATGTTCCCAGGTTTCTCATAGCTTGCTTCCCAAGAATCAGTCACCTTTTTATTTCATGGCTGCAATCACCATCTGCAGTGATCTTTGATCCTAAGAATGTAAAGTCTGTCACTGCTTCTACTTCTTCCTCATCTATTTTCCAGGGCCTGATAGGGCCTGTTGCCATGATCTTAGTTTTCTTGATGTTGAGTCTCAAGCCAGCTTTTGCATTCTCTTCTTTCAACCTAAGCAGCAGCTTCTTTAGGTCTTCTTCACTTTCTCTCATTAGGGTAGTATCATCTGCATATCTCAAATTGTTGATGTTTCTCCCAGAAATTTTAATTCCAACTTGTGATTCATCCAGCCCTGAATTGTGCATTATGTGCTGTGTATATAAGTTAAATAAGCAGGGTGACGAAATGCAGCCTTGTCTTACTCCTTTTCCTATTCCAAACCACTCCGTCATTCCATATCCTGTCCTAACTGTTGCTTATCTGGCATAAAGTGGCCATTGCCAAGGGTATGCCTGATTGTGATTCAGAAATACCACATTCTTCAAGGATGCTCTTTCTGTGTATACCCTCAAATCCTGCTGTGGAGTACTCAGGAGCTATACAACTTGTTGAAAGTATTCCTACAGACATGCAGGATCTACAGAAGAAGAAAGAGCTCTCTCTGAATTATAAGAGAGAGAACACCGATCTCCCGAGGAAGCAGGAGTCCATAAATAATTTACCAACAATCACAGTCTTAGTCATCATATATGTCAAATCTTAGCAAACCAAAACCACCCATAGAGTTGGATTAGAAGAAAGCAGGAATATCATCCTGGATTAAATGTGATGTCTATCTAGATACCAATCTCTGCAATTTTGTTCCCACCCACAATGACTTCAGCTTTGGTGGGAACATATATCTATACACCACCACTGGTAACACCTTGAGTGTACATGTGGCCCACAAATTTGCCAACATTTTTATGGCCACAGAAACTTCTTCTCTACCTAATGACAATTTTATAATTTGAATTCTGAAAAATGAGGTGTTGATGAGATTGCATCAGGAATTTAATACTTTTATCAACCTCAAACAAGACAAGTCTATGCAGCAGTTCCTTTTTCTGTTCATCACTGTACACCTGATGGACAGATAATCACAGCTTTATGCCATAAACCAACGAATAGCTACTCATCCTTACATACTTCCACCCAGAACTGCCTACTCTCAAACCCCACAATTCAACTGGACCTGCTCAGACTCATCAGACATAGATTTTATACATGAGAAGTTACACATAGCATTTTTCAAACTACAATACCTGCCTGAGGATGTGGAAAGCAAATCAACAGGAATAGACTGGTACTCACTATTAGGACAAACCCAGAACCGATGACAACATTGACACTGCTGGGTATGACCTACTTTTCCTAGCTAAAACTACTCGAACACATCAACAGGAATACACAGATTATTCCGGACAATGAGGTTTCTCTTGTCTTTCTGGATTAGAGGCCCATTGTTACAGACAGACAGCCACACAACCTGAAAGGAATATTCATCAGCAACAAACCTGCTCATCCACCTGCTCATCTTCAGTGCTGTATGTGCCACTTTTTGCTAAAGGTGCCTCACAACATTTTACATTGGAGGAACAAGCCTGTCTCTGTGTTAAAGAAAAAAATGGACAGAAGACAAGACTTGGAAATAGTAATGCTAAAAAAGCAGTGGGAGAACACTTTAGTCTTCATGAACACACAATCCCTGATTTCAGAGTAACCATTTTTGAATAGTTTCCAAAAGTCAGATTCCAAAAGGAAGCAAATGAACAAAGATACATCAAAAGGCTCAATTCTATTTCTATAGCTTATACAAAATAGGTGGCTTTTTTCACATTATATATATTAATTAGCTTATTCCCTCAGTGTCACTGCCTTATTTCATTCTGCCTTACATCCATACCAAAATTGGTACACATATAACCTCATCAAACTGTGGACCATACCTTTTCCCCCTTATACCAGACTTAATGCAAGGCTTTTCACCACCTCAGACATGTTTTCTGTGCTTAAACCTATGTGTTATCCACTACTGACCAATAAGTGCCTCTTAACAACCATCTTGTAAAGCTCTAACTCTTATCTTCAGGGATTTCCAACAACAGCTAGTGGCCACTGATTGACCACCAACATCAGGGGTTTACCCCATTTCAGTTATAGATCAGCTTCCTTCTTCCACATTGCTGTATCAATGTCTATCTACTGAAGCTGAACTCCATGTTTCTTGGGCAAAAATTTCACTGCTGCCCATGAAAATTGATGCCAGATGAAACCTGTTAAGATTTAAAGGTATCCCTGGACTCTCTGTTGGTTTTGCTGCAACAGACTAACACAGATTCCTCATTTTTTTAAAAAAAAAATGTAAGTGGTATGTCTCTTTTGTGATATACGCAGGGCATTTGTTATGGGGAGCCACAAAAGTAAAGTTAATAACTGAATATTTTCTTTATTTGTGTCACCCAGATCTGTAGTTG
This sequence comes from Furcifer pardalis, assembly GCA_030440675.1. Taxonomy (NCBI): domain Eukaryota; kingdom Metazoa; phylum Chordata; class Lepidosauria; order Squamata; family Chamaeleonidae; genus Furcifer; species Furcifer pardalis. Next base: position 131,034,238 of record CP126894.1, read on the forward strand.
TCCCCAGTTGCAGTGCTGCTATGAAGAGTTACCCTCCCTATCTTACAGCAATGTAACGCCTATAAACTTGTGGGGGGGGTGTCTTTAAAGCACGATGGGCAATTCATTGCTGCTATAATTATCAGATGATATGCCTCAGAACCTCAGAATGACTCTCTCATCTTTTCCTCATGTCTCCCTTTATATCCACATACAAAGCTGTCATGTCCACTACTACTTCTAATGGATGTGTTTTATGTGCATATATCAGCAGCCCATAATTTGAACCATGCTGCCGAACACATTGTGAATATACTGCTCTTCTTAAAAATGGTTGTTGGTTGTTGTTTTTTCATACTACAGTATTGACTAACTGTCAGTGTTTGATATATGGGTTACCAGGCTGATGTAGACTTATGGTTAGAGCTTAAGTTGTTAGTTCTGCTTTTGCAGCCAATTCAGAATAACTACAGATGCCTCAAGATATTAAAATTGACTGTTCAAATGGACTCAGTGTGGGAGTTTCATTGGTTTTAAATTGATAACAGCTGAAAAGTGAATGATTAAAGCTGTATAAGGGCATAGAATGTAGCTCTATTTTCCTCTTCTTATTATTTTTTTTTACAACTTTTGGCCAGTAGCTCTTTGTATGGGAATTTTCTTTACTGTAAGGCGGGGGGGGGGGATCATTGCTTTACATGTTTAAATGATGAACAAGAACATTTCCAAAGAGGGAGCATTTGCTGAGAAAATGGGAATAAAACTTTGAGGACAACATGGTTGCTATTCAGAAGGGAGCGTTTAAAGTTAAGTAGCATTCCATAAGGTGGTAATTGTGTCTATTTCCCAGACATTTGAGCTAAATAAGCTGAATAGGAAACATAAACTGTCATAACAGGAGGCTTGGAGTGTTGCGTACATCTTTGTCTACAGCTACAAATATCTTCTTCTCTGCATGTGTATGTGTGTGTGTGCATGTGTGTGTGTGTGTGTTGATGTGCAACAAAACCAAGTTCTAAAAACCTTTTAACCAATAAATCAAACAAAACCCCTTTGCTTTCCTTATTCCCTCAGGAGAGTTATTATTTTCATTATTGAAAAATATGTTCTGCTTTTTTTTCTTTTCCCAGCAAGATTTAAAATATTTAGTCACAGAAAAGAAATTAATGAAAAAGTTGATAAAGGTTTTTCTAATCTCTATATTTCATATAGGTAAAAATTTCAACAGTTTTTTAGTATTCCAGATTAAGGAATACCATGGAGATTAGATGAAGCCCATGTGGTGATTTTTAAAAGAAAATTCTCCTCTGTCTTATTATAAGAACATTCCATTTTTATAACCGAAAGATTGAAGAATTAGCTAACAGAAATAGCATTATAATAATATTGAAGGGATGAGGGTGCCTTTTTAAAAATAATTTCTGGATAGCTCAAAGTTCATCCAGGGCAACGTTGAATTATTATCACATGTATTGGTGAAGTAATCTGGAAAAACATTTAAATGAATCATGGGTTTGTTCACTGGGTGAATCAGTGAAGAGAGGTTAAGAGTTCAGTTCTTCACTCTGCATCCTAGAAGACCCATCCTGTGTCAACCTGACTCAAGCTACACAAGCCCACTTCTGAAGGGCTTTGGTGGTGTAGTGGTTGAGATGTTGAGCTAGATGACCAGAAGGTTGGCAAGTCAGCAGTTCGAGACCCGAGTGCTGCGTGACAGTGTGAGCACCCGGCATCTGTCCCAGCTCCTGCCAAATTAATAGTTCAAAAGAAAGAACTGCAAGTAGATAAATAGGTGCTGCTTTGGCAGGAAAGGTTACTGCACTCCATGCACTTCAGTGTCTAGTCATGCCTGCCACATGTCCATGGAAATGTTTGCAGACACAGACAGTGCTGGCTCTTTGGCCATAAAGGGAGATAAGCACCACCTACTAGAGTCAGACATGCCTAGCTTTTGAGCAAGAAAGACCTTTACCTTTACTAAACCACTTCTGAGTACTGTATTACCTTTAAAAAAAACCCTGAAGGGGTTGTTATAAGTAAAAATCAATTAAATGGCAAACAATTATTATTATATGCTATTTGATGATTTCAGCATTGACATGGTATCTTTTTTGATGGACAAGGAAAGCACATAAGCAAATAAAATTGATTTTGTGACTGTGTAACTGCAATTGAATGAATGTGGAAGGTAGCACCAACTGAGCAGAAACTCTTAAAGTATATGTCAAACAATATATGACAGATTATAAAGTACTAGGGGTGATTTAAACGTTGTGGGGGCATTAACTCAACCTTTCCTCCACAGGAAAATACAGATGTGTGTAATGTGTTTTTGTAAACACTGCTATCTCATTTACTCATGACACCCTTTATCAATGATCCCAGTCTATTCTCTCTATTGTTTATTTTCCTTAATCAGACTCCCAACACCATCTCCATTATTAGGATCCATTTTCTTCTTTTTTTTTCTTAAGTTTATGTACTTCCCTTGCCTGCAAGCTACAATCCTGAAACTGCTTATCAGAGAATAAACCCCAATGTCCAGTGGGATTTACTTCTGAGTAGATACGTGTAGGATTGTATTAAGACACTGTTGCTCAAGCTTTTGAACGTAGCTCTTAAGAGCACAATAACCTATGAGCTAGTCCAGGTCATTACTTGGGAAATGATACTGAGGAAGAATTTATCAAGTGTACATAATATGTTAGATGATGAAATATATATATATTCTTTGAAAGAATAAAATTCCAGATTGCTGCTAGATAGCTCTATAGGGGGCAGAATCCAGGGGTGAATATAACATTCCTTAATGTTGTACATGTAAATGTACAGTTCTGCACACTCTGCTTGGATTATTTCAGTATCTGCACAGGAACATTGATTACAGTACACTGTCAAAGGCCTCTACACCAATTTTCCAAGTGTCATGCTCTGCTGGAAAAGGTATGCGGAGACTATCTCTTGGTTTAAATGATGATCTTACAGCCACATTGTTTAAACATTTTAAACAGCTCCTATTGAATGGTTTCCCTCATAGGTTTGATTCATTTTGATTCTGCTGACAAAGTTCCCATTAAGGAGCACTCTTTTCATAATTTGTCAAAAATATATAGCAGAGATGAAGCAGGATGAAGCTAATTTGTAATCTAAGAGCACAAACCTAGTTATGCTGACATGCTTCATGATGTACATCCTCAGCTAGCCAGAGGTTTAAAGTTATGAAGCACAAAAAAGCTCTGTTAAATACAATTTCCTTTTGTAAATAACACAATTTACAAGTGTGGTCAAAGGTCATGGCCAAAGTATTCTTCTTAAAACAAGTACTGTAATAATTAAGCATTTAATATGTGAAATACACTGCTTTATCCAAAACTAGGGTGGAAATATGGTCAGAGAAGAGAATTCAAAGAGACTTAGTGACTGTGAATGGAATGATACTGAATTCTTCTTTAATATTACAGGCTACTAAACTATTTTCCCAAAAGAATTTTGATACTTTAAACAAAATAGTAGCAAAAATACATGGCCTAGTCTTCTGGAGCTGCCCCCCTTCCCCCTTCTTTTCCTTTCCTTTCCTTTTATTTTCTGAGACCAGGACAATTCTATTGTCCACCCTTTTCTTCTTCTGTAACCTTTCTTGTTGCTGCTATGTACATTATAATATGTATTTATGGAATACACAGTGAAACATACAGTAAAGGTACAGGTCACTCTTGCTCAAAAGCCAGACGTATCCGACTCTAGGGTTCAGTGCTTGTTAGGGCATTTTAATGGGTATTGTAGCAAGATTCCTGCCCACTGTTTGAATATACCTTTAAGACACTTGCAGAGCTCCAGGCACAGGTGTTAGCTGTTAAGGCATAGACTGATTACACAGGGCTGAACACAGCTGTGACCACTTAGTAGGTGATACAGCAACAGCACAGTATAATTATGGCCCACCTGAGATGGGTTACCCTGAGGAGGGTATTCTTCTGAGAAGGACATTCTGTGATAGACTGACAACTGCCTTGAGAGGGAGAAGACGTGCTGCTTGAAGCTCTGCTTCTACTAAGAACTATCAGGTACTCTATACTGCTGAGAAGAGCACACTGACTTTGGCAAACTGCAGTCAGTGTTTTGCTGGCAGGACTCTGTGCATGCTTATTGGACTGGAGCCTTCGGGATTCCAAGCTCTAACCCAACTGTGGGGCTTGAATACAGACTGGTACCTGTGTAAATAGTTCTGTGTCTATTGTATTTTCCTCACCCAGAAGTAAACTGCACTATTCACTGAAACTGTATGTGTGTGTCTTTGCACCCGAACCTTCCACTGTGCAATAGCTAATCTGCTAAACTACTGCACATACCACCAGAAATTCCTGACAGTGCTCATCTCTGTTTATAGCCAAAGAGCCAGTGCTGTCTGCATCTGCAGACGTTTCCATGGATATGTGGTGGGCATGACTAGACACCAGAGTGCATAGAACACTGTTTACCTTTCCACCAAAGTAGTACCTGTTCAGTGGTGGGATTAAAAAAAATTATACCTACTCTGTGGGTGTGGTATGGTGGGTGTGGCCAGAGGGGAATCCTTGTGTTGCACCTGAATTAGGACTGCCTTATTTCAAAACTTGGAAAGGCAGGGCCAGCCAGAATTTCTGCTACTGATTCTGCCAAACTTGTGTGAACTTGCTGAATCCCACCACTGTGTAATTTATCTACTTGCAATTTCTTGGTTAGCTGGGACAGAGATGGAAGCTCACTCCTTCATTTAATACTTGGGTCTCAACCTGCCAACCTGCCAGCCTTCCGGTAGTGAAGTTTAGCATCATAACCACTAAGCCACCACAGTACCTGAAATATGCAGTACTAACCATTAAAGTCATGAGACTTAAGTTGAGTCTGACTGCTTTGCTCCACATGAATAGATATTTTTTTCTTTTCTGTGCCCCTCTCCACTTCTAAGCTTTAAAACACAAAGTAGGTTTCTAAGTGATCTTCAGTCATCGGTAAACCACCTATCCCAGTGAAATCCTCAAGGCAAGTTCTACTATTAGATATGCACTCTTATGTCTATGTTGTTGTTGAGCAAATACTGTCAAAGGTCTAGTTCAATGGTGAATTTACATGGAGACATGGACCTAAATCCATCTCTAAGCTCCAGCAGGATTTGCCCCTTTAAATCAATGGGTATGACTATTTATTCATTCATTCATTCATTCATTCATTCGTTTATTTCATGGGATATTTTCCCACTGGGTGACTTGAAACATATTTTTAAATAAAGCCTTTACAATACAAATTGACTAAATTATTAACAATGTTTTGACTTTCAGCCATTTATTTTCTGGCTCTGGCTCTAGTTAAGACTTTCGGTCTGGATGTAGAATGTACAGTTTATCAACCTTCCATTGTTAATCACCTTATGTACTTTGGAAGTGGTTATTTTGTCCTGCTTGAATTAGTCTTTCTTTGTGTGTCTTTCCTAGATCAACTTTTTGGCTCCCATTTGCACAAAGTGTGTGACCATGATGGCTCCACAGTCCCACAGTTTGTGAGAATGTGCATAAATGCAGTTGAACAACGAGGTGAGTACTTTATTTCTAAAATCACAGCAATCACTCAGCAACATTTTAAACTGAGATTCTAATAGCACAATCCAAACAGAAAGATGTACAAGCTGTAATGGATTTGAAATGGGCTAAAGCCTCATCAAGAAACACAATGGATTAGTGATTAAGATGCTGAGCTTCGTGACTGAAAAGTCAATAGGTAAGCAGCTTGAGAACTGAGTCCTGCCAACCTAGCAGTTCAAAGGCAAGAAATCATAAGTAGATAAATAGTTGCCACCTCAGTGGGAAAGGTAACAGCATTCTATGTGCTACGGTTTCTAGTAATGCCTGGCTCATGACCACGGAAACATCTGCACACACAGGCAACACTGGCTCTTTGATTGTAAATGGAGATGAGCACCACCCCCTGGAGTAAGACACAACTGGTTTTTGAGCAAGGGAGGCCTAAAGCCACAGTAGCCATTATACCCTTGTGCTGTCTGTTCTCAAAGATTTGGTGACGAAAAATCCTACTGGAACAATTGTTGTGGTTATTAAGGTCTGCCGGCAAAAGAGCCGAAAAAGGAATGCAGGCAGAAGGTGTAGTGTGAGGATGGTGTTGAGTTAAACCAGATGGAAACCTTCTTCATATTTACTATGCCAGCATGAAGTTAGTAAAATGAGAAAATCCTATATAATTTCCAATATCCCTAGGCTAAAGAGAATTTGGATTCAGTATGGTTTCAACTGGCCCAGTATCATCTCAGCTGTCTTGCCAATTAAGATTGTGTCCTACATCACGATTTCTTGCTTAATTACCAGTGGGAGGGGCAATTATTTATTTATTTTATTTATTTATTTGATCACATTTGCTATCCCGCCCCAATTGGGTGTACCCGACTCTGTCACCACTTTCCTGAAGATGTGGAGGAAGGGAGCCTGGCATACTTCAAGTGGAAGTTCGGTCCGCAAGGACAATGCCACCATCAAGAAATCCCACTTCCTAGTTGATACTCTTTTCACTTCTCTCAGTGTATACCCTCCCAGTAGGGAGGACTAGGTAGAGGACTAGGTGAAATGGATAGTTGTTCTTTGAGATAGATGCTTTGACAGCTTTCAAGGCACTAAAGCATTAAGTATTTGTATGTCAATAGTAGCACCTTGAATCTGGCATGGAAACTAAGGCAAGCAGGCCAGAATGAAGGACATATGATTAAATTTACTTGCCCCATAAATCAATGTGTCCCCCAAATAGAAAACATTGCAGTAACCAATTCCTGAGATTACCTGTGCATGAGGCAATGCTGTTATAGATTTCCTGTCCAGATAGGGAAGCAACCAAGAAATCCCCTTAAGTTAAAAAAAGGCAAACCTATTTTTGATAGGTATCGGTTACTTAAAATAATGAAACTGAGGCTATCGTACTTTGGGTATATCATCAGAAGCAAGAGTCTCTGGAAAAAACAATAATGTAGGGGAATGGTAAGAGCACCAGAAAAAGAGGAAGTCCCAAAATGAGATGGAATGACTTCCTAAAGGATCCACAGCTGAGCTGGGCTGAGCTGTTGAGAACAGAACATTTGAGAGATCTCTCATTCATAGGATTGTCATAAGTCAGAAGTGACTCAACAGCACATAGCAACAACATATCTGGTTGAATGAAAAGTATTTTCGATGAGCAATTCATGGCCATTAACTCTACAAAAGATCTTTTTTGTTGAGAGGAACCGATCCAGCTAGCTGAATGTTTAGACATTGCATGTGATGGGTGGCAATGGAAATTGTAATGATGAGAGCACCTGTGCTTATAAATTTACTATTGCACCATTGGCTGTGGCATTCCTGGCAGTTATCAAATGCCTTCCCCAAAGAGGCTCGTCTGGCAGCCATGTTTGGCACCTTTTTAATCTTAACATCTGCTGTGGTTCTGTACTGTCTTGGAAGCTTTCAAGCTGTGTCCTATTACTTTCAACTTTTCACAGCTGATTTTGCTCCCTGCTGCTCATTTGATGTCACTTTTAGGTGGGTTTTGGATTTCTTCTTGTTCTTGTTCTTCTTTGTATATATATTTGTTTTCCTTTATTGGAAACTGCCCAGAAATCTCTTGTTATTAAGTAGCATAAAATGCAATTAATATTTAAGCTCCCCCACTTTATTAATCTGCCAGCATTTTGAGATCAACATCAAAACTCTGGTTGTGTGAACACATGGAACAGCAACAAAATGGACAGGCATGACCTACAAGGGATTCTCAGTAGAGGCAGCCCACTTTTTGAACTCTGCTCCAGTTGATGTCTTCCAAGCCACATCACTTCAGGGCTCAGCGTGGTGGTTTATGAATACCTACCAATTTACCTATTTACTGTTAATTCTGTTAGTATCCTTTTGGCTGTCATTTTGTATGTCAGACTGTTTGGTTTTCACTGCTAATGTTGCTTCCTCCACCTTACTTCCATTGTTTTAAATCGTTGATTTATCTTGGTTTTGCACATTATAGCCCAAAGGCTTCAAATGATGCATTCTTAAGGTTGCCTTAGCTGTCTTTTCAATATTGAAGAATAAAGACAACATAACATTAAAGTAAGCCAGTTAAACACCAGTATGATTATGGCACTGGTGTGGTAGAAGGCATAGAGATGCACATTGTCATTAACCTTGTAGAGAAGGTTGTCTGCAAGATTATTGCAAGATTCTGTTTTGATTTGTGGGATGCTTCCTTTCTTTTATTTACTGTAACCTTAAACCACCGTATGGCTTTAGTCAGTGGAGATGTAAATAATAACTAATCTCAGTGGCATGTGATAAAAATCTCATTTTATCACTGTATTTATGAATTTATACTTGGTATACGATTTTCTATCATGGACTTGGATTATGATTCCTTTGCATTTACTTCTATTCTGTTTACTCAATGTGTTGTTTTCACTAAATTCTGGCATAAGCCATCGCAGGACAGCAGTAATTTATGTGAAGCTAAATCCAATGTTTATGAAAGCTTCAGATGACATTTTAGACTGGGGTTGGTATTAGGAAGCAGCATGTGGAGGTGCCAAGTCTCCCGGCATGGCTGGGACTCAACAGATTTGAAAGCCCTCCTCCTAATGGCCAGATATGCCTCCAGCCAAGTTATTCAACTGCAGAGTCATGGGAAATACTTATGTACCAATTATGGAAAAGGCACATTTAATGAAAACTGTATGTTTACTTCCATAGTCTTAGTAAGTCGGCCTACATACTCAGTGCAGCTGGCATATTGGCTGAGGCAGGGAAGCTGTATACCTCTCTGCCCTATCTACATACTATAACCTTACACAGACATTTTTCTGTGTTGCATTTGCAGTGAGGTTTGGTGTGGCAGGGGAAATTCTTCAGAACAGAAGAAAAAATTAATATTTTTCTAGGCAACGTACACTGGGATTTCTCTGTATACTTCTTTGTTTATTTTCTTGCTTCGGTTTATCTTTTGAATAGGATCCATCTACTATTGCTTAATGTAATTACTTGATACACTCAGTGGCTTGTCAGAGTATAGCTCACATTTGCAAATGTTCTCATGTGTAGGTAGTAGAAAGCTTCAGATGTAACATTCAATTACATAGAGTCAGTTGTAGCTGAAATTATTTGGCTGAACTCATTTGTAGCTCTGATTTTTGCAGGTTTACTGGGCTGTATCACTAGTCTAACATGACCTACTCTGCAACTTACTAGAAATGACTGTCTGATATATAAGACAAGTGTGAATCAAGAGCGTAGAGTGACTTGACTGTCTATCGTAACTGTGAATTATATGTATGCTGCTACACTCTTTTACTGTACTCTGTGTAGCAAACGTGAGCAGGAGGACAATAAAATAAAATGAAAGATGGAGAGACTTAAATTTTATCAGCCTATAATTTTGAGCAGCTCTGGTCAACAACATATACACCCTCATATTTGCTTTTTTGTCAAAATATAAATATGGCTACCTCTTCAAAATATTATTCGATTACAGAGTAGTTTAAATATAGAGATCAAGAAGAAGAAGAAGGTGGTGGTGGTGGCAATGACGATGATGATGATGCAGTAATATATATAGGTCTTTACAAGATATATATAGGGCCAGTCTTGAATCTGAAAAAAACAATCATGTCATAGCTGGATAAGATTACATCCATGGATACATGACGGCATAACCGAAGTTGCAAACATATTTTCCTCCATGTTACAAATTTCAGCCATCTCCAGTTTTAGAAGATGAAACAGCAATATTTTAATGGGAGAAGCAAGTTATCACAGCTAAAACAATTGATTTTAATAAACCAAATATTATAATTCTGTATAAACAACAAAGAAAAATATACCTTACAGCAGTTCAAGTTCCATCAACAAGCAACCTCAAAGGTACAGAAAATATAAAAATTAAAAAGGACCAAACATTAAAGGTCAGGCCATCCTCCTCCCCACACTAATTTTCAGTAACCAGAATCATTCTAACATCTTTGGTTACCAATTTAAAACAATTGCCAGTAGCTACTGCTGCTGCTTCCATGTCTAGGCCAGATGTGAAACTGCCAAAATGAAGGCACCTTTTGGTGAACTCATTATTCAGTTCCTTTTACCTGACCTAGTGTGAGAAAGATTAGCTGGCAACATAAGGCTGCCATTACCAGGGTACACCTGATTGTGGTTCAAAAATACCACAATCTTTGAGGAGGCTCTTTCTGCATAGCCCAGTAGGTACTTATTTGCTTTCTAAAATCCAAAAATCTTTGATTGTGCAAACATGTAAACTCACCTGCAGATGTTTAGGATTTGAATCTTAACTTTAAGGTTTGACTCTTTCATCAGCCCCTAAACACCAGCAAATCTGAGATGATATCATGGCCACAGCCACAGCCGCTGTGGCTGCCACCACCGCCACCACCACCACCACCACCTGTCTACATACAAAACAGGAAAACTCATTTTAGTTGAAGCCAGAGGCCCATATATTCCATATAGTGGGCAACCTGATGGCTATGGAATAACTGCAACTGCTCCTTTCTGCCTATTACTTATCAGCAATTGGTAACATGTCTGAACATGAATATTCCATGTGGAGCTCATGGCGAATAAGATTAGGAAGGAGGACTAGACGTCTCCAGTGCAATCATGCTTCTTTATATCTAGGTGACTTCTAGACATGCTGCTTAATAGAGTAGACTAGATTGTCACACTGAATGCTTTAGTAACATGCGGCTGTATTTCTTCGAATTCACTTGGACTCAGTAGGGCATCTAAACAATGCGTAGGAATAATCTGCACTTGTTCGTTATAGCTCTTATAATTTCTTTCTTTGCTGGTTTGTTTGTTGATTAGGTTTAGGCTGGTTTAAAGGAATAGAAGACATTTTATTTATATTGGGATACCTCTAATGACACCCAATCTTCTCTACTTCTCCCAAATCCTCACTGTCAATGTTTGCAGGCATGAAAGATTTATTAGGCATTTTGCTACACTGTTGATTTTCTTTCTCAGGCACAAGAAACTATTGCGGGAATTATATACAAAAATTACATATTTGATTCACTGCCAGCAAGTCATCCTTAGATCCATAACATTGTGGAAAGATTTAAGAAAGACCTTTAGTCCACTTCAGAGAAGGCCCTTAGCTTTCAAAACTTTATCTCTCAACTCTACTTCTTAGCAGCTGTTCTTTTCTTGTTCTTTTCTTTTCTTTCTTTTTTGCTGTCATTTGTTTGACAGCATCCAGTTATAGGTTCCGATGTCTGTTTAAAGAAACAGGGAGGTTGTTGGCTTTAAAATCCCCTTACTGCTTGTGTGTTCAACATTTTCCCAGGCTTTTCTGCATACTTTGCCAAGCAAAGGGACTGACCTTTTGTAGCAAACACTTTTTCATTTCAAAATGCTCACTTTGATTTTTGTCCCATTTTATGCTCATTCCAAACTGTTTACAGCCCACTAAAAATGACTGTGAATTATATGTTTGTGTAATGGATTCCTTTTGTGGTTGAAGAGGAATGTTTACTTTGTGCAATTAGTTATCTTTGGGTAGATTACAGTGACCTGGAAAAAAGAGGCTAAAATGATTATGGTACCTTAAGTATTTCCTTTTGTTATCTTCTGTGGCAGTAGTCATACACACACAGAGAGAGAGAGAGAGTGGAGATGACTTCCTACAAGTAATTATGCTCAAATTATTTAACATTACCTTTAAATATAGAAATGGGAATTTGAGACACAGAGTTTGGGGATTTAAAGAACTTAGCTTTGGTATTTTTCAACTGAAAATGGATGATAGCTTTGTCAGCACTGAAAACTCTTTGAAATAAGATTATAAGAAATATTTATTCCTATGCCTGGTAAAGAGGTTTTTGCAGTATTGTATCATAACTTGCAAAGATTGTTTGGATCAGCGGCAGGAACAACAGTACAAATTAAATGTATTCATCCTATAAAACAGGGGTGCCCAAACTACAGCCCATGGGCTGGATCTGGCCTCCAATGCCAATTCATCCAGCCCACAAAGCCCTCATCGCTCCTGGAAGCGAACGTAAAATGCACCCGCATGGGTGCATTTCACTTCTGCTTCCAGGAGCGACGAGGGCTTCAGGGGCAGGATGAATTGGCGTCAGGGGCCGGATCCAACCCCTAGGCCATAGTGACTGGCTCCTTGAACCACGTGACTGGCCCACGGCCCAAAAACTTTGGGCACCCCTGCTATAAAATAAGAATGGAGGACACTCCAGAACCACCTTAATGTCCTCACAGCCATTTCCAGAGAAGCTGTAGCTAAGAGGGAATCCATACTACTCCCTTGCTCTGCCTGACTCTGTTCTCTTCACCAAATTTGCAACTGAATTTGCAATTATCTGTCCAAATGGTGGTCCTTCTTTTCCCTTGGCCAGTCTTCTTCCTTCTTGTCCAGGTCAGACTTTAAGCTGCCAAAATGGAACCACCTACTTAGCATTGTCATTGACCAAACTTAAATTTTCATCAGTACAAGTTTCTGGTAATAATTGGCAGAACAGCAAATGAAATGGATTCTGTACCTCTCCACATTCACACAGCACATTGTTGTGTGTCAGCAGCTCCCACTTGAGCATGTTGGTTTTACGTTTAGGGACTCCAACCCTCAGACTTTTCAGGATCCTTCAGGTGACATAGGGTAGGTCAAGTTCCTCAGCCATATCCTCCTTTAATTATATTCTTTGTTCAGTGAGCTCCTTCCTCCATTTTCTAATTTGGTATTGCTCTTGCATTCCCTCAAGAATGTTTGTTCTTGCCATGAAACTTTTCCTGGATCTGAGCTTGAGGCTTTTATCTGTTACAGACTTTCAAATGACTGTCAGTCCACACAGATTCTGCCTTGTCTTCCAGTTTCTTCTAGGAATGTCTGCCTATGGCAGGCACAGAACAAATATCTTACCCTAATCATCCTACATTTCTTATTTTCCAGCTCCAGTCTTCTCCCCCCGCCCTTTTCATGGAGTACATGGATAATAAAAGATATGGGTGTGCCTTGAATTGGTGGTGGTGGAGTGTTCTGATCTTTCCAAAGTAATGCTTTTCCACGTGGGACAAGGCAAGAAAGAGAGACAGATGCATCAATTTGCTCTGATAGAATGGAGTCCTTAAGAGGAGGAGAAGCAGGTTAGGCTTCCAGGGAGAATATTTGATAAGGTGTCATTAAAAGATTGTGTCAACTGTGTTGAAGGCACTACATTCACAGGGAGCCTGATGTATCCCCTTGTGTCTCCCTGATATTATTGCTCTCAAGTTTGGCATCCAGCATGGGATGGCTGTAGGGGAAGAAATAGGTAGTTGCAATGTATTTGGACATAATGCCACTATGATAGCATACCAGCTACAGCTGGGAGGGTAAGACACACATGTGGATTGAAAATGGCAATGAGAAAAGCAGGGGTATCCATTATTGACATCTCTAAACAAAAGGCTGACAGAACACAACATGAAAGTAGTTCCAAGCATGGTTTTTCTCTAGTGATATTGGTGCACAATTAGTTCCCTTTGTTGCTTTAAGTGTGCTAAGAAAAATGGCAGCCAAGGTGCAGATAATCATGGGTCCCATGGTGGGTGGTGGCATGTGTCTTTTGGATGATGATTGGAGAAGAGGATCATAGTGTGTGCTTTCAAGAACTGTTCACATGTGGATTGCCTCAGAATCAGGAAGTTGAGTGCAAAATTAGCTGAATTCTTGGCCTATGTGATATACTGTACTGGTATTATGCATTTATCAGCAGTTTCTCTATTCTGTTCCCTTAAAAAATGTCCAATGCATTTGGCTCAGAAAGCTCAGAGTAGTTAGAAACAAAACCTCTAAACACCATGCTGACCATTCAGAGGATAAAATACTCCTGGTTTTTCAACCTTGCACGGCACTCAGCCATTCTCTCTTCACCTTTATCCTCATTGCTACCTATCTGATCATATACTCTCCCCTTTCCCCTTTTCTGCCTTTTGTTTGTTGTTTCTATTTGTTTTTCCTGAGACATCTATTTAACACTAGTCCCAGTAATTCCCATGCTCTTTGGAGAAGAACAGCAGCAAATTGTGAGAAGGTAGCCCAGAACTTTTCCACAATCTTTATGAGCCCACAGTTAAGCTTATCAGAAGAAAAAATGTTATACTATAACATAAATATAGCAAGGATTAAGAAAAGTGATCACATAAGGAAAAAAAAGAGCTTTTTCTATGTTACATACTACCATGGAATGTATCTTAATTGCACTGTAAATTAGAGCACTATTCATGTACAGTTGTACCTCGCTTAAAGAACATAATGCATTCCACAGGATTGCTCTTTAAGTGAGTTTGCTCTTTAAGCAAAACACCATTGTAAATGACCAATTGTTGGGGGGATTGTGAACCCTGATTTATTTGTTAAGCGAGTTTTTGGTTGGTTTTATTTGTTAAGCGAAGCGAACATTCAGAGAAAATTCTGCTCTTTAAGCGAGTTACTCTTTAATCGAGACGCTCTTTATGCGAGGTTTGACTGTAGGTCTAAATGGGTGATGGGGACAAAGGCATGCATATAACACAAAAGACACACAGACACACACAGACACACACACAGACACACACACACACCAAAGTCAAATCTGCCTTTGGATGTTTCCAAAGGAGACCATAAGCACTTATGGCTGAACATTCTTACAAGGGTTCCATAATTGACAACCTGGACATGATAGATATGTACAATTATCTCTGCAGATCTTCACATATTTAACATGCAAATAACCTCCAAATGAAAGCCAGTAGTATCTGGCTTTCATGACTTGGAGGGGAGGCAAAGAGGGGACTTGCATGTATGACCAATGTCCAGTACCCACTTATCCCCTTCTGAGTTAGTCTCTCTGGACAGAATATGGACGTGGAGTTTCTTTTGAAATTCGCTATGAGAGATGCAGACTGCCACTTCATGAATTTGATCTAGACCAATGGTCAACATTTTAGAGGGCCTATCAGTCATCAAACCTCATTGGATTTTGAGAGCAAGGAGAGAGTGTCTAGGGGACAAATCCTCTGCTATTGATACAAGCTAATGCATTTGTGAAAATACATTTTATTTCTTCTTCTTTCTCATTTCCTTTCTTGCAGTATCATTTAAACTGTAATCCCAATGGCAGTAACCAACTTGTTTTTATTGGTGCTAAACTGCTCTAGGGAGGCCTTGCAGCTGAGGTGAAGTTTAACTTCTTTAAATATAAAGTTAACACGCTGCTAGGGAAGTGTTCTGTGGGCTGTGGTGGCTCAAGTGGTTAAGAGCTGAACTCACTGACAGGAAAGTCAGAGTTCAATTTCAGGGTACTGCATGATGGAGTGAGCTCTTGTCTCTGTCCCCACTCCTGCCAACCTAGCAGTTCGAAAGCAAGAAATCGCAAGAAAATAAATAGGGACCACTTTGGTGGGAAGGTAAACAGCGTTCTGTGCACTCCAGTGTTGAGGCATTCCTGCCGCATGTCCACAGGAATGTCTGCAGATGAAGACATCACTGGCTCGTTGGCTATAAACAGAGATGAGCACTGAACCCTAGAGTCAGATACTACTGGCTTTCAAGCAAGGGCAACCTTTACCTTTACTAAGGAAGTGTTCTGAAGAAAGGCATGATTCCCTGCATGACATTCCACTCAGTGCTTATCTTGGAATATCTTCTCATTACTATACTTACAAGTTTATTGGACTTTGTCCATAAAAATCTGAAATATATATAGATTTTGCTTTGCTTTCTGCAGGTTCATTTAGTAACTTTGCATCTTTTAATGTTGCTTTTTAGCAACACCTCCTGCACATTTGTGTCCTTTCCCATGCCTCCTGATTTATACAGTGTTTCCAGCTACCTTCAAGAGGTGCACCCTGAAACTGTGGAGATCATATTGCTCTGCTAGATGATCTGAGCTCTTAGTTCTGCTATTTTGTAGCATGCATTCTTTCCCACTTCAGCATAATCTATTATCCTTGGATCTAGGCATGCACTAAAAAGCTAATACTTCCATGAAAAATGGGCAATTTGCACTGCTTAAGTTTTGACAAAATGCTTGAAGTATTTCACATTCTAGTTTGTTCCAGGAAGATTTCAGCTCCTTCTCTTCATACAGATCGAAAAGGAGGGACCAAAGAAGAGAATGATAGACAATTTCTTCTGTTTCAGAAAGAAAGGAAGAGGTAAAACTTGAAACTGTTTAACAGATAGTCAATTTTTCAAGTACAGTACCGGTATATTTTTTTAGACTGAGCATTGACGGGCATTTCAGGATAGAAAAAAAAAGAGCATTGAAGTGTACCTTTTAGTAGTCATTGCCTTTCGAACAAGAAAGATACAATAAAGAATTAACCAAAACACTTGGCAAGTGCTTTTGCCCTGAAAGTTAATATAAAAACATATGTTAGCAACTGGTGAGTAGAATTTATGAACAAACGAATACGGTGCAAATGTCTTGGCAGTGACTGCTCCAGGAGTTCTGTCTTCTGACTCATTTAATCCTAGTATAGCCACCTTTCTCAGAGCAAACCCCAGTTAATAGTTTTGTGCAAGGTCCAAGTTACAGTTGGCTAAAATGGGTATTTTCTCTGGGGCCTCTGTGTCTGTGAAAAAGCCACACTATGTGTCAGGGGTTCCCCCCTTCCAGTCAAGAGGAAAACATAAAAAGGAGCATAATGTACAAATTAGAGGGAAAACAGAAAGTGGAAGGGTAGAACAACATTTGACAAAGATATAATTTTGAATTTACGAGGGGTAAAATCTAAGCTGCATTTAAAAAGAAAGTACCTACAATGATAGAAAGTCTTAGAGCCAGTTGCCATCTTTGCCATAGTTACCTGATACCTGCCTCATTGACTAATTTGTTCCAGAGAAATGCATCCCAAAAAGAAAGCATTAGTATGCCAAGCCTTGCCAGTAAAAACAAGTGGTTACTGACTGTTCGCTGCTGGAATATTTGCTGTGACAAGCCTAAATTCATACCTGAGAGCACTCTAGTGCTTTCTCTGGCATTGCAGAAGAGAGATGTTTACTCTCCTGGTTTCTCTTGCACAGTTAAAATCAATCTGTTGGTAACGGACTAGAGTCAACGTTGTATATTTAGACATAGGCAATGATTTATCAGCACATTAACTAAACTTCTTAAAAATATTTATAGGGTTTGGGTTGGACAAGGGAAAGGGGCTCATTTTCTCAATCCACACAATGAATTCATAATATATACTTATGTTTGTTCTTGAAAAACAAGAGCTAAAAATACTTGTTATTGCATGCCATCAAGTCACCTCCAAGTTATGCTGACCCCATAAAAGAGCAATCTCCAAAATGTCCTGTCCTCAACAGGCCTGATCTGCTTTTACAAACTGAAGCCTGTGGTGTCTTTTAGGGAATCAATCCATTTTGCATTTCCTCTTCTTCTTTTCCTTCCTGCCTTCAATCATTCCAGAATTATTGTCTTTCTCAGAGAATACTGCCTTTTCGTGATGTGTCCAAAGTAGGGTAGCCTCAATTTTATCATTTTTGCCTCCAGATATAGTTCAGGCATGATTTGCACTGGGACCCATTTGTTTGTCTTTCTGGCAGTCCAGGAAATTTGCAAAGCTCTCCATTTGAAATGAATCATTTTTTCCATATTCTTTGTTGTCCAGTTTACAGACTTTACGTGGTAATCAGAAATTCAAGACTCTGGATTATTTTGAACTGCAGTGTCTAATCCTTACACTTGATGAACTGTTCTAATCCCTTCAGTACTGCCCTTCTGAGTCTCATTTGCCTTCTGGTTTCTTGGCTGTGTGCTCTGTTTAAACTGATGATTGAACCAAGATAGAAAAAATATTTCACTATTCAAGTTTCTTCAATGTTAAAGTTGTGTAGTTAATCTGTGATCATGATTTTTGTGTTGTTAATGTTCAGCTGCAATCCCGCTTTAACACTTCCTTCTTTCACTTTGAGTAAAAGTCATGTCAAATCATTGTTGCTTTCTGCCAGTAAGATGGTGTGATGTACATATTTTAAAATATTGATGTTTCTTCCACCTATTTTCAATCATCTTTCATTTTAATCTAGTTCCGTATTATATATTTTGAGTACAGATTGAACAGATGAGGTGATAAAATACATCCTTGTCTGACATATTTGCCTATAGGAAACCTTTTTGCCTATAGGAAACCAATTTTATTGGTCTGTCCTACTCAGAAGTTCCTATTCCATATTCTTTTTTGCAATGTTGATCTTATCCCTGGAATGAGTAGTGAAATGTTTGTGAGGATTTTTTTTGGCTTACTGCATCCATCTCATCTAGTCACATATGTGCTATGAATTTGATGGGTTGTTTTACTTGGAAGTTGCCATTCTGGTCCATTGATTTCCATTCCAGTGGTTTGGGGGGCAATAAAGGATAATATTCCTTGTATCTCACTATTTTTCGCATCAATTTTGATTAGGAAGTCCCTGTTTCAATGTGGTCCATTCCCCACCCCCATTTAATGAATTCAGTTTGATTAAATGTAGTCGTTGCAATTAATTAGGGATGAGAAAGTCTCCATCATAATTTTCTTACATTTCTTTGAGTTCCATCTGCATGCTGGTTTCATCTTTTGGTTATATCACATTGCAAGACTTTGTTTTTTTCTTCCCAAATGGGGATTTGTGCAAATCTCCTATATGCGCTTTAGTTAATACATTCATTGTTTCCAACCTTCTCCAAAATGCATGCTACACAATTATACACATATTTAGACATTCACAGTTTCAAAATTGTATTTTTATATATAAGAAATGTGGCAGAAGTTTCACAGGTTACACAAGTTACACAAGAGATGTAAAATTGGAAATTTCAGCAACAGTCATGATGTGACTGAAGTGCTTTTCCATTCCTCTGATTAACAAGATTTAAAATAAGTTGCAGCAAGTATTCATCATAGAATTCAGTAGCCTTGAAATGAAGTCTTCTCTGCTTCCCTCCACCTTGCCCTCTCCAGGACAAAGGCACTGATTCAGCTGTGGCAGCTGGAGCAAAGTCCTCCGGACAGGACATGGCAGCTGCTCAGCCTGCTCCCTGCACTCCTCCCTCACCCGTGCCCAGTGACTTAGTATGCCCCAGTCTTGGGAAGAGTTTTCCCTTTGCCCCATGGGGGAGACTCTCCCTCTGCCATGGCTGGTCGTGCCGGGCTTTTGCAGTACCTTGCCAACCCATTTACAACAGGCATGGGTCATTTATGACAGTGTTATGTACATGTGTGGGCATCTTACACACACACACACACACACACACACACACACACACACATGGGCCTGATCCGGCCCACAGGCCATAGTTTGAGTACCCCTGGTGTATAACATACACATCCATGTGTTGAACAGAAAATCATTGTGAACTTCCTAGCTATTGGCATCAAAAGCTAGAGGTTTGCTGTGTTGTAATGAATTCCTGGTAACTGATGGACTGATTCTATTAGGTTTTGGATACTTTCAGTTGTGTAGCCAATAAAGAGTTGTCAAGGTACCTGTGTTTTCAAACTTGTTTCAACAATGTTGGAGCTCCAAGCAAAAACTGTAGCACTCAAGGGTATCATGGGGACCTTCGCAAATTCACTGGTAGACTTGACAATTCTCAAAAAAGATAAATGGATTACAGTGAAGCCTACATGGAGACTTTCCCTCCATGAAAGATGTAATTGAGGCTTCTTTTTTCAGGGACTAATGTGTGACAGAAGAAATAGGTTCTTCTCTTTATTGTTGCAATAAATATCAGTCAACTGTGCTTTCTTGCAAAGCTGAGCTATGTATGGACTTGGATAGAAACAAACACAAGTGGAATTGGAGAGACGCTTCGCCCTCAGAAATGTTGAACTCCTCCCAATTGAATCCCCAGATGATGGTTATACCTCACCAGTTTTTGAGGTATTCTAGTATTCATTTATGTGTAGTTGGAATTTTTAACTAAGACAAAGCAAAACATAGAACCCTTCATTATTTCACTCTTTGATAAATGATATATGATGTTGCTATAATATTGTAACTTCACTGTCTTATTATAGACATACAGTACTGTACATTCTGTATAGCAATCGCATAAGTCAAGTAGAGACAATGCTAGCTCATGAATTCCTCTCTCCCAAGTATCTACAGTAAACTATGACTTTTTAAAATGCAGTTTTATTCTGTACCTGTAATGCATATAATGTTTCCAGTACCTTAAACATGGGATTTGGGGTTAGTCTGTCAACATTGCAGATGATTTATATTTTGATGTTCTGCATCTTACTTAATTCTTGAATTTGTTCCTTTGTTGTTGTTTCGTTGCACAGTTGAGTCTGACCCTTTGCGACCCCATGGACCACTGCATGCCAGGCACTCCTATCCTCCACCATCCTCTACAGTCCACACAGCTCTATGCCCACTGTGTCAACAGTGCCATCTAGCCATCTCATCCTCTGCTGCCCCCTTTTGCCTTTGATCATTCCCAGCATCAAGGACTTCTCAAGCGAATCCTCTCTTCTCATTTGGTGTCCAAAGTACTTTAGCTTCATATTCAATATTTGTCCATCCAAGGAGCAGTCTGGGTTGATTTCCTTCAGGATTGACTTATCTCCTTGCTGTCCAGGGTACTGTCAAAATTCTTCTCCAGCACCACAATTCAAAGGTGTCTATTCTTCTTCATTCAGCCTTCCTTATGGTCCAGCTCTCACAACCATACATTACTACTGGGAATACCATTGCTTTGACTATGTGGACTTTTCTTGGCAGGGTGATGTCTCTACTTTTTATTATGTTCACTAGGTTTCTCATAGCTTGCCTCCCAAGAATTAATCTTCTTTTTATTTCATGCCTGCAGTCATGTCCCTTTATAATTTATTTGTTTTTTTAAATATTTGTATCCTATCTTTTCTCCGATAACCTTATTGTTCTCCCAACTTTATCTTTACAACAGCTTTGTGAGGTGGATCAGTTTGGAAAATTTAGCTGGCTTAAAGTCAACCAAAAATGAGCAGGTATTTGAACTTAGGTCTACAAGTTTTTGTTTTTCTTCTTACTTAACTTATTTTTTCCATTTATTTTGCCATATAATCTTAGAGCTGGAAGGGATCCTATCAATCACTGAATCTACCCTTTATCAAGGAGGCACAATGGGAAACTGAGCTCCCAACCTTTGGCTTTACAGCCCAATAACTGAACCACTGACTTACCCAGCATGTTGAATGATCAGCTGTCATATACTGTAATTTGTGTTTATAATTTTTTAATTTTTTAATTTTAATGTATGTCAGACCAAAAGAAATCTAAAAATGAGGAAAGAGGGGGAAAGGGGAATATACAGATCATAATATAATTATGGACTAGGCATATATATTACAGTAAGCTCACCATATGTGCAAAAAATATTTCATTTGAAGTTGGCATTTATAAGTAACTAAGCTAGTAAGGTCTTCTGACTGTTGAATGATGTATGTTTCTTTTTCCAGTCTTGAAGTAAAAGTCCTTGGCAATTGTAAGAGTCAATAAGATCCAACAGTGCTGGATACCAGTTAATTTTCAGCTGTTAGGATAGTTTAAAAATGCTTACATATTCACAAATATAATATCTTTTTCTAATACAAAATTAGATTTATGTGATATAGTGGTCTCAGGAGACCTTGGTTCAAATCCTAATTCAATCATGTAAAGTCGCTGGAGAATAGTAGCACTGGGAAAACCATTCCTTGAATATCTCACATACCTTGAAACCCATCTTAAGGTTCCCATAAGTTGGATGCAACTTTATGACACTTAACAACAATTTATCTAAAACAAAAAGCAGCCACCACTTGTCATGCCCACATCAGATGTCATAAAGAAGCATTATCTATTAGCGTTGCCAACACTTAGCTGAATTAGACAATTTATTTCTAAATGAACAAAGTGGTGTCCAATATTTCTGAAACATCATTTTTTGTTGAGCCAACCACCTTTAGAATCATAGAATAATTTAGTTGGAAGGCATTTATAAGGCCATCTAGTCAAAACTCTGCTCAATACATGAATCAAAATCAAAGCTGATCTGAAAGATGGTTGTCCAATTTTATCTCAAATGCCTCCATTGTCATACTGATCAAATAGTTGAGATGTTTTTCCTGATATTCAACCTGTATCTGGGTTCCTGTATTTTAAGCCTGTTATTGTGCAACTTAGAATGATTGAGAACAGATCCTCCTCCTCTTTATGAATATCTTTCAAGTTTTGGAAGAGTGCTATCATGTGTCCTGTCAGTCATCTTTTCTGAAGACTAAACAGGCCCAGTCCTTTCAGCCTTTCCTCATAGGGCTTAGGTTTCAGTCCCCAGATCATTCCTGTTGTCCTCTTCTGAACTTGTTCAAGTTTTTCAGCATCCTTTTAAAGTGCAGTGGATACAGTACTTTCAATATGGTCTAACTAATGCTGATTAGAGTGAAACTAATATGTCACCTGTTTTAAGACTATACTTCTGTTACTGCAACCTAAAATAGTATTTGCCTTTAAATCTAAAGATATTTTAGATATTGAAGCCAGAGCAGATTTGTACTGGCTATTCCAGTTCTTTGTCCTGCTTTATTTTTTATTCATTCCTTTCAGTACACTGTCCACTCTCCTCTCAATCCAAGAAATTCTTAGAATCCTGTGATACTTCCCAAACTACTGTTTATTATTCCATCCCCTTTGTAACATATCACTGTATAATGTACATGCTCAAAACCAATTTTAAGTTTTCATTGGTGAATATAAAATGGTCTTCATCAAAGAATGCAAAACTGTGAAAACATTTGGACATCCCCTGGAAAATGCTTGCACCATTTTGGCTGATTCTTCCATTGCAGAGGCACCATTGGATTGCTTCTAGCACAAGGAGGAGGAGGACGAGAAGTATTTGTTGTATGCTGCATTTCTGCCCTTAATTAAAAAAAAAATTCCAACACATGCTGCACTTTTGTTTTAGAACTTTAACTGCATTTGTTTGACTGCTTACATTTTATTGATTATCATATACTTTTTAAAAACTCACTTTATGACCATATATGTTACTTACTTGATTGATGTTATCAATAAGATTTTATACACCATGTAAACTGAGAACTAACAATAATTGTAATAATGTATTGTTTATAGATCAGATGTTGATAAGCTCTTCACTGACAATGATATTTTTATTTCAATCATGAGGGATTCCCAAGAGGGATTCTTGGAGTACAAGTAGAACAGCTGTGAGAGTATACATTCTTTGTATTCCATTATCCTTTGTCATTTGATTTTCAACTTTTGTTGCAGTTTTTGGGGGCCAATACTTTGCTTGCCAACAATTGCATCAGATTAGACTTTCTTGTACTTAAGGTAAAGGTCTCCCTTGCTTGAAAGCCAGTCATATCTGACTCTAGGGTTCAGTGCTCATCTCTGTTTATAGCCAAAGAGCTAGCGCTGCAGACATTTCCATGCACATGTTGCAGACATACCTCAATGTCGGAGTGCACAGAATGCTGTTTACTTTCCCACTACTTGCAATTTCCTGCTTTCAAACTGCTAGGTTGGCAGGAGCTGGGACAGAGACGGGAGCTTACTCTGTCATGCAGTACCCAGGAATTGAACTCCGACCTTCCAGTCAGCGAGTTCAGTATCTTAATCACTTGAGCCACTTCAGTCCTTCTAGTACTTAAACAAGAATACAAATCCGCATTCACGTTGCATCATCTCTTCTCAGGTACATATAAACAGAATTGTTTGTGTCTGCTTCTGAATTGTTCTTAGAATCAAGTTCTCCTTCGTGTTGTTTGTGAATGCACACTGATGGGTTCTGCGCTTGCGCGGGAGCCATGTCGGAGCTGAAAAGCTGATTGGATAAATTTGAATAGTTAGTACCACCCACCATCTCCACCCGCCCATAGCGCCATTTCACGCTTTCCACCTCAGTTCTTGTTTTTCCGCTGCTACAGCAGGAGCCTGTTCGAGAGCTCTCCCGTTTTTGTTCTTTTCTTACCGAATTGTTCGGTCGTTCACCGGGATAGCTTTCGGCACTAAAAATTTCCTAAACCCCTTTTTTTTTCAAAAAAAAAAAAAGAGAGAGAGAGAGAGAGAGAGAATAAGAAGCAGAAGAGCCGCGAAGGGGTACCCCCCCTTCTAGCCCTTCGCCACCCCTCCGTGGATGGCATCGTTGGCGGCCTTCAAGAAGTGCCTCTCGTGCTCGGCCAAGATCCCGAGCACCGACAACCATTCGAGGTGCCTGATCTGTCTGGGCGAGGACCACCCGGTGCACTCGTGCGTGGCCTGCAAGAAGTTCTCCAAAGTCGCCCTAAAGAACCGGAGAAACCGACTGCAGGCCCACCTCATGGAGTCCGCCCTGGCACCACAAGGCCCAAGCCGCCCGGCTGAGGCCCGCCAAGAGACGTCCTCGTCAGCGCCACCAGCCACGAAGAAGCTCACGACCGTTGAGCTCTTCAAGAAGAAAAAGAGCAAGGAGGAGCGAAAGAAGGAAGAGAAAAAGAAGGCCAAGAAACACTCTTCCTCCCTACCCCCAACACCGCGGGTTCATCGGCCGTCTCCTTCTGCTTCCCCGGCCTCCGCCGTCTTTGTGGCGGCCGTTACATCGCCGCCACCGTCGCCCCCACATGCTTCACCGCCGGAGTCACAGGGCATCCCGCCACACCAGGAGACCCCTCCTGCACCACCACAGTGGAGGGCATCCCTGCTTCCTGACGGGAGAAGGGAGGAAAGAGAACCGGAGGCCGCCGCACAACCATTCCTCACGCTGGACATGCTGTCCCCGCTCCTGGAGGCCATGACGGAGAAGATCACCGATAAAGTCATCGCCACCATCGGACCCCCACGAGCCGCCTCCAAACGGAAGGCTGAGCACGCACCCGCAGTCTCCAAGCGGCGCCGTGTCCCATCCGTGGCCTCGCAACCGTTGCCGCCGCCACCACCATCCGTCTCCGGGGAGGAACCGAGTTCAGCCAGGCCTTACTGGTCTGACTCGGACCCCGAGGCCTCACTGCCACCCCCATCCATCGGCGGGGTGTCTGGAGGCTCAGACGAATCATCTGAGGGAGAAGGCGAGGAGGAAGACACGGACGATCTTCCTCCGGTCGACGCCGAGAAGTCCCCAGTGGAGCAGGTCGGCACCAAGGAACGCCTGCAGCCGGAGGATCAGAAGTCCTTCACCGCCCTCCTTACCCGCATGGGCCCGATACTGAATATCAGGGCAGAACACCCGCCGGCTCCATTCGTGCACGAGGTGTGCGGGTTGGCGGACACCAAAAAGATCTTGCCGGTGCACCTACCCTTCCTCCCTGCCGTCGCCCACTCGGCCAAGACGGTTTGGAGCAGGCCAGTATCATCCCACGTCGTCTCCAATCGGCTGGACGGGATATACAAGCTCCTCGGCGAAGAGGGTGAGTTCCTCGATACACACCCCACGCCGAATTCGAGGGTAGTAAAGGCCACCCAGCACCGCACCGCCGTGCACAGCGTCCCTGTCCCGTCCACGAAGGAAGGGAAGAAACTGGACGCCATCGGACGGAGAGTCTACGCCACCTCCTCCCTTGCCACCCGCACGGCAAATTACGAGGCAGCCATGGCGGCCTACAACATCAAGCTGTGGGGTAAAGTGGAGGCCTCCTTGGACAGACTACCCCCTGATCTGCGTGCCGAATTCGAGACCCTCTCTGAGGAAGGGACTCAGCTCAGCCAACAGCAGCTCCGAACCGCGCGCCACATCTGCGATTCGGGGGCCAAGACTGTGGCTGCCGCCATACAACTCCGTCGCCATGCATGGCTCAGGTCGGCCGACCTGCATGATGACACGAAGAAGCTCATCGAGGAGCTCCCCTTCGACGGGAAAGGACTGTTCGCCGCGGACACAGACAGTGCCCTTAACGAGCTCCAAAAGGACATTGCGACGTCCAACACACTTCGACTTGGCTCGACCAGCGGCTACCAACGCAGGTCCTCCTCAGGGTACAATCAGGACTACCGCAACCGCCAGTCCTTTCGTCCCCAAGACCAGGCCAAGCAACAATACTACAAACCCCGCAAACACTACAACCGCTCGCGCTTCCAGAATCAGGGCCAAAACTCCAAGCGCCCCGATCGGAGGCAAAAGCAACGGCCTTGACTCTCACCAAACCGAAGATCCTCCCTCCACCCATCCGATGCCGTACGTACCGCTCCGGAACTTCCTTGCCGCTTGGGACTCCATAACCACCGATCGGTGGGTACTGAAAATCTTAGACGTTGGCTACGCCATCGAATTCGAGAGATGGCCAAGCTTAGGGCACATCCGCACCACCAACCCGTCCCCCCAATTGCAGGAGGAACTCTCAGCACTTCTGCTCAAGGGGGCAATAGAACCAGTCGCTTCGACATCTCTTTGCGACGGATTCTATTCCAGGTATTTCATCGTCAGCAAGAAGGACGGAGGGCTCAGGCCCATCATGGACCTCCGTCGCCTCAACAAGCACATCCGAGTGGCAAAGTTCCGCATGGTCACGCTCCAAACCATCCTCCCCCTTCTGAAGGCTGGGGACTGGTTTGCAGTAATCGACCTCAAGGACGCGTACTTCCACGTCTCGATACGCCAAGATCACCGCAAGTTCCTCAGGTTTTGCATCGGGGAGCAAGCCTTCCAGTACACCTGCCTGCCATTCGGTCTCTCCACCGCGCCGAGAGTCTTCACAAAATGCATGGCGCCGGTGGCGGCATACCTTCGCACCCGAGGCATCCAGGTATTCCCCTACATAGACGACTGGCTGATAACGGCCCCCTCTGCAGACCAAGCACGGAGGGACGTGCGTTTCACCCTCAAGACCATGGAGGATCTCGGTCTTCGCATCAACATGAAGAAGTCACGCCTACAACCGGCCCAGGAGATGGACTACATCGGGGCGATCCTGGATGCCACGAAGGCAAGAGCATTCCCCCCCCCCAGCGCCTGACACACATCAGATCGCTGGTCCATCAGTTTCAAAGACGCCGCACGGTGAGTGCCAAGTCAGCACAGAGACTCTTAGGCCTCATGGCCTCCACCACGGCGGTCATACCGTTTGCTAAGTTAAAGATGAGATCACTCCAGTCATGGTTCCTACACCTCTTCAACCCCATGGTGGACGATCCAGGCAAGCGGCTCGTGCCAACCCACGAACTCAAACAGCAACTACAATGGTGGACCAACCACGAATTCGTGACCATCGGGAGACTATTCCTACCTCCCGCGCCGTCAGCCCAGATCACCACGGATGCGAGCACACTCGGATGGGGAGCATGCTGCGGATCCCTGGAGATAAGCGGCAAGTGGACACGACAGGAGCGAGCACACCACATAAATTTCCTGGAACTGCTCGCAATCTGGAAGGCCATGAAGACCTTCCAGGCCAACCTCCGGGGACGGGCCGTCCAAGTTGCCTCGGACAATACAACAGCCCTATCCTACCTCAACCGACAAGGAGGGACTCACTCACCATCCCTACTCTACCTGGCTGTCCAACTCTGGGAGTGGTGCCTCCAAAACCACATCCTACCAATCGGAGTGCACATCCAAGGGGCACTCAACACGACAGCAGACAGCCTCAGCCGCAAGACCACAGACAACCACGAATGGGAGCTCAACGCATCGGTCTTCGAGCTCCTGTGCAAGCGATGGGGCCGTCCACAGATGGACCTCTTCGCATCCGAAACCAACGCGAAGTGCAACCTATTCTGCACGAGAGCCGGAATGGGCCAGGGATCCATGGGGGATGCCTTCATGATCCCTTGGCGCGGACGCCTCCTCTACGCTTTTCCACCCTTCCCACTTGTCCAGAGGGTCCTAGTTCGCCTTCGGCAGGAGGAGGCCCGAGCCATTCTAATCGCGCCAGCATGGCCCAGGCAACACTGGTACCCGCTACTCGGGGAACTGGCAACGGACTCGGTCACTCTTCCGGACGACCCGTCACTCCTCCACATGGAAGGGGGACGGATGCTTCACGCAGACCTACCGAGCCTCCACCTCACGGCCTGGCTCATAACCCCAGAGTGAGCAGGATCCTGGAGCAGAGCAGGAAACCCTCCACATCCAAGTCCTACAAGAACAAGATTGAGAGGTTTAATGCATTCCTCAGGGATCAAGGCGAAGAACTGGCCACAGCCTCCCTAGAGGACGTAATGAACTACCTGCTCCATCTCGCTGAGACCGGCCTGGCACACTCTTCCATACGTGTACACCTGGCCGCTGTCGTCGCCCACTCTCCACCTCAGTCTGCCCTTGCCTCAGCCTTCCAGGACCACACCATGAAGAGGTTCCTCAAAGGTCTGAAGAACGTTTTTCCCCCTTCAAGACCACCCACGCCTCAATGGTCCCTGTCCATTGTCCTGGAGGCCCTGATGAAGCCGCCCTTTGAACCACTGGCAACAACCAGCATCCACCTACTCTCGTGGAAGACTGCGTTCCTGGTGGCCATCACCTCGGCCCGCAGAGTAGGAGAGCTTACAGCCCTCAGGAGTGACCCTCCTTTCCTTAAGTTCTTCCACGATAGAGTGGTCATGCACCCGGACCTCTCTTTTCTCCCCAAAGTGGTCACGGAGTTTCACCTGTCACAGGTCATCACCCTACCTGCCTTCTTCCCCAACCCCTCCAGCACTCAGGAAAGAAGTTGGCACTCCCTGGATGTGCGAAGAGCGCTCCTCTTCTACACGCAACGTACCAGAGAGTTCAGACAATCCGACAGACTATTTATCGCCTATGGCGGTAAATCCAAAGGCCGGGCGCTTTCTGCCCAGCGCCTCTCCAAATGGATTTGCGAGACAATCTATCTGGCCTACCGCCTGACATCAAGGGAACCACCTCCCCACGTCAGGGCTCATTCCACTAGATCCATGGCCGCCTCCACCGCCTTCCTGGAAGGAATCCCGATGGAGGACATCTGCAAAGCCGCAACGTGGTCCAGGCCACTCACCTTTGTCAACCACTACAGACTTGACACCAGAGCCATCCCCGACTCCAGGTTGGGTCGCTCGGTCTTGACAGCAGGTCTCCGCGCTTCAATGCCATGATGACCTCCTGACCTTCGAGTGTATCCTGAGACCAGACCACATCTCCACCAAGCGGCACATCTCATCACAGCACCAGCTACCCACCGTCCAGGTAAGCAAGCTTGCTAGTCACCCATCAGTGTGCATTCACAAACAACACGAAGGAGAAGGACAGGTTGCACTTACCTGTAACTGTCGTTCTTCGAGTATGTTGTTTGTGAATTCACACAACCCACCCGTCCTTCCCCTCTTACTGCTGCAGGGATGAGATACCATTATCCTCTGTACAGCTTTAATATTAACTGAGGTGGAAAGCGCGAAATGGCGCTATGGGCGGGTGGAGATGGTGGGTGGTACTAACTATTCAAATTTATCCAATCAGCTTTTCAGCTCCGACATGGCTCCCGCGCAAGCGCAGAACCCATCAGTGTGAATTCACAAACAACATACTCAAAGAACGACAGTTACAGGTAAGTGCAACCTGTCCTTTCTGTGTCTCTGGCCCCTTCCAGCAAGCAACAAACAAATTTTATGACATGTTCATATGATACATGATGTGATGGAAACCACAGCCTGGGAAAGAGATATCTTCCCTTTATATGCTTGTGCAGGGCTATTCTAGCTTTAGGACTAGCCATATCAGTCCATATGTGCACAAACCCAAAAGGGTCTTGTAGACCTTCAAAGATTAACAAGTTTTATTTGGCATACGTTTTGTGTCCTGTGAAGGAAATGTAACCAGCCAATGAGTTTCATAACCACATTCAAGTGTGTTTGTTTTTAGTCTTAATCCACCACTCTTACCAGTACCCGACCCAAGTTGTCATCAGGTAAGACTTTTGTGCTTACAGTTCCTGGTTTGGCATACTGCATACAGTTATTGGTGTCTAGTCATCAGCCTCACTACTTGGAGTATAATGCTTGGTTGTGGACCATGGACAAGATGATTTGAACACTTTTTAAGGTTCTTGTGAGAACAGATGGAGTTTGCAGACCACAAAGCAAACAATATTATAGTAAAGGAATATGTCAAAGGGCATTGGAGAAAAGGCAGTGATTTTAGAACTTTGCTTCGGAAACATGTCTTTCACTTCATCCTCTTTTCACCCTGCTGTTTTAATCTTATGGGGATCCAGTGGGAGGCGGGTTCATCTCTTCAGCCTGCTTCAGAATACTGGTGAGAAGAATGAATGTTTAATCATGGAGTGTTTGTAGATAATTCTCAGCAATATGTACAATCAGTAGGGCAAAGCAGAGAGTTTCAGAAGTTCAATCTAAGAGCAGTTCCTGGCTGACTTTCCTCCCGCCTGGTCCGTACATAGGCCATATCAGCAAAGAAATATGTCCATACTCTTTCCATGACCTGTTAGGACAATATGGGCAAATAGCACCAATTTCCAGAAGGAGTTTTGTTGATCCTACTAATCTTTAGTAGGTCACAACACCTATTTGTACAGAGAATAGATTTCAACTTCTGTGGTGAGAAATATAGCTCAGTTGCATTCAATTTTTCTTCATCCTAAAATATCTTAATAGAAGTGTATCTATTTTTCTCTGATGAATGGCCAGGACTAGCAAAAGGGACAGACTATTAGTATCAATCCAATAGGGGTATTGTTAACAACTTTGTCATTTAAGACCTACTGTATTTCAAAAGCCAAACCTAAGCCCTTCTTACATTATGTATATTCTTACATTCTATAAAGTAAGACAATTATATTTTTAGTCAAAATCATTATTCCTGTTAAATTAAAGTAGTGGCATTTATATGTTTTGTTTAGGCTTGGTAGAACTTAATGTTCCTCCCTCATTGTAAAACATCTTCACTAAAAAAGTAAGCCAAGATTAGATAGGTGATAAATATGTCTGTGTAATAGTTTTCATTGCTAACAGAAGAAAGGTTTTAAGTATCTGTGCTTTTTTATTATTTACACAATGGAATGTCTCTTTAACAGTTTGTTGATTGGAGTCACCTGACCTTTTGGCTGTAGGACATAAAAATATCTCAAACAAAAGACATTAAAATAGTTACAGCTTGTAATATTTGATGGCACCATTTAGAAAGAAGGTAATCAAACTGTGGATACTTCCTTTTAAGAAACACACGCAAGCCAATGCATTTTAAGGACATTTCTGGCACCTTCTGCACTTTTTGCAAAGGAAAGGAAAGAAAGGAAAGGAAAAGATGTTTAAGGGTTTTGTTGAAAGAGTAGAATTGCTTTGTTTCTGATCCCATGATGAGTGAAAGAAATGTTTAAGAAAGATCACTTTACAGTGAGAGTCATACTGAAATGTGATGACTGTGACTCAAGCCAAGCCAAAAATTACAGCTCAGAATTAGAAGGGATAGACGTGGCTTGGGAATCCATTTTCCCACATTCCTGAATCTCAATCATCCCAGCTAATGTTTAAAAGAAAATAGAGTGGGAAACAATGAGGTCATTTTGTTTGGCTGGAAGAAAAAAAGGAAAAAACCTTTGACAATGAGAAAATAAATATTTATTGAGAGCAACGGCTCATTTGTAGTGAAAACACCTCATGAATGATAGACTTTTTACAGCACTTTTAAAAACTTTCATGGCACATATTTTAAAAAAGCTTCCAAGTATATGTTTCATGGTTTGTCATGATAAACCTTCCACAGAGGTCTTGCTGACATTGCTGCAGCTCTCAGTGTTTCCAATTTAAATGGAAACTCCTCCGCTGGCAAACATACTGCTACATAACAGAAGTACAATTAAGACCTGGACAATGTTGATTTGTATATTTAACTACCAGTCCCTGTGCTGACAAATGTATAGTATTTCAGCCCTATCTTTGCTAAGGTCTCCCTTACATCCCTTACATGTAGACAGCTGAGCTAACAGTCTGCCATTAATCAGCTGTGAGAGGATCAAAGAAAATGATGTAGCTTATCTGTTCATTGAAGATCAAAATGCAAACTACAAAGTTGTGGACAGGATGATTTAAAAGAAGAAGGGACATTCAGAGGCTGCAACCAACTTCCTATATTTATTGAAGCATCTTGTATTGTAGCTAAGATGGGTAAAAGCTGCTTGCTAGCTTGTTGACTTTCATGGCCAGTGGCTGGGTTACTGTGATGTCCAGGAATGTTCACATACAAACTAATTTCTGATAGCAAGTAGCAGATTAGTGACGATGAACTTTGTTTCCAGTATGAAAGGGAAGGTCCATTTTTGCTGACTTATTTTTTCCATATGGTATGGAATGAGAAAAGAAAGGGAAGCTAAAAATGGGATGGATATTCCCTACATTTGGTGAGGCTACTTATCTCTGCATCATTGAGTGGAGGTATTATCTGGCTTCATTTGGGGCATAGATCAAGTTCTTAAGATTTACAAGGTTACTCCCAGATTAGAGTTTTCCTGTATCCCCTTAAAAATTAATACAGTTTGGAGAAGATGTTTAGCCCTACTCACTGAAATTTAGGCCAACTCTTCCTGAAACTGATGAAGCCATGAAGTTAGGTAGTCAAATGAGATGCATACCGAAGCATATTGGTTTAGGGCATTGGTACCCAAACTTTTTTTTAGCAGGGCCAGTTCTGCCCCCAACACACAGGTGCAGGAGCCAGAGTCAGGTTGCTCTGGTTGTTTACATTTTGGGCATAATCCATGGTGGTGGCAGTTGTGGCTGTCATACTTTCTCCTTGTTGTCCTGAGCATGGATCTGCACATCCTCAACGCAGCAGAAACCCCTGCCAAAGTGGATTGCTGCCTTGTAAAACATTTTTTTGCATGGCAATGATATACTTTGGCAGAGATTTCTGCTGCCTTGGGGATGTGCAGATCCATGTTCAGGACAACAGGGAGAAAGTGCGACCACCATGACCACCATCACTGTAAGTAACATTGGGTGGGTGGGGGCGGGCAGGAGGGAGGGCATGTCTGAAAATGACCGAGTTCTCAGTGCAAACCTGATTAATAAGATGCATGGGCCTAACTGGGCCTGTGGGCCATAGTTTGGGCGCCCCTGGTTTAGGGAATGAAAACAGCATGTGAATGTCCTAGATTAAACTATTTCTGATAGAAAACAGAAATCCTAAGAGAAGGATGGACAAGAAGGAAGGCAGGAGTTTAGGAAGGCCTAGGAGAAAGGAAAACAACATACAAGGTTTAAGAATATTTATTTATTTATTTATTCTTCAAATTTATACCCCGCCTCGCTCAGGCGAACCTGACTCTAGGCGGCATCCATACTAAACAGAACAATATAATACAATATAACAATATCCCACCAACCTCCCCCCCCCAATTAAGTCCTCTATTGCTGCCCAAGACCCCCAAGTTCTCTCCCTTCGAGGCCGGATGGCCGAGGGAGAGTCCAACAAAGTCCAAAAAAGGGGAGCGGCGGCAGCGTCTTGCGCGGCGGCGGCGGCGGCGGCATTTCCTCGGACCTCCCCCGGCCCAGGGAGGCTCCTTTTATCTTCCTCCCGGCCGGTGACGGGGGCCGGGGGGGCGTGGCGGCGGTGTCTGGCGCGGCGGCAGCGGTGGCGGCGTTTCCTCGGGCCTCCCCCGGCCCAGGGAGGCTCCTTTTATCTTCCTCCCAGCCGGTGACGGGGGCCGGGGGAGTGCGGCGGTGGTGGCGGCGTCTTGCGCAGCGGCAGCGGCGGCGTTTCCTCGGGCCTCCCCCGACCCAGGGAGGCTCCTTTTATCTTCCTCCCGGCCGGTGACGGGGGCCGGGGGGGCGCGGCGGGGGCGGCGGCGTTTCCTCGGGCCTCCCCCAGCCCAGGGAGGCTCCTTTTATCTTCCTCCCGGCCGGTGAATAAGAGAACAGTGTGCTTTTCTTTCTAAGGACCAAAATGGTAATGAAACTGGGTCACATAGACCAGATATTTTAAGAATGAGAGAGGTTTTTGAATTTCACATTTTGATCAAAACTCATGTTGGGCCATAGGTATGTAGTATGTGGCTAAGTGAGATCAAGTATATTCATTTTGGGAGTACTTAGGATAATACAGTATATGAAACTTAGAACAAGGTAATGTACAAAGATTCATAAGGAGAAGCTGTTAAAAGGAGTAGTCAAAATGATTAGATTACTATTTAGAAATAAACATATTTTGATGTCCTTATATTAATATAAGAAGTAACAAAAGCAAAGCTGCTAAAACCCTCACCCAAATATCCTGTGAAGTTAGGGTTGCCGTATGTCCTGGAAAACCAGGAATTTCCCAGATTTTGATTGTCCCGGCTGGTTCCATAAAATTCATTGAAAAGTCCTGGATTTGCAAGGTTTCAAACCAAGGGGCATGCTCTTATTTTGAAACAAAATATTTTTTCTTGCTGCCTTAGAGCGGCGCCTCTACTTAAGCACCAGTCAGCATCTGTAGCAGCAGCCATAGCAGCTTGGTGGCTGAAGAAGAAGGTGGAGGTCCCCACTTGCAGGGGAGGGGGTTCTTTGCTGAACCCACCTCCCAGCTGACAGGCAGCTTGGCGATCAGATAAATTGAAGGTCTCTGAAAGGAGAATGAGGGGTGCATGGGGGGAGGGGAGAGAGGAGGATGAAGGTGCTTCAGTAGGTCTCCTCAACAACCCCATCCAATGCATGCACAGTTTGAAGAATGCAATGACATCACATGGCTCTCCCTGTTTGTTGGGAAAGAATTATGACAACCCTATGTGAAGTCAAAAAAATATGCTGCATTCTGGACTAACTGCAGTCTCTGGATGGTCATCAATTACAAAATACTATCAGGGAAATATGTAACTGATTCAGTTACATATTTCCCTGATAGTATTTTGTAATTGATGACCATCCAGAGACTGCAGTTAGTCCAGAATGCAGCGACCCGTGCAGTGGCGTGGTATGGTCATTTCTCCCATGCCTTGCCACTGCTGCGGGAGCTGCACTGGCTGCCTATATGTCTCCTGGTGCAATTCAAGGTGCTGATTATCACCTTTAAAGCCCTTCATGGTAGTGGACC
Organism: Furcifer pardalis; assembly: GCA_030440675.1. Lineage (NCBI taxonomy): Eukaryota > Metazoa > Chordata > Lepidosauria > Squamata > Chamaeleonidae > Furcifer > Furcifer pardalis. Next base: position 131,069,186 of record CP126894.1, read on the forward strand.
AGGATACCTCTTGGACCACATCATCCTTAGGACATTGACCCATCCCACAAGAGCAAACCAAGAGGGCACCCTCTATATACCATCTGTTGGGGAGGCGCACCTATCCAGCATGAGGAAAAGGGCCTTCTCAGTTGTAGCCCCCACATTATGGAACCTCCTCCCGGTAGAATTACACCTCCAGACCCAGTTGCTACCATTTAGGAGAAAATTGAAAACACGGTTAGCGGAACAGGTCTGGGGGCCAGGATTGCCAACAAGCAATTGCCAGTTCTGTGAGTCGCTTTATGGTCCTGAGCCCTTATGGCATGCCAAGTCCTCCTCAGCCCAAGGCCAGTATTGATGAAGCCGCTGCCTTTCATCAAGATGGATTCAAGTGGGATTTAATGCACTTGGGTACCATCACCCTTCCCTGTGGACTTCGCCACCCAAACCTCAGGGATCTCAAGTTATTTAACCACTGACACTCTGCATCGAGTCATTGGCAGTATGGTGTACTCTATTACCATAGCAGGATAACCTGGTCTGACTTGGCTGCATCACTCTAGCATTCCATTTCTGAAAGTCTCTGAAATATATATTTTTAAAGAGCTGCTACATTTAAGCTAGGATATATCTTAAGTATAGGATTTTAAACATTAGAAACATAAATTTTGTGATGTGAAGAAACATCCAGTGCCTCATTTATTTTTGAGACAAGCTGTTTCAACACATGGAGATAGTCTGTATTTTCTTCAGCTGCCGTAAGAATTCTCATGTTCAGGGTGAGAGGAAGATAAGCATTTTCCCCACTGCACTTTGCTCATAATGCTACAAAACAAACCTAGCCAATGTTGCTATTTTCTATAGTCTACACATCAAGACAACAGTTATCATAGTTTTAAATTTTGTGCACTTGCAGAACTCAACAAAAATCAGTAACAAGTGTTTTAGCAACATGGAACCTATGGATGAAAAGGTTCTTCCCACTGCCTGCCCTCCAGGTTAGGTCAGCAGTAGTCACAGTCTTTTATTTATTTATTTATTTATTTATTTGCAAAAAAGAAGTAAACTCCTAAAAAGAAGTTTTGAAGTTTCAAAAAATAAACAAATACTCTTTTAGAATATCTCTGTCAATATATGGGGCATATCTAACAGCATTACTTTCTTCCAAATTATCCCCATCCTGAATGTGAAGAAATTACCTATTGTGGTAAATTCTTCAGAATCAAGCAGAAATGAAATCTTATTTTGACCACACTGGCCTAGTTCAAGAGAAAAAGGTATTCTCAGGCATTGACAGAATAGTCTCTAAATTCCTTTTTCCCACCTATTTAGAATTCCAGAGAACAAGTCAACGCAATTTTAAAACTGTGAGAGATTCCTTGTTTCCAAAAAGAGTGAGACAAAGGGCTCTCTCCCCCTTCCAAGTTCATTGAAATTTCCCTAAAATGTTTCTAGTGTCTTCTCCCTTTGAGAAGCAAAGCAGACACAGAGAAAAGGGGAGGGGAGAAGAGAGAGAGAGAGTAAGTAGCAAAGAGACAGCTGATTGCTAAGAAAGGTGCTGACAACCCATCTGGTGCATGAAATTCTTAAAGCAGTAATTCTAATTTTCAGCTAGTCACACATTTGCACAATTTTTCTGTAGAAACAGAAAAGTGCAAAACTTAATTCCAGCCATTGTGAGAACTTGTAAAAAGTGCCAAGAAATGGCTCACCATCTTCACAAGGCAAGAAGATTGTTGCTATTCTTCATCCTTGGCTGAAAGAAAAGATGAATAAGGATTTGTACCCCTGCTCCAATAGACTGCAGTGTCTTAGTGGTTAAGATGCTGAACTTGATGACTGGTAGGTCAGCAGTTCGAGACCTAAGAACTGCATGACAAAGTGAGCTCCCAGCTCTATCTCGGCTCATGCCAACCTAGCAGTTTGAAAGAAAGAAATTGCAATGATAAATAGGTATCAATTTGGTGGGAAGGTAAACAGCATTCCGCATACTCCGGTGTCTAGTCATGCCTGCCATATGTCCATGGAAATGTCTGCAGATGCAGACAGTGCTGGCTCTTTGGCTATAAATGGACATGAACACTGAACCCAGAGCAGGATATGACTGGCTTTTTAGCAAGGACGACCTTTACCCCTGCCCCAGCATGGAGAGTCATTTTGTAATGGCCTGCCATCTATATACAGAATCACAGAATACAGACATAGCATAGAAGAGGCCCTTGAGGATGGTGAGGTTGTTGACTTCAAATCAAAATCAAAGTACACTAGTATCTCAGATAACACTAAGACTTGATTCCACAAGTCTTAGCCAATCTCTCCCCAAACATGCCCACAGTCCCAGTGCATGATTGCTGGGACTGCGGCGGTGTTTGGGGAGAAACCGCACTCATGCAAGGATCTCTCCCCAAACACCTCCACAGTCCCAGTGTGTGATCCCTTGCAGAGACCCCCGCCCACTATCCCCCAAACCAACCTGGGGATCACAGTGTCTGAATCCTGGCTTGGTTTGGGGGAAAGTGGGTGTGTGTGCCCATGCACATTCCCCCAACCCAAGTCAGGGATCAGACACTGTGATTCTCAGCTTATTTTGGGGAAACCGCTCAGACTGTCCATTTCCTTGAGGTGAGAGCCCACGTGCAGGCTCTCACCCCAAGGAAGCCAGCCACCTGAGCCTCAAACCTGCAGGGTTGGTCTCCGCCTGGGAGGGTGCTTCCCAGGCAGAGAACAGCCCAGTGGGATTGAGGCTGAGATCTCTGCTGGTAATATACCTTTGCTTTTGTGAGACAAGCCTCGTAAAAGCAAGGGCACATTATTGACTGAGATCTAAGCCTCAATCCCACTGGCCTGATCTCTGCCTGGGAAGTGCCTTCCCATGCAGAGAACAGCCCAGTTTGATCGCTGCTGCCATGCAGTGGCATGGCTGGGAAGGCTAATGGGGACTCCCTGGTCGGCTTCCCAGCCACGCCACTGCTGCAAGCTTCAGTCTGCTATGAGCTTTGGTCTTAACCTTGGTAGATTTCTGCTCCAAAGCCTGCAGGGCTGGTCTCTAGCCCTGCAGGCTTTGGGGCAGAGATCAACATCGGGAAATTTGAGGCAAACATTTGCACTGCACAGCATTATCTTAACATTGTGTGATGCAAATATTTGCCTCAAATTCCCTGACATTACCTGATTTTTGTGTTATTTGAGGCAAATGTGATCCGAGGTACCACTGTATATCAAAGGTCAAATGCTTTTTGCAAAGTAACATTGCTCCAGACACTCTGTTGTGTCCCCAAAATGTACTACTTAGAGCAGGAGGTCTCAACCTTTTTAAGCCGGGGGCCAGGTCATGTTCCCTCAGACAGCTTCAGGGGCTGGACAGCCATTTTGCCTTTCCTCCACCACATGGCACTCCCAGGTGTGGTGGAGGCAGTGGGGGGCACATTAAATGTGTCATAGGTCACATCCAGCCCATGGGCTGAAGGTTGAGAATCCCTGACATAGAAAGTAACATGAAAATCTAAGGGAGGGGGGAGAGAGAGGAGGGAAGAGGAGAATGCTATGTTTTATGACTGATCATTGTAAAAAAAAATCCCCAAATTCTTCAGTCCAACTGATACGATGCATAGCTGTAGAAGCAGAGAATTGCAGGGTTGTTTAAGCATTCAATGTTCTTTACTAATTTTCTCTTCCAGGAGTAGCAATGTTCAAAGCATAGCTAAAGATTGGTAGAAGCTTTTCTGCTTTTGCTAATGAAAACATTATACAGTCACTAAGATGCTGACTGGGAGGCGGAAGGTCAGCAGTTCGATTCCCGAGTACTGCAGGATGAAATGAGCTCCTGTCTCTGTCCCAGCTCCTGCCAACCTAGCAGTTCGAAAGCAAGAAATTGCAAGTAGATAAATAGGGACCACTTCGTTGGGAAGGTAACAGCATTCCGTGTGCTCCGGTGTCTAGTCATGCCTGCCACATGACCATGGAAACGTCTGCAGAAGCAGACAGTGTTGGCTCTTCGGCTTAGAAACAGAGATGAACACTGACCCTTAGAGTTGGATACAACTGGCTTTCGAGCAAGGGAAACCTTTACCCATTACCTACTCTACAACACTTATTGTGATTTTGGAGCTAAGAGAGCAGAAAATGAATGAATGAACGAACATTTTAAACTCTTCTGCATTCTCTTTACAAATTTCTTTGCATGTAGGGCATCTGCTACTGTAATACAACTCTCCTAAACCCATAAAGGGGGACAATGAAAAATGAGTTACTTCCTCCCAAATTTAAGCACTCCCTTTCCACAATAAACACCTATATTTCTGAAAAGTTTTAAGCTTCTAAGCAGGAGCTGTCACTATGCTGTGTTACATTTTCATACAACAAAGAAATAGGGGTGAGTATAATATGAACTTTTAGGAATACCTATCGGCAAAAGAGAACTTTTAAAACATATAAAGGATTTAAAAAATATATTGTTGGCTTTCCCTACTAAATTGTTCATAGTTGTATGTTATACTTTTAAAAGAAAGCATGATACTTAAATAACTGCTTTATAATGAAACAATTTCAAAACATAGTAAACACATTAATAAATTCAAAATACAAAGACATGCAGCTCAAAGCTTCCTTTTCCTCTCTTTATGACTTCTGGGACTGACACTTCAGTTCTAAATTGCTACTGAACTTGCACATTAAATCCAATTCTGTCTAACAGGAAGAGAAGGAATATCAATTTGTTTACTCACAATGACCATCAATGGAAATCACAGACATTTGAATTGAACCAATAAAGATTTAGACCTGACTTGAGCAGAGCTGCCTCTGAACCAGTCCAAGCTGAACTGGATGGTATTTCCTGTCCTGGAACTGAATCTGGCAGGGATCATACATCTATATTGAGAACTACTGCTGTTAAATAGTCTTGTTCTGCACAGATCTGCAATGTTCAGCTAGCCTTTCTGGCCAACCTGAAAAAAATGTATTTTGCCAGCCTCCCTAACCGCCTTCACTAGTTACCTGATCCTGCTCTGGGGGCAATCTGGTGATCTGTTTCAATGATAAATACTATTTTGAAACATTAAAAGGTCATTTTGTATAAAATGGAGCCAGATTTTATTGCAGTGATTTTGTGTAGTTCCAGAATGTTCTTTACCATTAAAAATGATTTCCATCCCCAAATAGGAAACTTTTAAAATACTTTCATTTTATCTCCCTCCTTGCCTTACTATTTGAAGCCTACCATGAAAAAATACTGATGGTTGAAAAGGGATGTTTTTCATTCTTGATAAAGGTGCTCTTAGAAGTTGAAGTTATTTTCTTTGAAATTGGTTCAGAAGCTTAGAACTGAATAATGTTAAAGATGGAATATATTTAAAAATATACTTTCTCTCTTTCTCACTCATTTGCATGTGCACACAAATACACACACAGCCTAAGTTTATTTCCAAAATAACTAGTTTCTAATTCAGCTGGGGTAATGTGGTCATAAAAAGGATGTTCAAATCCTCTAAATTATATTGGATTGGTCTGGCTTGACTTTCAAATAATTTAAAGCAGAAAAGCTATAGCATGTATGCACAGTAACTGGATAGTGTTCTCAGTCCCCCCCCCCCTCAGACTGCCAAATTTTGTAAGGTCTAAATGAAAAAGAATCCTTCAAGATTGATATTATTACTAGTATCAAGTATTTTCTAATTACTAAGATTAAATTTCTATTAACACTAAAATCTAATGATACCTTTGAAATGTTTCTGAATACATTCATTTAACCATTTAGTCTAGAACAGATCCTGTCAAATACATTATATTAGTCTTCATTCAGTCTGAAGACTAATGTATTTTATAGTGCAGGTTTATGTAGTACAGATGTTTTGGATGATTCATCTACCACACAGCAAATTTCTCTCCATGTCTTAACTCTAAGGAAAATGTACATTTATAAGACACTGAATTTATATAGACAACAGTTAAAATTGAGGGAAGGTTTTCTGTATACCTCCCTAGTTCTAAATATTAAACTGGAAGAGGCTGTGCTAAACCTATGAAGAGCAAAAACAACACATCTTGTCAAGTGCAGCATTTATGTGTGTGCAGTTTGTGCCCCTCCATGTATAGAAGAGAAGATCTAATAAATGGCCAAGATAAAGCTATTGAAGTAGCTCACTTCTGGTAAAATGATATAATTAATTTAATATTTTTAATTTGTTTTGAATTTTATCTTTATTTCATATACATCCATAATTTTAAATTGTGCAGCACTCTGATACAAATAAAGAAAGGTGCTGAACTTAATAATAGCTGAAGACATTTCCAGCTTAGATTGGTTTTCTATCCAAATTAATATTTGATTGAGAAGCTCTGGTGAAGAAGCAACCTGGGTAGCATCACACATGGGTCAGGTACCTCTTCAGCATGGTTAAAACAGGTAATAGGAAATTAAGTCTGGACAGAATGCTGAAGGAAGGGACTATATGCTCCCTATTGCTTGCTCCTCACCTCATAACCACACCCTAACTAATTTAGACTATTACATCTCATAGCTGGGCCAGGCCTACTATTAAGCACAGCAAAGGGGCTGACTCAAACAACAGTTCTATTATGAAAGGAAAATATTTTCTCAGTTATTCATTTTATTATTATATTTTTATAACCACCAAAGGATAGAGATACTTGTTGAATTTTGTGCCTCACAGAATCATAGAAATGTAGAGTGAGAAGCGACTCCAAATGTAATCTAGTCCAATTTGCTGTCTATTCAGGGAGACTACAGAGAAACCATCCCTTATGTAAAGCCATCAAAACTCTTTTTAAAAACATTCTGTGAAGGAGAATCTGTCACTTTACTAAGAGCCCAAACTGCTTCTAAACAGTTCCAAGTGTCAGGATAAATGTTTAATTAGTAAATCATTTAAATTTGTATCCACTGGTTCTACCTCTTAAGCAGCAAAAAAATAAGCTTGTTCTGTTTTGCACATGACAGCCCTTCACATGTTGAAGATGGCTATCGTATCACCTATTGGTCCTCACATTTTCTAGGTTTTGGTTCCTGTGGCAAAACAAGATGGTTGACTTGAGGTACAAATCTGTCATCCCATTTATTGCCCTGAGGGGCCAGACCCAGTTGGTGTTGCTGGAAGGTAAGAGGTCCAGCCCTAGGCTTCTCCAATAAGGGGTGCTGTGGGGCTCGGGGCTCTCTCCTGTCCTATTTAACATCTACATGAAGCCTCTGGGTGAGATCATCCATTCCCATGGGGTGAAGTATCATCAATATGCAGATGATACTCAACTATACATCTCAGCCCGTGGTGATCCAAGCAATGCGGTTGAAGTCCTATCCAGATGTCTAGAGGATGTTGGGATCTGGTTGGGGGACAATGGGGTACAACTGAATCCTGGCAAGACTGAGTGGCTGTGGGTCAGGGGCCCTGCATTATCCCGGGAGCTACCTCATTTGGTATTGGCTGGGGCTCTTTTGCCTCAGACAGACCCATTGCATAATTTGGGGGTCCTCCTGAATTCACAACTCCTGCTTGACGAGCAAGTGGGAGTCATGGCCGGGAGGACTTTTGCATAACATTGTGTCATCTGCCAATTACACCCGCTCCTGGACTGCTTGCTCATGGTCACACATGCTCTGGTCACCTCTAGATTAGATTACTGTAATGTGTTGTACATGGAGCTGCCTTTGATGACCATTTGGAGGCTGCAGATGGTCCAAAATGCAGCTGCCCATATGGTGATGGGGTGTGGGCATTAGACCCATGCCTCACCTCTGCTGCAGGAGCTGCATTGTTTGCCGGTGTGCCTCCAGGTGCAATTCAAAGTGCCGGTTATGACCTTTAAAGCCTTACATGGTAGCGGGCCAGGATACCTAAGAGACCACATCACCTCAAGTACATCTGCCCATCCCACTAGGGCAGACCAAAGGGGTTCCTTAAAGGTGCCATCAGCTAGAGAGGCTCATCTCTCTAGCACAAGGAATAGAGCCTTTTCAGTATCTGCCCCGGCCCTTTGGAACCTCTTGCCATCAGAGCTACTTCTCCAGACAGAGCTAATGCCCTTCAGGAAAGATCTGAAAACCTGGCTGGTGTGGGGCACCGGTGATGTGATAGCCCCCCCCCCCTCGCTGGTTGATATAATGTAGGCTGCTTTTAATTACATTTTGATTAGTAGAGTTGGGTGGTTATTTTTTAATGGTTTTAATGGTTTTAAAGTTTTAAAGTTTTACGGCATAATGAATGAGGTCTGCTATCTGTAAGCCACCTAGAGTCGCTTTCAAGTGGGTTGCAATATCAATTTAAATTAATAACTGATAACTAATAATAAATAATAAATCATTATTCCACAGCAAATGCTATATAGTTCTTAGGGGTTCCCATTCAAATAAAAAATAATATTTCTTACAGAAGAGTCATATTATGAAATTCCAGGCATGCTGAAATTTGCTCATCAATATTCTCCATCTTTGCTATTCAGTAAAAGTAAAATGCAAGGCTCAAGAATTGTTCAACTGAATGGAAGCATTTATAGACAGGAGCAGTATGTATGTCTCAGTAATCCCCATAAATTCAAGTAATTGCTGATTTAGAAGTGATATATTTTCCTCATCTTCAAACAAAACTAAAACAGAAAGGCAATATCATGTGATTTTAATTCTGTCCAATGAATTATCACCACAAAGTTCACTGAAGTATATATTTCTCTATATTTGTTAGGACATTTATATTTTCTTGACAGACATCTTAAGTATAACACTCACACAAGCCAATATAAAGTATGTTTTACTTTTGCAGGTCTCAATGTTGATGGAATATACAGAGTCAGCGGCAATCTGGCAATGATACAGAAGTTACGATTTGTTGTCAGTCAAGGTAAGTGATTCCTTTGCCTTGTAATGTTTTGTTTAGTACTTATCTGTCTGAAATGACAATACAATGGATTTTAGAAACTGTGGTACATTAGCGGCACAGAATGATGAGTGGCATTTTGCACAAGAGAGGAAGAGTCACATGCAGAGATACAGCAATCAGCCAGAAAATGGGTTTAAATAGACTGAAAAGAATAAGGCATAGCATAAAGGGGGGAAAGTAGTGAAACCAGAATGGAGTGGGTAATTAGAAAGGAATATTGAATAAATAGCTGATCTTAGTATTTTTAAAAAGACAAAAATAAAATGCCCATATCAAATGAAAAAGAGAGCAGCATTGTGAGAATTATGAGAATAATAAATGAAAACCACTTGGAGAGTGGACGAGAATGGCCAAAGTATTGGAAATAAAAACTGGACATTGTTTAATAATTTTGCCATGGGACTAAGCAATGCTATCAAAACAATGTTGTAAAACTATCCAAAATAAGTCTAATATTCATTGGTAGATTCAGGTAGTAAGGAAATCAGTAGATTCAGGTAGTAAGGAAATCAGTAGATTCAAATAGTAAACAAACAAATCCCAAAAGCCTTAATCAGTGGACAAGTTTAATATACTGTACAACAGCTGTATTCAAAAAGCATACAACAGAGACTTTTAAAAGTGTACTTGATCATATGACTTCAAATGATATACAAAGGTACACCATTTCTCAATTCTTTCCTTAAAGCGCAAAAATGTAAGCAAAGACTGGTGAATCAGATGAAAGACCTATCTATTCCCACATTCTGTTCATGCAGTAGCCAACCACTTAGCTACAAGAGTATGCTAGCAAGACATGCGTGCAATCAAATCTTCTGGCTCACAGCTTGCCACTCTGTTAGTTGTTGCAATTGTTGGACTTGTAAACCTGAGTATTGCTTGTTAGACCTTCCACAGTATCTTCTTCAAGTGCCGTATCCATTCAAGATATTGGATATCATCATGCCAATAGTCTTTCTGTTCTTAACTCTTCAGAACAGTTCTTCCAAGGACATTCCAAACCAGTTTCTCAGGTTCTTCAGCCATGAAATCCAGGGCTTCTTTTCCCAGGGATCTTTCCTAGCATAGTGAGTTGGAGTATTCTATATTTCATGTCATCCCTCATGATATGTTCAAGGTATTGGAGCTTTCTTTGTTTAATGGTCTTAAATGTTCTTTATCCATCCAGCACAGCACTTCTACATTATTCACATGGTCAACCCATGATATTCTTATCAGCCACTTGTAAATCCACATTCCAGAAGCTTCAAATTTTTTTTGGGATGTTTTAGTCAATGTCCAAGTTTCAACTCCATATAACACTTGCTTTTTCTATTTGTATTTTAATCTCTACTTCAGGATACTACTTTTCATTTAACATACTCTCCAAATAGACAATTTTATCCATTCTTTCAATTTCTTGTGTTCCTGCCATTAGCTTACCATGAGTTGGTGCTCAATATTTAGTCTTCTTGGTGTTGAGATCCAAACTATATTCTGCACTTGTAGCTCTGATGCAATCCAGCATCAAATGAAGATCTGCAAGACTTGTGTCCAACAATACTGTGTCATCAGCATATTGGATCTGCATTGTAAACTGTGCCTCTCTGGTACCCATAGAATTCCAGAAGCCAAATTGTGTCTCATCTGTGCCTTCTTCACACTTCTTATAAATTCTACTATGGATGATTTTCAAGAGGACCTTAAGAGCATGATTCATAAGGCTAATTGTTCTGTACTCTTTACAGGACTTTGTGTTTGGTTTCTTCAGTAATGTAACAAAGGTTGATAGCCACCAATTGCTGAGAAGAATCCTTATGTCATAAATGGTGTTTAAAAGATCCATCAATTCTTTGTTGTTAACTTCAGAAATAAGTTTAAAAGTTTCTACTGGGGTGACATCTGGCCCTCTTGCTTTCCCATCTTTGGATCTTTGCAAAGCTCTTACAACCGCACTCTCCAGTATTGGTGCTCCAGTATTGCCATTTATGACAGGCTGTTCACTTCTTTCATCACTAAACAGCTCTCCTACATATTCTTTACATACATTGATCTTATTATTATCCCTTATTTCCACCACAAGATTCCCATCCTTGTCCTTTAGCAATGCATTTTTTTTGTTTTCTTCTGCCAATAACTTCCCTGATCTTTTTATGTACAGTATGTTGAAAAAATTGTGCCTATTTTGGTATTCCTCTATCTCAGCACATCTGTCAGCCATATAAACTTCCATTGCAGCTCTTATTTTGCACCAATCCACCTCTGTAGATCATTATATTTTTCCTTGTCCTGATTCTTATAGGTCCTTCTTATTTCCATTAAACTGAGTATGTCATCTGTCATCCATTCCTTCTTCTTATGGTTTGCAAAGGCATTTCTGTCTAACTTTCTGGGTTATATCTTTTATTATCCCTCATTTCTCTTCTACACATCTTTCCCTTGATCTTTTCTCATTTTGTCTAACTTCTCTCTCATTGTCTCTTTCACCGCTGTTCTACATTCTTTGTCCTTAAGGACATTGACATCAGAACCCATTTTCATTGTTTTAGTTATGTGTTTTGTACAATTTTAGGTGGAGACAACATATTAACGGGTTATGGCCCAATGAAATATCTACTCCAGGATAAGTCTTTGCTGGCAAGATGCTGTTACAAAATGATCTGTTTATAAGAGTAAAGTCTGTTTGATTTCTGACAATATTGTTTGGGCTGTCAGCAGGGGTCTTCCAAGTGTAAAGTCATCTGGGTGGCATCTTAAACCATGAATGAAGACCAAGAAGACATAGAACTCATAAAATACAAAAAGCTAGAATATTTCAGACATTATCAAAGATCTGGATACTGGTTTAGATGCAACACAATATCCAAGTTAAAATAGCAAGAGCCTCTGGTAGGAGAAAAATAAGGTAAAAGATCATTTTATGTATGCTGTTTATGAGGATATCTTCAGTTGAATAAGCACAGCTTTGGCTTTTTTCCCTAGCAACAGTGAAACAGTCTTTTCTCCTGATTCTGGCTAATTGGCAATGGTTCAGAAATGCATGAGACTGCCAGGTTCATGGCTTTTGTTTTAGTGTTCCTGAGAACTACAGCTTCCCAATGTAGGCTGTTCACAAAAATGCTGTGATTTGCACAGTTGCATGACTGCAAAAAGAAGTTTCCCAATTCATCTTTGTCATGTGAGGAGCACCTAGTGAGGCACCAGTTCACATAAATTAAATTCACCTCTATCAGATTTGGATAGACCCACAAACTCTCAAAATGCTTAGCTGGGGAAAGGTGTGCTTTCATCAAGTAGGACACAGTTTCTGGCATGTGACAGGTAGAATTCTCCACTCTCTGCTCAAACTTGACTTCTTGTGGTGGCATCATAACTACCACATGGGCACCCGTCACAACAAAATCAGACCATACGTACCTTAAATGTTCCCGTAAAAGGTGTAAATGAGTAAATCAGCTTTGTAAATGAGGAACCATGGATATACTGGGGCATTTGTTCTTTAGGCATTTATAACCACACCGTGGATTTTATGTGCTATAAACTATTTTTATCTTTACATTTACTTTACTATGCAAAGTACTGTGAGTTATTGCTTCTTGCAATTCTTTCCTTTCATATGATTTAGGTGCGCCGTGTTCTGTTCAGTTCTACATGTCCCAGTTTTGAGGTTCATATACATATATAAATGGCACACTTATTTCTAAAGAATAGACTCATATTACAAATCCAACTCCAAGACATTTAAAATGAGAGGAGAAAAATCCCAGAAAGGATCAGATTCTTCCCTAATGTAACTCCACTGAAGTCTATTTAAAACATTTCTGTGAACTTGTCATCAAATGCATGCAAAAGATTTCATCACTTTGAGCTTGATGGAATTACACCGGGGATGAACTAAGTCCTACATCTCTGCACGAAACTGCATTGCCAAATCCATCCCAAGCCACCAAGTCAGTTCAGTCATTCAACTTAAAAATATAAAAAGTAAGTCAAAGCTCTCATTTCACCATGCAAGCACTACTCAGATAGCACTTCTTCATGTTCCCAGAAGTCCTGTTTTAGATCTTCGTTCTCTGTTCTTGGCGTTGTTTTAAAGTTCTGTGGAACAGACCAAGCTCCTTGATCAGCTCTGTCTTTCAAAGTGCACGTGCTACCACCTTCGTGCCTTTTGCAAGTCCTGCTGTAGTTTGGTATACAACAAACCCATTAGTGGAGTGGATTGAAACTTGTGGTCTTAATAGGGTGGTTTTACTTTGATTTACTGTGCAGAAATTAATACTGACACTTAGTGGACAAGTTCGAAAGCAAGGAATTGCAAGTAGATAAATAGGGACCACTTCAGAGGGAAGGTAACAGCGTTTCGTGTGCTCCGGTGTCTAGTCATGCCTGCCACATGACCATGGAAACGTCTGCAGAAGCAGACAGCGCTGGCTCTTTGGCTTTGAAACAGAGATGAACACTGATCCCTAGAGTCGGATACGACTGGCTTTCGAGCAAAGGAAACTTTTACCTTTATCTAAGAGCCAGAGTGATGCTCAGGACAAACAATTTGGCTGGAAGTGTCATAAAAGCCATTGTAATCTCCTTATTCTATCCATCTAGAATTTCCCTAAAGGCTGGGAGCCTCTGTGGAAAGAGTGGAGTGAGGGTAGTAATCACTATTGTTTTTCTGATTTAATAAAATAAATATGACAAATGAAAGTATGTAAGTAATTGATTAATATTGCTTTTCTAATTTTTAAATCATTTTCATGTCAGAGATTACTCTGGGTTGAAAGGATTTTTGCAGGGGACACCCAAATGAGGGTTCTTTCATGTTCTCCCATTGTGGAGCTTTCAGGTATCAAACCCATATTTCCAGTCTCCAAGCCTAGTGCCTTAACCACTAAGCCACTGGAGGAGCTGCTCTAATTTTTAAAAACTGGGTGCACTCATTCAGGTTTATCATAGAACAAAGTGGGGCATTTTTCTGAGTAAGCATGGATATGATTGCTTTGTTAATCTGTTGTCTTCAAATTCATCCTTCTTTAAAGACTGAATGCATTTCATACCTGGGCAAGGTTTCAAATAGAAATGTGTGCATAGGCTTTGGGATGAAAATGCCTGAACAAGACAAATCCAGGATATCTATGTTACTAAAGGAGTTAAAGAAAATGCCAGCAATGCTCAGGTCAGTGATAGAGTGACCCTACAAATCATTTTGTACCTTGTTTTCAAATGGAGACTATAGTCAAAAAGCCAGAAGAAGACAGAAACTTGGAAGAACAGCTATGAAAGAAGTAGAGGAGATCATCATATGTAGAGATGTGTCACTAGAAATGAAAGCCAGGATTATCCCAAATTACTGTGTTTCTGATTACTATGTGTGGATTTCAAAGATAGACTGAAAACAATACTAGAAGGGAATTTTGCAGATGCCATGAACCAGTGGGTCCTTGACCAAGCCAAGTTCAAGCCTCTTTTTTAGAAGCAAAAATGATAAAACTGAAACTGTTGTTCTTTGAACACATCATGAGAAAGTAAGACTTGCTGGAAAAGACAACACTGCTAAGGAATGCTGAAACCAGCAGGAGAAGAGGAAGCTGAGACATGAGATGGATTGACTCTGCCTTGAATTTACAACCGAGCAGAGCTGTTAACGATAGGACATTTTGGGAATCATTCATAGGGTTTCCTTTATTCAAAGGGGATTTCATGGCCTATAACAATAACACAGATCAGTGGCATTTGCTTTGGTGTTTGGGGGTTAAAAATGCTGAGATTTGAACAGAAATACTTGGCTCCAGTTAGAATAGGAAAAAAAATCCTGAACAGAAAGAAGTTGACAATTGAAGGCCCAATAAAAGCCAAAACTCTCATAGAATCTCCAGTTGCTGAACCATGATGAGAGCTTAGATCGGTCTCATCAGCCTGTGTTTTTCCTTCCATTTTCCCGACCAAGGAGGCATTTTGTATTAAGGTACGGCACGGTGAAGTTGGAATATTGTGTATTAGACTACTAGTTGTGTTCTACACTTCTCTTGCTTTCTGTTTTATATAGTTATACTGAGGGCTTGTCTACATGGGGCATTAAGAGCTGGCTAGAACAAGCTAAATAGAGTTGCTAGGAGGCCTGATATGCCATTTGGAACAATCATTACATTCAAAGGGTAAATGGACCTGAAACAACCCTATTTGGTCCACAGCAGCCGACTGTTAATTTGATGATACCATGAAGTGGTTTAAGAAGAGAGCCATTTTTACAGTAGTACAGCAAATCCTGCTGTCAATTTGCCTGCTGTCAAAACTCACATTTGCTTTGCTAATACACATTTGCTTTCCATTAGCCTTTTAGATCTTTAACGTGATGCAGTGAACATTTGCAGCCCTAATACACACTTTAAAAAAATATGTTTCACCTCCTCCATGGAGCCAAAGAAGTGATTCATTTGCCAATAGAGTGAAGGGTCTCTCTTCCTGACACTTCATGATATTGGCAAATTAGAGAAAGGCTCACTTTTTGGTCTGTTACCAGGAATCACATCCAGTGGAAACAGATCAAACTAGAGTGAACCTATACACACACGCAAAGTACAGGCCATGACAGGGGGCGGAAAAGGGTAGGTGGTAATGCTCTGGGGACAATTTGGTTTGCTGTGACAATTACATCAAGTGATCACTGTTAAAAAAAAAAAAGATGAATCAACCGATCCCCACAGCATTCCAAACAACAGACTAAACACCATTGAATCACACCCTGAGTCTTCATTCCACTCAGGCAACTAACTAGAGACACTGAAAGATATCTTCCACACCCAGAAAGCATATTTGCCCCCATTCTTTGCCTTATTTTACTGTTTGATGCACAAGAGAACCACCATCTGTGAATTTACCTGCCTGCCATTTTTCTCACCATAACACAGGTCACCATCTCCTGCCATGACATCAAGGTACTGGTTTTTCCTTGCTGTGAATTTGCAGTGAAAACATAAATGCAGACACAAGCTCTCTCACACACAGCCTTCAGAACAACTTGGGGACATGAAAAGAGCATCATTTGAGTGTCCCCTGAGCAGAGTTTCTCCTGCAAAAAATCCTTTCAACTCAAAATAATTTCTGATACGAAATTATTACTGCATTCCAAATTACCAAGGTTAAGTGAATTTTAATCTTCAAAAAGGCATTAACAATTGTTCTAGACTGTGTACAATGAGTGTTCCCAAAATATTCAATTTCTTTTTGGCTTCCCCTCCTGGAACACATATGGACTACTTAATGGGAAGTTGACCCCTCATGCTCTGCTGCCCAATGGCTAAGAACAAATCCACATGTCAGCCTCTAGGAGTTATAGAGTATGTAAGCCCCAGAATATGAACCCAAAGATTTCCTTGAGCATTCTGATTGCTAAATACACATTCCAGATTCATAGTCCCCTTATTGAAGGTTCAAAGGGGCTTTGGCGAAGAAAGAGTAGCTTATGACAGACCTGGAGTACAGCTCTCTTCTATTATGGAGCTTTCAAACAGCATAAATTGTCAGATTGCATCTCCTCCTAGGACAGATCCTGTTGTCACTTACTTGCCTGTCTCATTGAACTGCCTGCAGTCTGGCTATGTTTTTAAATGGTCAAAATCAAAGCAACTGCTGCTGTTGCTCTTAATACTAACATATATGTCGGGACCTCAGTCTTTTATACAGTAGTACCTTGCATGAAGAAAAAGCTCCATTCCACAGAGCTCTTCATTATGCAGGAGTTTTTTTTTCATTATGCAGATCCAATTGGCGATACCCTGCATAATGAAAAAAAAGGTTGTTATATGGGATTTACATTAACCAGGGTGTACCCTGGTTAATGAAAGCCCGATATAACAAAAAAAAATCATTGTGTGAGGTATTGCGATTGCCTAATAAACACTTTGTTGTACGAATTTTTCATTATTCAAAGTGTTCATTATGTGGGGTACCACTGTAGTTCTACCTGCAGTTAATTCCATGCAGCCACCGGTTCAGGTAACATGTATGTACTAGGAATGCAATGAAGTATTTTGTTACAGAGCGCCACCTGTTCCTTTCTACCACACACAGAGAGAAGTATGCACACTCAGACACACCAAATTTTATATCCCAAAGTATATATATATCTTGATTTGTCCCAAAAACATTACTTTACAGTTAGTTGTCAAGGCTGTTGGATTTTCACTTCTTGCTATGTTCCCTGCCTTTCAAAAAGAGAGCATGTTGTCTATGAGAACCTGAGGTTACTCTCTTGTGTAAAAATGCATTGTATTGAAGCTCCTGGGTTTAATTTCCAACCTCATTTAAAAACAACAACCCTGGTTCAAATATAAACCTATTTCTATTTCCAATCTAGAAGAGGAAGGTGACATGAAAAAAAATCTCTCTTTATATGTTTGATAAATACTTGCACTATAAGTAACTGCTGGCCAAACTATTGATACTGGGTTAGATGTAAAGTAGTTGTGCCCAAACATTTTGGGCTGTGGGCTAGTCACATGGTTCGGCAGGTCGGTCATGTGGTTCCTCCCACCAGAAGCGGAAGTAAAACGTGCCTTGCAATCTGTTTTGCAACAGGATGAGATAGATTTTTTAGGCTGCATTTTTTCTCTGCTTAAACCAGGGGTGCCCAAGCTATGGCCTGTGGGCTGGATCTAGCCCACAACACCAATTCATCCACCCTGTGCCACCCTTGCCACTCCTGGAAGCAGAACTAAAATACCCCCAAATGGGCACGTTTTACTTCCGCATCCAGGAACAGCAAGGGCTGGGTAGGCCGGATGAATTGTGTTGAGGCCGGATCTGGAGAAACAAGTAGATTCCAGCCTCTCCATAGCTTCAGAAATACAGACTAGTGTTCCCAAGAAAAACCCTTTGTGCAATTGCATTCTTAACCCTGTTGCAAGAAAAAAAAATAAGAACCTATCTGTGCCCACAGTATTTTCAAAATAAGTATATTGTACATGAGCATGAAGCAGTTTTTCCATTTTTGTACTTGACAGAAAGAAAGTGTTTGAATGTATATTTTCTTTTCTCTTTTTTGGGAGGGGGGTTTGGGGGTTGGGGGTCCATTTCATTTTCTGTTCCAGACTTTTGTTGCTTTTGTTAATATTAATGAAAAATAAGCATTAGTTAATACTTTATGAAAAATCAAGTTACAATGACCCAAATTGAACATATCATCAATCCTTGCATGAACAAGTCTTCATTTATACCTTGTGCTTTGCCTGAAAATGATTCTTAGACAAAAAATGGCTGTTCTGTGGAGTGCATAACACTTCTTAATTGAGACGCTTCTTATTTCCTTGAGATTGGAGGCTTGTTATAAAAGTTGTACATTTTTGGTATTATACAAAAGGCTTGAGAATGTCAAGGGTACCAAAAATATTCAGACCTACATATTATCACTATGCCTTGTCTTTGTGTTTTGAACATTATCAGTAAGACCAGAAAATGAATTACAGTTGTTCCTCGCTTAAAGAGCATAATGTGCTCCACAGGATTGCTCTTTAAGCGAGTTTGCTCTTTAAGCGAAACACCATTGTAAGTGACCAATTGTGACTTCTGGTGGGGTGTGTGTGTTGCAAACCCTGATGTATTTGTTAAGCAAGTTTTTGTTTGGTTTTATTTGTTAAGCGAAGAGAACATTCAGAGAAAATTCTGCTCTTTAAACGAGTTACTCTTTAAGCGAGATGCTCTTTATGCGAGGTTTGACTGTAAAGGCATTCAGAGTGTATGTGGGGGAAGATTAAAATAAAAACTTTACAATTGCTAGTTTTTAGTGCCATATATTTTAGAAAGTGTCATCAGATATTTATATTCTGTCACTTCCTTAGACTGATTTTATACTTGGCAGCAATGACTGTAACTGTTACTTTATCCACATAAAAGGGGTATTCTGTTTGTCTAGAATTCTCTAGAAGGTCACTGGTATGTCCCTTTTTTGTTAACTTCTAGGTGGCAAGATTATCTTTTATCAATGATTCCTATTACAAAATGAATGCATCTGGATTATAGGAGTCCCAGGTTATTTATTTATTTATTTATTTAATATATATTGCCGCCCACTTGCCAATGCGATTCAGGGCAGCTTACAGTCAAAACAACAACAGTACAATAAAAATTATAAAATGCAACCATATAAAACAACCAAACCAAAACACAAACTAACTCCCGTCAGGCCGTTGTTGTGGTCCCAGAGGAGTGGGCAAGGTCCCCAGCCACTGCTAGGCTTTGGCATCTTCTTCCTTGGGCCATTGTTGTTGACATTTTCCCATAAGGTTCATCGTTCCTAGCTCATAACTTTGCTGGCTGCATTGAATCCGGTCCCAGACCTGGGAGTTAGAGTCCTATGAATTCTGAACAAATTATTGCATTATATTGTCAGATAACTGAATGCCTTAAGGAAACAAAGAAGTTTCCTTGTCTTTTTTGAAACTAGTTGAAAAACATAACAGACTTTAACATCTTATAGTGGAAATGCAGAGCAAATTGGCAATATTGCAAGTGTGTTCCTGGTGTGGCAGGTCCTTTATTGCATGCCTGTTCTTGCATTCATTGTGAGACTAATCACCCAACCAGCTGTACAACAGAGAGTCTGCCAAACTACAGGGAGACTTATATGATTGTCCTTCTACTCAGTTCTGCTGCAGTAGGACATTGTAAGAGGTCTTGATAGTAACATTATTACAGGGACATGCCTTTCTCAGCAATGGTATTTAGATTAATTACACTATATGGTTCATGTGTCTCAAAGTTTTTAAATCCAGCAGTTTTAAATATGTTGACTGTTATCTATGTAATATATTTTAAAAAGTGGTGAGATAGAAGGAAGTAACAAGGAATTCTTAAAACGTGAATAAGGTTGTCCTTCAAAGTTAGAAGTCATAAACCTCAACTTTAGACCATAATGTCTGCTAATTTGGGCTATCTTGATTTACCAGTAGGTTATGCTACAGCTTAGAGCTCGTACCAGAGATAGGTTTTAGATGTCTAGGGATGTGTATGGGGAAAACTTTCAGGTTTAACTCATTTTTTGTTCTTCTTGGGGTGCACCTCAAATATTTTTGGTTCATTTGAGTACCAGTCCTTTCATTAAAGACAAAATAGATAGGATCTGGCAAGTTCTTTACATATCAATTTTCTTTATTTGTCTTTCTCTTGGTATCCAATTAAAGTACTACAAAACTTTCAAAACTACTTTAAAATATACACAGACAAGGCAACAGGGAATCATATATCCCAAAAGAAATTGTCAACAATGAGAAAGAGAAATACAGTAAACTATCATCAGATAGTGTTGCCATAATTCTCTCCCACCAAACCAGGACATCCACATGACATCATTGCATTTGTCGAGCTGTGCATGTGTCAGACAGGGCTTGAGCTAATAAGAAGTACAGTTGAGGCTTGAGCTAATAAGAAGTACAGTTCAACAAAATCTAGAGGTCCTTACATTGCTCATCCCTGTGGTACACAAATAATTAACAAGGATGGAGGGATAAGGCTCTTCTAAGTTAGATAGCAAAGCACTCTTCTGTTGATCCTGAAGGACTACTAACACTGGCATCTCTGGTTTGAAAGGGATAGGATGTGGATTCCCACATTTATTTTGCTCGTGGGGGTAGGGTGGGAGTGAAATAATGCTGCAGCCCCCTGAGGCCTCCTCTGAAGCACCAGTTTGGCCTCCTCTATCAACAGCATGCTCACCATTGCGGTGCCGAGGTGGTAAGGTCTCCATGGTAACTTTATCCTGCTGGCAGCAGATTCCTCAAGACTGATCCCATCCACCCCACCTGCCTTCCTGCCCGCTTCACACCAACAACAAATGCCTGGCTGAAATCACATGCACGCATGCAGTGATCCCATCATAGGAAGGAAACAAAACAAAAAGATAAAATCCCAATCTTGTGGCACCTTAAAGACTAACTGCTGTGTTTTAATGTGAGTGTTTGAGGATCAAGTCCACTTTGGACTGTAAATGGAAATGAGCATCAGACCTGCTAAAAATCTAGGACTTGTACATGTTTTTTCTTGACCTACTCGGGACAATTTCCCCGAGTTTGAATCCGGGAAAATCCTGGGAAAACAGGACATATGGCATCCCTATCATCAGTCCTATGCAGGCACTAAAAGTACTTTACAGTTTGTGTTTACTATCACCATCTTCATGATCCTCATCAATTCAGAAGGAACTATCCAGGTAACAAAGAACAATCATTGTTATCATCTCTTTCATCAGATCTATATACGGCAGCTCTACATTATAGTCATCATCATCAATTTACGATCAATTATCATGGCAATCAGCAGCCAGTGCAACATACACTGACCAGTTCTATAGGACCACATGAGTAATCTTTGGGAGCACAATAGCAATTACACTTATATACCACCCCATAGCGCTTAATGCATTTTGGGCAATTTACAGGCAATTAGCATTTTGTCCCCAACATGCTGAGTACAAGAGAGGATGTTGCAAGTAGATCACTGAGCACATTCAGAATTTTGAACAAAAATGGTTGTCATGGGAAAAATTTCCCAAGTTAGCAAAATGGCTGCTGTGGAGGGCATGAACTTGTTGCAAAGCACTTATTTTGCAGAAGCAAACATAGCTATAAAACCAGTGAGGCCAGCCCTCAATCTGAGTAAAAGGCAGAAGTAGGGTCTGAACTCTATCACAATTTATTATTAATTGAATGTTTGTTTTCATAGTAAAACAGATAAGCAGTCCCTTCATATTTAATTCCTTGTTTACATAATATTTGGCATTTGCAGAGCAAGTTGGTCTTTGGATGTCCTTATTTTCATGGTTTTTTTTAAATCACGTCAGAAGCACACAAAGGTGTTTTCTGAGTTGAAAGGATTTTTGCTGGAAGAACTCTGCTCAGGGGACACCTGAATGAAACTCCTTTCATGTGCCCAAGATCTTACCGCACCAAAATGGTCCCTATTTATCTACTTGCAATTTCTTGCTTTCAAACTGCTAGGTTGACAGGAGCTGGGACAAAGATGGGCGCTCATTCTGTCAAGCAGTACTCAGGTCTTGAACTGCTGACTTGTTGACCTTCCAGCTAACAAGGCAAGCTTCTTAACCACTGAGCCACCACAGTCCCTTATTTGAATGTTGACAGCAAGATACAAGACATTTTCTGTAGGCCAATTCCTCCCCTTCCCCCCATTCATGTGGACCTTTTAGGAAAGAAATTTCCCTTTTACCTCAAAACTGCATTATTTTCATAGAATAAAAAGATGACTATTAGAATCAGAAGACTATAAAATATTTTAAGGGGGTGGCATATTTTTAGAGAGCATAAAGGTATCTAGCACTAGAATTCATTTTTTAAAAAATCAGTACAATAAGTAGCAAAACAAACTGGTTTAAAGTGGATTCTACATCTGAAACATCCAAATACAGTACAAATTCTAAGATTTAAAAAAGATGCAAATGACAAACATGTTGTCCAACCGAGAATATTTATTAACTAAATAATCTAATAATAAAGAAAATAACTACCTGATTAATTGTTACAAAATTAAAATTAAAATAAAACTGTCTGGATCTGTGCTTTGCAAAAGTACCATTACTGTCTGTGCAGTTGTTTAACAAGGATTTAATTGGAAAGATAAGTGAATGCACATTTAAAAGTATTGTTAATTTGCTTTATAATCACCCAATCCTTCACAGTATTGACAGCACCAGGCAAAACCCCTCTCTCTTTTACAAGTATTATTTTCCATATGTGCACAATAAATTCTGATGCTGTAATTGGAAATTTTATGGATTCTAACATACCTTCAGCATTGGATTTATAAGTGCTGCATCTCTTTTCAAAAGGTAACTTACTAGTATTATTATTTGTCACAATTAGTAGTTAAATATAACTGCAATACTGCCCCCAGTTATATATACATTAAGACAATTGATTGCACTAGGTCTTATGTATGCCATTAGATGTACACACAATTCAGCCATCCTGTAATGTCTGTAGCCAACTTTTTTGGACACATTACTTTAACCATTTAAGATATTACCCTGTGATGAAGAATAATCCTATTTATTCTGAAGTATGAATAGCTGAGTGCTTTTGTATTTTCTATAAACTACTGAGCTATACCATGCTTTACATGGCTCACTTGAGCCTAAGAAAGTAAAAGAGATGAGCAGCAGAACATTTTAGAGGAAGCTGTCCATGCTCCTTAAAAAAAAAAAAAAAAAAGGTTTTTGTTTTAGAAAAATATGAAACTTCTCCAGATTTTTTCCAGAAAATCTGACAGAGCCAAGTATGATGTGCTGCTCTCATTCAGGAGAAAAGCTTGAATCGTTGCTGTTTTTGAAATTCCCACTGCAGTATTGAAGTTGCCTTTGAAACGGTCCCATCAGGTCAGTGAAAATGAGCAGGGTGTTTTTCACAGCAAGATTTAAAAAAGAAGAAGGCAGTCGCTAGATTTCATAGCTGTGTGTGCTTTTTAAAAAGGAAGAAGAAAACAAGGACAGGCTGAAAAACACCCAGCCGTTTTCTGTGACCCAACATATCCATTTCAAAGATAGCCAGTAGCTTCAGTCATCTGAGAGTTAACAAAGGCTTCATAGCAGAGAAGTTTCAGTGCAGGTTAAGAAAGCCATAGAGTACTTCAGCACTTTTAATGGGCCAGGAGGATCCTGAAGTCTGAAGCATTTTTAATACCTAGTAAGGCTGACAGGAAAATGTTGTATGTTCAAGAACTAAGAAATCCTCTCTGATCATCAACATTTAGTTTTCATTCTCTCTCCCTCTCTCAAACCTCCATTTATCCTTTGGGATCATATAGGGAGATTAAGTGTAGCCAATAAATTTAATGTTATACAAGGTTGAACAGATTTCGTTTGCTAAACACCAGAACTCCTCATGCATGTTTCAAGAGGAATGCTTATGAAATCATTGATTATGGTGGATTTTATATTGGATAACTGTTTGTTTGTTTTCCCATTGTTGTCTTTTAAGAAACCTTAAACACTGATTGCAGTAGATCTGTCCATAATGATTTAGGGGCATAGTGGTACCAAAGGAGGAAGAGAAACTCACATTGACCAGTTTTGTTTGCAAATTTATCTAGTTTGTGTCATGTAAAAGCTCATCCAGCTCTCTCTTACCTTTTTATTATTGGTAGGAAATTGCAAGCATCTGTTTTTCTTTTTCTTCCTCAGGAAAAACTCAGTTTTTCTTTAAGTATGAAACTAAAATGCATACCTTTGGGAAAATAATTAATTAATTAATTAATTTAGCCTTTGTGAAAGAGACATAAAATATGCATACAATAAGAAAAATGTGTTTAAAAGTAAGTACATTAGGGGAAAGGTGCTCCAAAGTATGCATGGATTTCCAGACAAGGAATAAAAACAATGGCTTGTTTCTCATTCAGTATTTATGTATGAAGATTTCCAACTGCAGAAATGATCGCAGTGATCAGGTGAGGTGTATATTGCACAAACACATGTTATTGCTCAATTTTGTCATACTTCTAGGCATACAACCACATGGTAGTCACCGTGGCAAATCATTTCACACAGTTGGAGCTCTGGATGTGAACATTTGACAATCTGACACAAAACAATGAGAAATAAGAAAATGCAGGTGGGAATTTGAGAAATACAATAAAATGAAGATGGATACATTATCACATTGGTTACAGAAGGCAGTTTTCTATGCCAGGTTACTCCCACTGCATTCATGAGTCAATTCATAGATGACAGTTCCCATCCCACTATATGCAACACTGAGCCACTTGTCTCAGATGGAAGGGGTAGAAGAACAGTGTGTCACTATTTCATCAAGGCTTGTTACTGTTACCATTCTCGCACCAGTTCAGAATTCATGTTCACTTAGTTTCAGAAGTGATTTGTTCTCTTTCTTTGGCAGCCTCTCTCAAATTCTTTAAACATACAGTACTGCAAAGAATATTACTAGCAGGCAGTATTTAAGTTGCAGTTTGGAAAGTCCACCTGACAGATGATGCCCCCTTGGCTCATATAAACTAGCACAACAGATCAATTCCACAATCACATTGTGGACACTCCACAGAACAACTGGAGGCTTCCATGTGTTGTTATTTCTAATGGAATACTACTACTGATGCAAACAACACTTCAGTCTTTATCAACTATTTTAATGTGTTCACAATGATAGGATGCCACACTTAATGAAAACCAGAGGAACATTTACTTCAGCTTCCTAGGAGGTCCATTGAATGGTCACTACAATCATGGATACCTTATCATAGTTACTCTAGGCTGCCCTAGATAGAACCAAGATTGCTGCTGATACTCATGTTGGCAAATTGATATTGATGCAGGCAGCTTGTCTATTTAAAAATTGCTTTAAAAATCTGTAGCGGTAAAGAGAGTGCTCATTAAGTATGGAGACCAAAAGAAGCATTTGATTTGTTCTCCAGACAGTCTTCACTGCAGGTGAAACTACAGTGGCTGAGTTCACACAAGTAATGTTATGTACACAGGACTACATGACATAGGTGTATGATGCTGTACTTCCTGTTTCAAGCTACAGGGTTCAAGGGTACATAACACACTCTGTATTAATACTTATATTCTGTTGTCATAACTTTGGTTCAGTGCATCAGACATGGTCCTGCTGACAGTGTGTAGTATTTTGCTTAGTGTGTTACTCTGAAATGCTAAACTTGCAGAATACCATGCTTGCCTGCCTCTCCCATCTTGCCAAGGGCTTTGCAGGAGAAACTGAATTGTTGTTATTTACATTTATGTACCACCCCGTAGTGCTAAGCAATTTCTGGGCAGTTCACAAGGTAATTACTTGAATTTAAAAATACAGTTTTTCCCAACAAGATGGGCGCAGTTGGTACATCACCACAGATCATCCATGGCTGTTGTTTTTTGCACAACCATAATTGTGACATTGCACTGGTCATGATTTAGACCCTTCTTAGTAGACTATCCAGTCAGGCTGTAATTCACTTTGCAAATAGCTGATTGCTGAGATCAAATTAGTTTGCCTTGCTTTCTATATCCTATTTCTACAAATTTACTGAGATAACTAAAGTAACATTGTAAGAGGTCAGTAACAGATTTATAGTAGGAACATATAGCAATATTGAACAATATAGGACTTACCATGCAGTCTTACAGTGAGGTAAAAAGTAACAACTCCTGTAGGTTAATTCACATGCTTTGATTTTGGGGAAGTCTTGGGTTCAAGTTTTCTATTCAGAAAAGGATTTGTACACATATTTTAGACTTCAGTAAATACTGAAGTTTATTATGATCTCCAGAAAGTGAGAAGAAAGTAAACTATTTAGAGAGCAAAAGTCAAGTCTTTCCCTCTCCAGCTCTCATTTCCTCTTCTTTCTCACACCATCCATACACATCTCATTACCCTCAAAAACCAGACATGCTGTCCAATTTCAAGTATTGACCTGATAGTGCGCAAATATGGCTCAAATCTGTGTTCATTTTTTTTGGCACTTAGGGCCACATTGGAAGGTGACCAACTGCTCAAGATTGGCAGCTAATTTACATATTTGTTAATGCCAATAAAATTTGCATTAATTTGCAATATGTTTACTTTTTGAATATTTTCATAACTTTGTCGAGTGCCCATTTCAAAACTGCAAACATACAGCCTGAACAAATGCTTGTTCTCTTTGTTGCTAAAGTTATCAAATTGCATTCATTTGCATTATAAATCTGATTTTTCATATGAAGTAATAACCACCCCCTCAAAAGAGGGGGGCTAACATCCCCCATGAAGTTATTCTGCTCTCACATATTATTGAAATGAATGCAAATGGCATATATATGGTACTTGTTCAGAAAAACTCATCAATCCAGATTAACACTGACTACTAACCAGTGTCTTTCCTGGGTTGCCTGAGATCCTTTATACTAGAGATGGCTAGTAATGAGCTTGGGATTTTTTAACTTATAACTGAACTCCCTAGGCCACATGACTCTGCAGAGCCATGAAGAAACCTAATAAGCTGTCACGCAATCTTACTAAATCTATGCCATTAGTATAATCAGAAAGTCCTGAAATCTAGAATCAACATGATAAGGCAGATATTTTTAAATACCTGAACTTGATGCATGGATGTTCCTACCTACCAGAACTCAAGTCAACAAGATGATTCTGGCATATATTGTTGCAAACTCTTTGGAAGAAGGGTAAGGTAAAATACATGTTATGCTTTATTTTTATGTACCACCTGTATTGTTCCTTCCAGCCATATAGGTAAAGATAAAGATCTCCCTTGCTTGAAAGCCAGTTGTATACAACTCAAGGGTTAGGTGCTCATCTCCATTTACAGCCAAAGAGGCAACACTTTCTGTGTCTGCAGATGTTTCTGTGGACATGTGGCAGGCATGACTAGATGTCGGAGTGCACAGAATGCTGTTACCTTTAATGTATTGTTAAAGAGATGTGAAGAGGTAGAATGATTTAAAAAGAGGAAAGTATTTGTCAGGGCTAATTTACTTAAGATATTACCTCTGGCTAGTTTCTTCCTGCCTCGTGGCTTGCAAGGGTTGAGGAACCTTCTCCATTCTGGGAGAAACATACATGTATGTCTGTTCACACCAAAATATCTTAAGTACACCTCGTGCCAGCAGTTCTTAAAATATCTTGCTCATTTCCTTCTGTTTGTGCAGATCTCAGTTGCTTCCACAAAAGAAAGAGCAAGGTTGCAGATTTATTTAGTGCACCATCAGTTTCAGCACACATTGATTTAATCTGGTAGTGCTTCTCTTCCTGACATATTACCCAGAATTTTTTGAATGGAATCCTGGTGCATGCTTGGTTTTGATACTTAATCAGTCCTTTCCTGCTCATTATGTTTCCAGTGTTAAACATTTCACATGCCCGGGTCTGATCCAGACTTGGCCTCAGCTCAACAGGAATTTGGCCACCAAAAAGACACTCAAATGCCTCAGGACAGAAGAAGACATTTCCCCCTGAGCTCTAGTGGTTGTTGGCAGAAAAAGCTCAAAACCTGGAGGAGCTTCTGGCTCTCATGTCTTTCATTAGCACACCACTGAAAAGCAAATGTGCTTCAGATGACTTCAGATTAAAGGCCTGTGCTCAGCATCATAAAGGTCCCTGAAATGTGTGGGAATGAAAGGATAAAGTGAAGCAATGTGTGGGGTCCTGTCAGCAAGTCAGAGGATCAAAGAATTAATGAGGAAGAGATGTTATCATGAAGAAAGCTATGGAAGAAGAATAAGCAAAAGCAGGTGCTGGCCACATGGAAGTGAATGAGATAGCATGTTGCCACATTAAAATCTTTATGATTTAAATTTTTATTTACTTACTGCTATTTATTCTTTATTTTAATTTTTGCTATAGCTAAATAGGAGTTGCCAGGAGGCTTGTCGCCCTCTCTACAACACTCCTGCTCAGCAACACATTGTATGAAATTAAGATTCCTACAACATAGAAACTTATTTGGCCAAAATTCCATTAAGATAAGGAGTGCCAATTTTCAAGTAACAATGCATTGGGTTATAATGTAAATATGAGCTGTAACTTGGGTCTAAGGATCAGGACACATATTAAGGAAGTTCCTCAGTTTAGAAAGGTATCACTCTAGGCACATTGCTTTTAGTGTGATATGCTGGAAATGTCAAATATGTATATAAAGCCATGTTATTTTTCTGCTGAGCAATTATGGGAGGAAAAGACAACTAATGCATAAGCTCGTATTATAATAAACAGACAGTATTTTACTCCAAAAGGTGCATTGCTTCTAGATATGGAATCAGCATCTTATTTAGTAATGTTCAGATTTACTGAAATCAACATAGTTGTACACCTCCATAAACCATTGACCCTGGACTGGCAGCGGTTATATAATCGGAACATTTTCTCCAGCATCCTTGCTGAGCCTTGTTTCTTCTACGTATTGCTCTGTTCATAGTGATTCCTCTCTCACTGACTTGACATTTGGAGACAGTAAGGAGGAGGTGTGAGTAGAAATGGCAAATTTGCAAGGGGAAAATGAATTGACCCGTGCAAGAAACTCTCTGGGTAACATTGGACGAGTCACTCTCTCTCAGTCTGAAGTACTTCACAGGGTTGTTTTGAGGATAAAGTGGGGGAAGAAGGGAACCATGAATGACGCCTTAGGTCTGAGGAGGAAAGGAAAGATATACATCCATTAATAAATGAAAAGATGTGGCTTTGTAAGATTTAAACCCAATCACTGGGTCTGGCAAAATAAATTTTAGAGATGGTATTAATCCCAGAATGAGATTCTCTGCCTTCTGAGCCACATCGTCATCTCAACTAAAATGTGGCTGAGCATTTTTCACATAGATCATAATGTCACGTGTAAATACAGCCTATGTTGTTTGAGAATCCTAAGTCTAGCAGTGTGTATTTTATCATGCTGTAGAAGAGTAGTTTTCCATCTCCACCCATGCTGATGTTCTTGACTTCAGGTCGCAGTTTTATCTGGGACCATACCAGCTAGGGCTTCTAGAAACATCTGGGAGGCAAAAGGATGAAAACCACTGTTATGTGTATGATTATGATTATGTAGGGAGATGTAGTTAAAGGATACCTTTAAAAAATGAATCTCTGCTAGTTGGTAGAACAATATTAAAGTATATTCAGTATATCTTATTAGAGTGGCTGTCTGCTGAATTTTAGAAAAAGTGATTCTATTTTGGGGCTTTTAAGACTTTCAACACTGTTTTGAAATTAAATTTCTCCTGTACAAATAAGATGTATATTTATATTTTCTCAAGTCTGAGGAAACATTGAAACGTAAGTTATATAATTGCAAGCTGATGTATTCAGAACTAAAAAAGTAAATAAATTCAGTAACTTTGTTTCCGCACGTAGACAAGCCTAAATAAAAATTGCAAACTTAAACATCCCTGAATATATTTTATGTTAATAGATGCACTGATATGAAATGCATCTAATTACATAATGTATTGTTAGCCATTTTCTTTAGCATCCTATTAACATTTAATAATGGCAACATTTTGTAGTATCCACAGCAAAAGCTCTTCTTTTACCAGCAGAACTAAGAAACAAGCAAACTAGCATTATTGATCTACTGCGTATTTGTCTAGCTAAAAATACTGAAAAATACTGAATAGAAGCAGGTGTTGTCATGTGAAATTTATACTGTGCTATTATGGGAAGTGGATGTAAATAACATGTAAGAAATATAAGCATGTGTACTATATAGGATCTTGTCAAAGTTAACTGCATGATTTAACTATTTATTACAGATTCAGACTTTAAACTGTTCCTTAGGTTAGATCACAGAAAGTGTTGGATATAATAACTAGTGTTAATTCAGTGCAAGAAATGGTAAGTGGAATGCACTAATAAGTATGGCCAGAATCTTATTGCTTACATATGCTGGCATGTGTGTGACTACCTAAATCACACTGTATGCCACCAGTATGGAATCTCTGCTTGTGAATCATGCGAGTCATGTGACTTGATGTGTAATGGGGAAACAGCTCTACAACTACTGGCAATTTGCCATTGTGCTTTAAGCCATTATACTACTACTGGCATACATAAGCATTGCACCTAAGATAATGTGGAGTAGGGGATAAATGTAGGATGGGGTGGTTAGTTCAGTGGTTGAAGCCCTGTTCCTTATTACAAATCCTATGAAGAATTGGCTGGAAAAGGCATTGACCTGTGAAGAATGTATTGGTTTCGTTTGCAATAGGATAGGCAATAAAATGAAAACAATGAATGGGAAAAACAAGAGTGGGGACTTCCTAATCATTGGAAGATACCTCTGGTGTTTCACTAAGTCTCTGTAAAGAATCTTGGCATAGTGCAACTTGGAAAATGGTTAAGAATTAGAAAAGTTTCAATTTCTCTTCACAGTCCTGCATTGATCTTTGACCACTCACTACCTGTTCACACTAACCTACTACATGGGGTTGGTTTGGGTTAAAATGAGATGGAGGAAAATACTGGCTGGCTCCATGTCCTCTCAATGATTATAATCAGGAGGTTCAGCTTGGGAAGATGGTTTCATTACCATGGGTGCAATGGTGTGGTGTTTCACAGGCGAGGATGCTCTTCTCAATGCTGTTCAACATCTACATGAAGCCACTAAGTGAGGTCATTCTGTATCTCTCCTTTACATCATTGGCAGTGGATGTTGCTCAAGTCCTAGAATTTTCCCTGACTTTGATACTGGACCAGATGAGGACTAACATATTGAGACTGGGCAGCTAACAAATTAACATACACATTAAAGCATGCTAAAAGATCTGGGAATCATACTGGACCTGGATCTCTTTATAGAGAAACAAATGACAGCCATAGTCAGGTATGCATTTTTTCCATCTTAGCCAGAGAGTTTAGTTTTGCTCATTCCTTGTCACAGGTTCATGCATTGGTAATCTGTAGAACTGATTAAGGCATTCTATGTGGGGCTATCTTTGAAGATGGTACAGAAGCTGCATGAGGTGAAGAATGGAGCTGCCTGGCTGGGGTCAGGAATTTGGAGGACTATCCAAGTTTTCTTGACCCTGGTCCAGTTACATTAGCTAGGTTTTAATATTGACATAGAAGCCCTAAATGGTCTAGGACAGGGGTTCTCAATTTATGGCCTGTGGGCTGGATTTGGCCCATGGTGCCAAATCAACTAGCCTATGCCTTGGCTCCAGCTGCCGCCGCCACTGCCACCACCACCACCACCACTAGAATTGGCTGAGGATTCATTTACAGCTGTTATAAACACATTTACAACAGCCATGGATGCATTTACAACAGCTGTAAATGAGTCCACAACCAATTCTGGCAGTGGTGGCAGTAGCTGGCCCACCAGTCTGGCCCACCAACTGTCTGAGGGAGCGTGACCTGACCCCCGACTTCAAAAGGCTGAGAATCCCTGGTCTAGGACCTTGGTATTTGACAGGACATTTCTCTCTGGCAAAAAGGTGCCCAGACAACTAGGCTTTTCCAGGTTTGTGGGCTGCAGTGCCTAAAGGTAAAGTAAAGGTTTCCCTTGCTCAAAAGCCAGTCATATCCAACTCTAGGGGTCAGTGCTCATCTCTGTTTCTAAGCCGAAGAGCCAGTGCTGTCTGCTTCTGCAGACGTTTCCATGGTCATGTGACAGGCATGACTAGACACCGGAGCGCATGGAACGCTGTTACCTTCAAGGAGGAAGTCATATGCAGCATATTTAGACATCTGCAGCCCATAAATGTTGATATCATTCCTAAACGCAGAAAAGCCTCCCCATCTAACAGCATCAGCAGTAAATATAACCCTTCTTTTTCCACAATTATAACGTATCCTTTCCACAATCAAATCAAAGGACTTTCTTGCTTTCGAACTGCTAGGTTGGCAGGAGCTGGGACAGAGACGGGAGCTCATTCCGTCCTGCAGTACTCGGGAATCGAACTGCTGACCTTCCACCTCCCAGTCAGCGTCTTAGTGACTTGAGTCACTGCCTACACAGAAGGAATTCCAGAAAGCTGCAACTAGGAATTGAACTTTCTTGATGGTGCTTTCCAATTGTTCATTCATCAGGCTACCAGCCTTCAGGTGTTCTTCAAACTCATAAAAGCAGAGCTATATAAGGAGGCATTTGGTTCCATCTCACCCCTTATTTAATTTCAGTTAGACCTTTTTCTTCTTCCACTGCTTGATTTATGTTTTGGCGACTGTCATCAAGTTCATGTTTCATTTAATTTTACTTATAACATATAAGTAATATATGTTGTGGATTCAGATTGATGTGTTTTCTTTGTTGTCTTGCTTCACTTTTTTAAATATCCATAGTAAATATTACTTTAGATGGACAGCATAGAAATAAAATGAAATCAGTATCTTGTTGCAAAATCTTTGGAAGAGGGTAAGGTAAAATACATATACTGTATATGGGGTTTCCAGATATCTCTCTTGGTAGTCTAAACAAAAAAAAACTACTTTATTTCATAAATGTGGTCACTTTATGAAAGCTGTGGCCATTAATTCCTGTCTTAGGTTGCAAGGTGAATTACTTTTGACCAATAGGATAGTTGTTAGTTCACTCCTATAAGAATATAGCACCTCACTGTTCCTCATTGTGGCTCTTTCCCCTGTACCAAGCAGTTGCCAAAACTGTCCTTGAGTGTCAAACTGTTGAGTCTGAAGGTACATCTAAAATAAAACACTGGTCAGAATCCTATTGGCTTACACAATCATGTAAGGGCATGATAAGAGGTAGGATATGTTTCTAGGCCATCTGTTGTATACTACTCCTTTCTTGATTGCACTATTGATGGTGCAGCTGGTTGTGTGACCAGAAACATGACAACCAGCAAAGGGAAGTCAAAAGCATTTATGTGACTGAATGGTTTTCTGCAGGATTTTCACCACTGTATCCCTTCTTTCTATGAGCAAGTGGATAAACCTGGTGACAGAATGCCTCAAGACCTATACCTTATCTATGAGGTCTTTTCTTGCATTCTTCATAGCAGTAAGAACTGTGAGCCTTAACAAGGGAAGCAAAAAATGGTAATGCAAAACAGCTGCCATCCACTGCTTTTTCCTCTGACCTGTGTACAAATCTGGTTCAATCCACATACAAATGGGAAAGTTAGGGTTGTCATCTTCTTTGCCACAAATTGGTACCCTTAATAATAGTTACAACAGAGGTGACAAAGGCTAATTAGGCTCTGAGCAGTAGTAGCAGAAGGAAGATTCTACTGCCAACTTTGGTTGATTAAACACACACACTCCATACAGACAAACCTTTGCTTGCTTCTGTAAGTGCTAACATTAAATTAAAAAGAAAGATGGTTAAGTAAGAGACATCTTTAAAATAGGCCAAAAAAATCCACAAGTATTGTGGGTAACTTTTGTTTTTGAAAATGCAGTTGTTGTTTTGATTTAGTTTTTAAATTACAGTGATAGAAAGAAAGCTCCAATCATCCATACTTCTTCTGTTTATCCAAACTTCTTTTCTAATTTCTGTTTTCAGCACAATATTTTAACCTTAGCAAAAGCTAAAGATTTGGGATAATGTTCTTTTTAAAATGTAGCTTTAAAAAATAGTTCCCCACGGATTGCCTGTTGCTATAGCTTTTCTATATTCCAAAGTCCCCATAAATATTTGATTTGTGTGGTGCTGTCCATGCTGCATCTTCTCTCTGCCAGTAAGAGGCATGATTGCACTAAATTGGAAGCAGCAAGCTTCAACAGTTTGTCTGTTTTTTTAAAAAAATTCCCTGGGATGGGTGGGTGGGGTAGCTTTCAGCTTTTCACTTAACATTAGTTGGGTTTAGTTCCAGTGACAATCATTGCCTGCGTAAAGTTCCCTTTCATTAGTTCCTGCTTTTGAGTGTATCATACTCTTCTGATAAGCATTTCTAACTTGCTCCCAACTAACCAACAAACAACTGAAATCTGGATAAATAGAATTACAAATCATCCACTTGGGAGGTAGAAAAATAGGACAGAAATAATTACCCATGCAAGTATATTTGTTCTTATTTCTTATTAGATTTTTCCATCACCCAGTCTAAATCAAGACTTAAAATAGCTATACTGTAGTTGTCAAACTGATAGTTCAAGGAGGAAGTCATATGCAGCATATTTAGATATCTTCAGCCCATAAATGTTGATATCATTCCTAAACGCAGAAAAGCCTCCCCATCTAACAGCATCAGCAGTAAAGAATCATAACCCTTCTTTTTCCACAATTATAACTTATCCTTTCCACAATCAAATCAATGGACTTTCAATATCAGTAGATTTGGAAGATGCATAGATCAGTGTTTGTAATATCTTTCATTGTAAATCTTTTCAGAAATAGTATAATGTTTGGCAAGGACAATGGCAGTTTTGCAAAAGCTACCAAACAGCCTTTTATTTTATTTTATTTTATTTTATTGTAAATAAGATCTCTGACTATGAAATAGTGTTTTAAAATAAGAAATGCCTACCAGCATCCTGTAAAAAAAGATGCCAATTAAATACTGAATGATCGTAACTCCTTCCACAAAAACTTTAAACTGCTTTCAGTCTTCCCTCCCGCAACTACTACAGATCTTTGATGCTCTTCATTAAAAGAGCAATAGAAAACGAAACTGTTCCAATAACTTCACAGCCATTCTTAGTGTACTAGAAAATGGGTTGGATGGTTTATGGTAAAATTACATGCAACATTTTCTTCCCACTATTAAGAAATGTGCCATTTATGATCTAGTAGTATAAGGAAAGACGCTGTTTGTACAACACATTTCTAAAGCTGTGCAGATATCTGTGTACCGCTCTATATAAAAGAATGCCAAGAACTATTTGAGGGGCCTGTAATATAAACAATATGTTTCTGACATTATGAGTTTATCATGCAAATATAATTGTCTTCTTACAAAAGAGTAATGAAAGCAGAAGTTATATGTTGTGGATCCATTTTGAATTATTTTTGTACAATGTATTAAATGAAGCCAAGAAGTCATCTTACCACAATAGGAGTATTATTACATTGCCATTTGTTAATTTGTTTGTTTTTACTAGTAGTTTCAACTCTTTCTGAAATGAGCTGTAACTTTTAGAATTTGGAAATGTTGTTCACTTTCGGAGAAAAGGCTAATTCAAATCGAGAAGTTAGGGAAGGGTATGTGAGGTATACAATAACATTCTCCTGAATGTTGGAAGTATTTGATCTGTTTATGTTGTGATTTCTACAGAATCTGATTTTTGATATCAGTTACTTATTTTCTTACTTATTTGTTTGTTTGTTTTTACATTGAACTTGCTTGCTGTAGCTTGTGTGGTATACCTGCTTATCTCTTTGTTTATAAGTAGAACAGATTATACTCACAGTTAGTGGAAGAATGGTAAGTGATCCCTTTTTTAAAAGGATTGCATCTCTTTAGGATGGCTTCTTTTCCATTATATTTTGCAGTATGTTCAAATCTGGCAGCAGAAACGACAACAAACATACACATTTTGTTAGGTTAATAGTATATCGGCGCTAAAATAGGGGCAGTGATTTTTCAAAATCGTTGCCCTTCTAAGTTTCTCTACAAGCTCAACTGAGCATGTTTTAAACATAGCTATGCTCTTCTATACCTCTCTGATTTCATTTAGCCCAAACTCTCAGATGGAAATCAAAGGGGGTTGGGGGCTAAAGGTCTGCTGTCTTTACAGCTTGATAAAATCCATGTGTTAATGGACTATAATACTGGATTCTATTATTCATTGAGATAAATTTATTGTTCTGTATGTAATTGTACAGGTAATTGGCAATTGTAATCTTTATTATTGTTTTTATTATTTCCATGGCTTGTTGATAAAAGCTTTAAAAAGACAGAAATCAAGGGGGCACTATCATGATTATTTTTTGTCGGATAGTGTTACTAATGTTTACAATTAAAATTCTTTCAAATTCCACTTTGTTTCAGTCTTTTCTTCACTACTGAAATCTTCAATTTCCTTGAATAGTCACTGAAATTTTAAAAAGTATCGCTGGCAAACCTTCATCATTTAACTTAAAAGTATTAATGCCTAAAATTCCAGCTGTATTTAATTCAAGAATACAACACCAGATTTTCTGCACAAAACGTACAGGGTAAATATTAATTCTGGGGAGAAAATGAGAAGAATGGCTACAGTGTGAACTAAATATTGCAAATGTAGCCACATTTTGCATTGTTTTTTTAAATCTCTGGGGAATTCTTCAAAGGTCTACAATTTGAAATGTAAGCACATTTTAAAAATAGTTGCATTTGTTGTGGTGTAAAAAATTCTTTTTAAAGTTACCTATGCAAAGCACATTTCCATTTAAAAACTCTTACCTGATAAATAGTGAAACTCAGTGCATATGTGCTTTCTGCAATTTTCACATTTTGGAATGACTACTAGTCTGTTCCTAATTCTTTCTAATCAGTAGGAATTTGGTGATTGAATTAAACTCTTTTAAACAAATTTGAACACTGTAGATGGCATCTTCCAACTAAGTTAAATTCTACTTATTTCAGTAGAAAATGAAACATATGTTTAACTCCCTCGCCTGTTAAAGCAAATGGGTTTTACAGAGCCTTGATGTTGACAGCATTATAGCAAGCATTTGCTACCAAGCTTGTCCATTATGAAAATTATTCTGCCCTTCTCCTTCCTCAATAAACCAGTTTTTATTATTATCAGAAAATACTTTATTTTCACTTTTGCATTCCTTAGCCACTTGAGAAAGGAGGGGGAAGTTTGCTTGTCTGACACAGACCCAGTTCTATGCAAATGCAAAGATGAACTGAGTTTAACCACCCACGCACATACAGTTATTTACTTCTGTATCAGTTTCTGTCAATATGCTGGCAATGCATTGCAAAAACTAGATTACTATAATTTAGTGTAAAATAACTTTTGTCACCAGGTTTACATCAAATCATAAACATTGTCAAACTCATTTATTACTATTGCTAGAAATATATTTATGGCTCTGGTCAAATGCTAACCACACTTCTCTGTTGATGGAAGTAGCTCTGTCAGTGGAACTAGAAGAAAGTCAGTCCCGTGTATCCCCACCCACCCCCAGAGTCCTTGGAACATTAATTCCAGAGGGCTGGGAAGACCTGAAAAGTGTCTGTGTGTGTGTGTGTGTGTGTGTGTGTGTGTGTGTGTGTGTGTGTGTGTGTGTGTGTGTGTGTGTGTGTGTGTGTGTGTGTGTTTGATTGACAGAGCAGCAGTTCCAAGAGGTAGGAGGGGAGAAGGAGGAAACTTTGTTGTCCTAGTGGAAATGTTATAAAATGACACTGGGTTTAAAACTCTGTCAATGATCAGCTTTTGCTTCTTTTAAAATCTATTTACCCATCAATGACATAATTCCCTTCCAAATATATCTAGATTCTTGGCATTGGTTGGGGTGTGTAGGAATTAGCAATAGAGACTGATATCATAGCTTCCCAGTTTTGCATTCTCAGAAAGCTGATGCCTACTCGCTGCCATGAATATAGCATCATTTAATTTAATTTTATTTTTTGTTTGCTGAATGGATAGCAATTTTTTTACCAGTATTTTTCCATTACTGCTTTTGCCATCAATCAGAGAGAAATTCAAATTCTACAGTTTACTCTTTGGGAAAACTACAGAGTGAAATTTTCTGAGAGAAGTCAGCATGATCTATCAGTTTATTGTGACTTTAAATGATTAGTACATCTTTTTAAAATGTTTTATATAACTTTAAAAACTGTAATTTAGGGCAAACCATATTTCTTTATCTAACCAGAGCTATTAGATGAAAAATTATGTTGCGTGTTTTAGTCTTAGTCAATAAAACATATGTATTTGTTACCATGGGAAATATAAGTTACCTAAATGACAAGGGGTTTGTTTTATTTTTCAAAAATGTAGCTAATTTTCTAGTCTGCAAACCCTAGAATTCCACATATGAATGATTTTCTGTCTTTGGTTTATCTACAAATCAACACTGCTAGCATAATAGTAAAAGGGTAATAAATAAATGTAGTTCAAATATTTTTCTGTTGTATCTCTTGGACAACTGCCTTCTCAAATTCCATTCTCTTTGTAGGACTACTGAATAGGGTGGGCTCTTTCCCTCATCACAAAGACAGTGTCAGAAACTGGTTTGTTTCTGTTTTCCTGAGGGACACTGTTGGTGTGAGGAAGAAGCCACAGCATGGACTCTTCTCACAAAAACAGGTAGCTTCTGATGTTACCTTTACACTGAAGGAAGAAGTCATGGGCACTGGTTCCTGAGCTACAAAGATAACAGAAGAAATGAACATGAAGATAACCATACAAATGCAGGAACAAGGTGATACCTTTATTGGATCACAGAAAAATCAGCCATCACACAAGCTTTTCTTACTCAAGACTACTTCAGGCATGCACCAATTTCTTGTGTAGGAAACTTATAAACTTATAAATAAGAGTTCCAAAAGGTAATGGCAGGCCCTGTTTCTTAGAGGTGAGTTAGAAAAACAGCAGGCTACATCTGGTAGCTGTTGGTTGGCTATTAACCCCTATTCCTGAAACATGTGTCATAATGTATGAGAAGAACCAGTGGGTTTTGTCATATACAGGACCTATCTCAAGAGGCAACTACACAACAGAAAAAAAATGTGGATAGTTCCTCTGTGAAATTGCAGCTGAGAAGTTAGGCTTCCCTGGATTAATTCGCTTTAGGAAGCAGCAGACAGAGGGTAGGAATTCAGCCTTGTTTGCAGCTTGTTAACCATTTGAATCTTCTCTGTCCCACACCTGGTGCCTGGGTCTGCTTGTTTCCTTTTGCTCTCCTTCCTTCCTTCCTTCCAAGGCTTGCTGTAGAGATCTCTTTTGATGTTCTTCTGCCCAGCCTAGCTTTTTCCTCACAGTTTCACTGCTCAGGTATGAAAAGGGTTTGTGTTCATATGCAGACTGTCCATACAAGCAGGAACGTTCTCACAGCCTAATGTGAACAGCATCCTTTCATTGTTCAGATGCAGAATTGAAATGGTAAGCAACAAGCTGATGTGGGAAGGTTTTGGCATGCCTGTTTAAGCATCTCCACAACATCAGGTCACAGAACACTGTCCTTCAGCTGTTTCTGTTTGGCATCTGCTTTGTAGTACATTCAGAAAGGTTGGAAATGCCTGTCCCTTGCCTTGGGTCAGAAACGTTATAACACATCTTACACACTGAATATCCTCCTCCATACCCTCAGAAGAAAATATTATGTGTTTGTC
The DNA here is from genome assembly GCA_030440675.1 of Furcifer pardalis. Taxonomy (NCBI): domain Eukaryota; kingdom Metazoa; phylum Chordata; class Lepidosauria; order Squamata; family Chamaeleonidae; genus Furcifer; species Furcifer pardalis. The sequence goes on from CP126894.1 coordinate 131,108,702, forward strand.
ATATAGGTTTTTTCTTAATGACTTAATAACCTTATTTTAATAGAATAAATTCCATTGACTTGATCATACCAAAATGCCCATGAATACCATTAACATTTGTTTAATTGTTTGTTTGACCCAGCTCAGTTCCCACTAATGGTATCAATAAAGTTTTGTCTTACTATCCCTTTAAGAGTGTTATGCAAAATTTGCACCAGTACAAACTGAAATTTGATTCCTAGCAATAGAAGACTTCTTAATTCCCACTGCATACTAGGAATGTTTCTTCTTGTGAGAGATGATAAATCAAAGAAAACTGCTTTAAAATATTCTCGGTAACATAAAAAGAGAGGGAGAAAAGGAATAAGATTATAGCAAAACTCAAAATGAATTCCTATTGAAACCACTTTAAAATATTGTAAATACTGGTTCAAATACAGTAAGCAGAAGAAGCAGAAAAAGAAGCAACAACAACAGCAGCAGCAGCAGCAGCAGCAGAAGCAGAAGCAGAAGCAGAAGCAGAAGCAGAAGCAGAAGCAGAAGCAGAAGAAGCAGAAGAAGAAGAAGAAGAAGAAGAAGAAGAAGAAGAATGATAGATGGGCAGAGGACAGTGCAGCTCTGAATATCCTTGTAGAGAGTCTGTGAACATCATCCATAGAGATACAATAGACTTGATTCAGTGTCAGAAGAAAAACAGATAGACTAGTAGAATAGCCTTCATTGTATGTGCTTGTAACTCTTCATATGATCAAATGTAAGCAATGTTAATCTATTTTACCTGTTTGTAGCACTTCTCCCTTCTCTCTCTCTCTCAGTGTGTGTGTTTTGTGTTCCTCTTTTCCCATAAACACACAGGTATGGTGAAGTTTTATTATGGCTCTGCCCCCCTACCCCAATAAACTTGATAGTGACAAGGATCACTTTAAAAAGATATATTATCATGGTCTTTTAAATTCCCCAACCTATTTGTGGAAAGATTTTTTTAAATCAGTCTTCCCGCAAATGTAATTGAATTTCTTCAGAGGAAAGAGGATTTTTTTCAGCTTTCTTACAGTGTCCAATATCAGTTGTGACAACTTTTTTCTGCCCCTCCCCCAAGAACTGTTGTTTTATCACCAATGCCTGTTGCCTAACTATCATCCTAAGTGAGGTAGTACCCCTTCCGGAAATTTTGAAGAAAAAGAAAAATGCTAGAATTTCATGGAAAAATAGTTTTCTGAGAAACTTTGGTTCAGCATGACATTTTTAGAGTTCAGTACTGTATCTTATTCAAGTACTGCCAAATGTTAAATTCTTGAGTAGTCATAATAGATTTGTTTGATATTCACTGCAAATGCTTGTAATGCCGCTCCCCTCGCCCTGAGTTCTCTAGCAGGCATGAAGAGAGGGCATTTTGTGTACTGCTCCCAGATGAAGATAAACTAGTGCTGTGCCATCATTTGTCTTCCACTTTTCCAAAGTTTTATTTCCTGTTAAAAAGTCTTTCACTTTAAGGGCCTGATGGAGTTTATTATTCATATGTTTTGAGCTTATTGTATATTGCAAGGTGGTGCTAATTCTGCATTTTATTTTGGTTTAGCCTAGTATGAGCTCCCCTGGCAGCCGACACTTCCTTCTCTGAAAAAGCCCTATGGAAAGAGTTAGGATATCTTTCTACAGCATTACCTAAAGCCAGTGCTGTCCCATGGGTAATTGTAGAGTGAAAGGTAAAACATGCATGCACAGTATTTTAACCATCTCATAAATAGGAGTTCAGAATCCTGACCCTCACTTTTGAGAAGTGTTCTAAAAAAATTTTCTCCTTTGAAATTCATTTTGAAAGAAAATTTTCCCTATCAAAATATAATAATTTAGTGTCAAAAATTATTCTGGATTGAAAGGATTTTTTGCTGGAGAAACTCTGCTCAGGGGATGTCCAAAGGAGGCTCCTGTCATGTCCCTGAGATCTTTTTCCACTGAAGTGGTCCCTAGTTATCTACTTGCAATTTCTTCCTTTCGAATTGCTAGGTTGGCAGGAGCTGGGACAGAGCCTGGGACTCAATCCATCTTGCAGTACCCGGGTCTCAAACTGCTGACTTTCCGGCCTTACAGCTAACAAGGCGAGCTTCTTAACCACTGAGCCACCACAGCTCCTATCAAAATAAATTAAAATGATCAAAAAAATAGCAAAGCACTTTTCTCAGTGTCTAATTCTCCAATTATCTGAGAACAAGCTCCTATTAACTAAGTATTACTTAACACTTTCAAATGAATTTTTCCTCCTTAATGTAGAAAAAACATGGAGACGTTTATTGTCATATGTGATTATCTCATGAACATTCATTTTGTCTTGTATACACACATATTTTGACTTACTTACTGCATGCTCTGTTTCTGAAAAGAACTGTATCTGCCCTTTATGGGAACATTAGTCATGGACTGGGTATCTGACCAAGAGTTAATACAACTGCAGTGCATTCATTTATTGAAGGGAATCACATCAGGCTGTTTCACCTACATTTTTATGATTAATCATGCTTTGAGTAGAGGCTATGGGAGTTTTTGAACAAGACAGAATAATAAAGTTTAGCGGTTCCATCTTGAATGTTGTCCTAAAGCAGCCAGATAAAAGCAATACTGACCAAAAAAATGTGTGTGTTTTTCAATAAAGAGTAGACTTTTTCTTCTGTATTCAAGACATCCTTAATGTTTCTGTCATTAGCATTGCTACAATAATATGTTTACAGAAGTGTATGGAACTGCTTCTAGGTATTCATTCGCCTAGCCTATGGGAATACAGTAAACAGAGTGTATGCACAGAGTCAGTTTTATAGCGGTGAGTGTGTGCCAGAAGGATTGAGCTGCAACCACTAAATATTTGCTTTAAAATAATTTTAACCATCTGGACTCTTTGTTTCCCTTTTTCTTCAGAGAAAGAGGAGGGGGAAATATGAATACCTCTGCAAAAGAGCTGATTGGTACATGCAAAATGAATTTAACAAATCAATGACAATGCAACAATATAATAGTTTTCAGGAGCTGGAAAGAACCGTTTAAAGTACCAAAATGTCACTCTAAAGCGATGGAAATTATATTGGCTAATATTCCTCTTGGTTCCAATAAGTCAATGTGTTTCAGCTGTGGAGCTGGGACTGTGTTGCTCGAATCTGAATATTTGTGAGTCTGGATCTTTATGACAGTAGAAAAGAGAAGCAGATAAGTGTATAAATAACATTTTTTCCTATGGGTAAAGCTGATCCCACTTCAGGCTTTGGTGATTCACCATCTACATTGCTATGCCTGTAATGTGAACCTTGTGGACAAGTCAGATTACAGTAGCTTCATACACAATCTACGTTTGGCAGGAGAGTAGCCCTGCAGTCCATCCAATTGTTTGGCTTACTACCACCAGCAGCCCATCATTTGCCTTTGCTTAAAATCTATTGCTATTGCTATTAGGCTAGAAAAAAATATTTAATACTTGTTTATAGGTTAATGTTACTGGGTTGAGGTAATTTTTTAATCTGTTTTAATATCGTCTATATTTTGTATGTACACACCCAGAATGACAGCTAAGTCAGATGGGCTGTATATAAATTGAAGTGAGAGAAACAAACAGACTGGAAGCACCTCTTCACACTACTTGAAGGGTGAGGTCCCCTGCTCTTGGGCCACAGGCTGGCCAATGACTATATTCTTTATTCAGTATTCTGATCTAGTATGTCTCTGTGTAACTCCACTTCAGAGACTGTTTTTCAGATATGCAAAGCTCTGGAAAGCAGCATGAGCTGTAATGCCTTCTTGTGACTGACTCATAGGGATCAGACAACTGAGTACAACCACATAGATGAGCCTATAACAAACTCAAATATTTGGTGGGCAGAATAAATACATGCCATGGAGTAAATGTGGTGTGCCTTTTTATTTACATGCTTCCAATTGTGATCAGTTATCACCAATGTCATTATTCTACGTCAGTGTTTCCCAAATGCTGGTTTTTGGACTTCAATTCCCAGAAGCCTAAGTCATTTCCTCAAAGCACTGATCAGCCAATGTACTGACTTAGGCTTCTGGGAATTGAAGTCCACTACTGGGCTGTGTACCCCTTGTTGGGAACCACTGTTCTACGTATTTAGTAGGCCTGCCAAATTGTTTCTATTTAGAAAATTGCCAGCCAGTTAGATACCTTGAAGATAACCTGGTTCTGTTGTCTACCAACTGAACTATTAGGCAAATTTCTCCTTCTCCAAGATTTTGGATTTATTGTAAATGGAGCTCAAGAGACCTGGACATCAGTAAAGGTTCCCTCAATCTTCATAACAATAGAAAAAAATAAAACGAATATTGCATTCTCAGATATGAGCCATGGTGGCCCAGTGGTTAAAGTGCTGTACTGCAGCCAAAACATTGTGAGTTTGATCCTGATGGGCATCAAGGTTGACTCAGCCTTCTATCCTTCTGAGGTCAGTAAAGTGAGTACCCAGCATGTTGGGGGGAAATGCTGATTACCTGTAAACTGCCCAGAGACTGCACTAAGTGCTATGGGGTGGTATATAACTGTAATTGCTATTGCTATACTGTATATGACTGAAGCACTTGATTAAAGTATAGTGCATATAAAATAATTTAATTTTTTTTGCACTCAGATGGCAAGCAGATCACCTTTGAAAATTATAGCAGGATGGTACAGTGTAAAGAGGATTTAGACGAGCACTCAGAAGGCCTGAGTTCAAATCCCTATTCAGCTATGTAAATGTTTGGTGGGGGGCAGCAGTGACAAATCACACTGTATCTGGTACATCTCAAAAATGTATCACAGTCACCATCATTCAGAAGTGACTGGAAGACAGATAACACACATAGATGATTTATGCTATTTTCTTTTCTTTAAAAAATCTCTCACCGCTTTTAATATATTTACCTCTTTATTTATTTTTCTATGCAAGGATACCAAAGTGCCACTATTATTTAGAGGGAATTGGATACTATATATCGACAGGAGAAAAACGAATGCAGTAGCAAAACGGATATAATTGTATGCAGCATCTTTGTCTTAGTCGATCTTGCAGAGAGTATTCCACTGTACAACTGTATATTGCATCCTTGGCTACATGCTGTTTATTGTACATGAAAAATAATTTTGGTTTCCTTTCATTTAAAATATGCAAATTTTATATCTAGATTAAAATGTATAATCACAAGATAAAACTCCTTCATATATATCTATATATACATACTGTATATATAGAGAGAAGGGAATCTCTATTTTTTAAAAAAAGCTCTAAAGTTTCCATTATCCTTTCTGTCAGGTAGCAAATATCTTCTCAGTGTAACTCCAGACATTAAATCTGTCAAGAGGCATGCAGTAAAATAAATGTCTGGGATACCTTCATAAACAAAAATCTTATTTCCATAATTCATACAGCTGGCTGGCATTTATTGGCACGTCAGGTGCAATGGGGACATTTCAGGAACATTAACATGTACAGCATCATTTGTCAACAAAGCAACAATGTAAGCAAATCGTTCAGAACTCATACAGATTTACAGCTCTCTCTGCCAGCTGCTAATTACGGTGTGCTCTGCCTATTTGGTATGGGCTTTTTTTATTGGAAAATGACAAAGGGGTTATAGTATCCCAGTTTGGAATATAGATGTGGCTTTTTAGTAATAATGTAAGTGGTAATATGACCATACAGCTTTGGAGTTTTGATCTAGTTTCGCTAGTCTTTAATTGATCCGTTTTTGATTGATGAAGGAGACACAGAAATTCACAGTGGCATTTAGTTCCTGATGTATGAATCCAAAACAAACAAAGAAAATGGTAATAATATAAAGAGGAGGTACATTGTAACAGAGCACACATATGTAATACAAAAATCATTCCATGGCATGCAGTAATCTCTTCAAAGTGTAAACATGATCTTTGATTGAGACATGCTTATGATAGCTTATAAATCACCAGCTGACAAATGGATTGGAATGCCTCTGCAGTTTCTTAAATAAATTATGAATATAAAACCTGCTGCAGTCTGTAAACAATACTAAAGGGAAAGGCATTGTGGAAATCTATGGCTACTGTTTAATATAATCATGCATTATAGAATATAATGATAGGAATTATTACCAGAAATAGTTATTTTTGAGGAATTTCCAAATTCCTTTGTGACTTGTGCTCTGATAGCATTGACAACCACTTGTAACTTTAATGTATAACTTTTTTTTAAAAAAAACCCAAAATGATAGTAACTGGCATAATGCCAAATGTGTGATTACTTAAATAAATCTTCAGTGCTATAATCTGAATGTTATACTAAAAACTGTGTTCAAAGTTAACATCTCGGCCATCTGATGTACATTAAAAAAATGGTTGGTTTGAGAGATTAATTCTTTGCCAGCTTTCATATTTTTAAATCAAAGTGATTTTATACTTGGGAATATATAATTCTATGTAACCAAGTAGGGTTTAATACCACTCTAAAAAAACAACTAAAATTAAAACATTTTAAGATTCTTATTTTCATGGGTTTTCAAAATATCTGGAAATGTGAGTGTACCACCTGTGCATATAGATTAGTTAATCTGAAACACAATTTAAAAGGCAAAAGTGTCTAAGAACACATTATAAGGATATTTATATGTATTTGAATACAGTATGTATTTCACAATGAACTCTTCATAATACCATTATTAAAAATAAATGTTGCCTGTGTGTGTGTTGACCTGGCAATAAACTTGATTAATTACACCAGGATCTACTTCCAAGTTAACACACATAGCTTTTCTTTTCCATCAGTTGTAACAAGGATAATAGCATACTATCAAGTAAATATTGATTTATGACGACCCTTTCCATAGTTTTCTAGAATACTCAGAAGTGATTTACATTCTCTTCTATTGAGGACACCTTGGGAATGTGCATCTTCTCCAAGGCTACACTGGCTGGTTTTTCTCATGGGAGGCACAGGGGAAAATTGAACCCCCACATACCTAAATTGTCTCTATCTGCTGCTCCACCAAGCAATGCCAAGCAAAATGCCAAACATGCATCATGTAAGGTAGATCATGCTTGCTTTCATTGTTGTTGTTCCCAATGTTTTGTGAACAAGTAACTGTGATGCTTCTTTCACAAAACAAATCCCAACAATAATGCACCCACCCACCACCCACCCCCTGCCTTGCCACTGCTCTTCTTATGTGCTCTTTCTAATACATACACTAATCTCAATAGGTCCTATGTTATTTTTCAGAGGGGCACTGATAAACAAGGATGGATTTTTCAATTTTCACTATGGCTGCATTAGGGAATGGTAGTCTCTCTGTTTATTAGGCTCAGTAGAAGATGCTTTTCAAAGAATTACTAGGTCCCTAATTCTTTGCAGTTGCCACAGAGCTTAAAAAGCTCACGTTGATGGTGGTCGTGGTGGTTGTGGTCGTGGTCATGGTCATGGTTGTTATCATCTTTGTCTTTATCTTCATCTTTGTCGTTATCTTTGTCATCTTCGTCGTCTTCTTCTTCTGTGTGAAGCCAAGATGAAGCCACCTTCTTGGCTTTGTTTTTGACCATAATTAAATCTTCATCTGTACATGTTTCTGGTAATACACAGAGGACTAGTAAATGTGCCGGATTCTGTAACTCCACATTCACACACTAGCCCCCATTTATCCACCAGCAGCCCCCATGTGAGTTTGTTAGTCTTGCATTTAGTGACTCCAACTCTCAGGCTATTCAGGGTCCTCAAAATTACACAGGGGAGGTCAGGTTCCTCAGCCATATCCTCCTTTAATGTTATTCTTTGTCCATTGAGCTCCTTCCTGCATCTTCTAATTTGGTTTTATTCTTGCATACCCTCAAGAATGTTTATGATTGATTGGCTAAAGCTACCAGAATTCTAGCTGGTGAATTCTGGTAGCTGTAGTGGATTAATATATATATATATCTCCTGCCTACCGTCTAAAGTAAAGGTAACACTTCCTCAAAAATGAGTTGTATCTGACTCTAGGGTTCAGTGCTCATCTCATAGCCAAAGAGCCACTGCTGTCTGCCTCTTCAGATGTTTCCATGGACATGTGGCAGGCATGACTAGATACCAGAGTGCATAGAATGCTGTTTACCTTCCCACTGAAGTGGTCCCTATTTATCTACTTGCAATTTCTTGCTTTTGAACTGCTAGATTGGCAGGAGCTGGGTCAGAGATGGGAGCTAACTCCGTCATGCAGTAGTCGGTTCTAAACTTGCCAACCTTCCAGTCATGAAGTTCAGCATCTTAACCACTAAGCCACCACTCTCACTGCTTAAATAACTCACATATTTTAGAAACTGCAGTAGAGTCATCATATGTTGGACTTTTTCTATCCATTATTCTATCCAATATCCATTATTGTCAGTTCAATGCATAACTAGAAAGAATGATGGAATCATCCTCAGAGGATCATAGACCTTTTCTGTTCAGATGAAACAATTAAACTGTACTGTTTCAACTTCAGCATACCTGTGAGCTTTGCTCTTTTGATGTTGAAAGAATAAGACTTGCAGACCCAGGCAAAATAATCTGGGAAGCTCTCTGTTCCCCACAACCTCAATGCACACACATGAGAAATCATTGACAGTTTTACTGAAGAAATTGAAAGAAAGTGTTAGTATAAAAAAGCCACTGCCTGGATTACCCACATCAGACTAGTGTTGCTGTAGCATAGGGAGTACATCCATAGATCTGATGACCTACCTGTCAACCAATATCCACCGTTAGCCATTTGACTTGAACGCACATACCCAAGCAAGATTCCAATAGGATACAGAGACACCTATTGGTTTCCTTTGTGATGAACTATTGGCAGCCCTCTGATGCCAGGCATCCCTTATTTTCCCACCTGACCTTGCTCCTTTTGACCCAAGTTTGGACATCATTCCCTTGCCTGGGTAGAGCAGCAAGCCCATCTCCTTCATCACAGATCCGATGCCATGCACAAACTGCCTCCATCTGCTGCTCCATCAAGCAGTGACAAGCAAAGTGCATACAAACAACTACTATCTTAACTAATTATGTTTCACTAACCTATATCTGAACTAGCTATGTCCCTCACAAAGTATCTAACATAGAAATGGAAGGGTGGGTGGGAGGGAGAAGTCCACATAGTGACTGCTGGAGAGGATGCAAGGGGAGGAACTTTTAACCTCCAGCTGAGTTCAGCTAGGTCTCCTCCCTGCAGCACTGATGGCTTTGGCAGTCCTTTATATATGACTGACAACTCCACACAGTTGTTCCTTGAAAGAGTAAATATGAACGTGTGAGCAGAAGAAAAGGCTAGCTTCACACCATGATGTCTTACTTTTCACATATGGGGAGCTAAATCCAAAGAGGAAGGCTGTCTCAGTGGCTGAAATTAATTGCAACTAGAGAAGATTAGGGATCGCTCAAATACCACGTTACCATTTTAGGGGGGAGGGGGTCAACCAAAAGTCATGGAAAGTCATGGGGGAGGTGGTTCAGCGTGAAGCAAATTATCATTTGCTTTTCGCATCCAGCTGGCCACATATCTATCTTCAAATCACATGATTGGGGGAGGGGGTCAGTCAGTCAAAGGTCATGGAAAGTCACAGAGGGGGAGGGGGTCAAAATGGCCTATTTTAGGTTACATGGTATTTGAAAGATCCCTTAGGTGCGTCAACATCTACATAAGAACCATTGATTCAGTAGGTCTACTTTAGTTGCTGTGTACTACTGGATTTTACCTACATGTGGAACATCTCCGTACAATTGACAACCTTGTTGTGCCAGCTAATCTTTCTCACACTAGGTGAGGCAAAAGAACTACAGAATTAATTCACCAAAAGGTTTCATTTTGGAAGTTTAAAGTCTGACCTAGACAAGGAAGAAGAAGAAAGAACTATGATTTTCCCTCCCCCAGGGGTTCAGTGTACCATCCACCTAAAAGAAAAAGTTCTCTTCAAATTTAGTTCACTAAATGCAGATACAGTAATACCTCATATAACATTAGTATCGAATAACACTAAAATCGCATAACATTAAGCAATCGGGGGGGGGGGGAAGAATTGCATCGGATAACATTAAGATCCTATGGGATGCATTGGATAACAAGCCTGTGTGGTTACAATGTATCTCTATGGATCCCATAGGATTTTAACATGCATTGGATAACACTAAAAATCGGATAACACCAAGACTTGTGGAACCAGGTTTTAACGTTATCCGAGGTTTTACTGTAACTAGGTTGGAAGGGGAAGAGCTAACACCCTCTGTCTAGTCACTTACACTCTTTAATTCTATGCTGAACAAACAAACAAACAAATGTCTGAAAACATTTTATATGTACCAGGTATATGGAAGGAATGGATTGAAAAGTAAAGAGTTTGCATACTAGTGGATTATATTACCATACACCTTGGTAAATAAAATAAAATATTATCTTATATCAATGGAATTTGCTTTTGACAATTTTTTAGTAATGGCTCTCATATTGGAGCCAATTCAAAATATAGAACAAAATGAGTAGCAAATATATTTGGGTTTTTTGCAGACTTTACAAAATTTAAAACTTACTCTTATTTCTATAGTCTTATTTTCTATATTTATTCATTGTTCCTCAGCTTTATTTGATCTACATGATTGCCTTCCAAACTCCATTTATATTCCCATGCCTAATAATAACGGTCATTATCTGATATCCATATTTAATTTTATTATGTCACCATGACTGCTAGAAAAGGATGTTCTTTTCAAACATTTTAATGCATTTATTATTTCACTGATCATCAGTTAAAACCAATTTTCCCCTTTATTGGATCTGAATTATAAATCAACTAGTCATTGTATGGGATACTGTATATGAACATACAGTATATCATTATGATGTATCCTATAATAATGTATCTTAGGCTTGAAGACTGAAGATAGTGGTTTAAATTGCTGAGATGGAGAAAAATGGGGAACATCTGTTAATCACAGATAGAAAAGAGTTTCACTGAAATCTGACATGTGTGTTTCATAGTAAAAACATACAGGACTATTTCCTCTTGGGTTTTTTCCCCACTTATATGCAGCATGGCCTATCTAATTAATTTCCAAAAGGACACTTTATCCCAATGTGAACCCTAGGACTGACCCTGGGATGAAACTAGAACTAGGTCTCAGGCATGTGTCTACCCATCCCCCACTTTTGATGGTAAGAAAAGGGTGAATGACTGAAGGAGAAGATCCGACACAATCAGACACCAAGATTATAGTGGGATACTCTGGTGTGCACCATTAACTTTCCTCCATAAAGGAATAGCAATTGCAGTTACATTTCTATGCCATCCCACAGAGCAGTTCACAAGGTCATTAGCATTTTGCTCCCAACAAACTGAGTATTCATTTTGCCAACCTCGGAATGATGGAATGCTAAGTCAACCTTGAGCCCATCAGGGTCAAACTCATATTGTGAGCAGATTTGGTTGCAGTTTAAACACTGCACCATAAAGGGGGTTAAATGAAAATGTGGAAAGAAGCAAGTACACTCTGAACAATAAGGGTAGGTTAAGAAAGAATGTAACATGATGCTGATCTGATACTGAATACAAATCTTAAGAGAGGGCAAGTGGTAGGAAATAGGAATTGGTGTTCCTTAATTGATAGTATGCAACATTTCCAATAACTCTCCTTCAAGGATTAATATTAAAAGTTGAGATAACAATAAAAAAATTACATCCACTGACAGGTCTACATATGTCTGCCCATATTCTATGATTTATTTATTTAACTGATTGATTGATTGATTGATTGATTGATTGATTGATTAATGGAACACACTTTTCATGGCTTCCTAAGATCTGAATGCTATGGGCTACAAGTACTGTGCCTTAAATCTATTTGTTACACAGGCATCAAGTTAAAAATGCAAAGCACTATGTAACAACATGAGACAAAATATTGTTCTGATGCATTTCTTGGACGTTTCTTTCACAGAAGAAAAGAAATTGGGATGTTTCACATACATAGAGGGGAAAGGAAAAACAAAGTTCTTAAATGTTTTAAAGATCCAACTTGTCTTTCAAAAGAAAAAGGGGGCAACCTCTGCTGAAACTGGACAGTTGGAAGAGTAAGTCAAACTTCTTTCTTCTGTTCACCATGGTACCAATGCTCAAAATGAATGATCAGCCCAGACTGTAATCATTCTGTTGTTATGAACTGTCAAGATGCATCCCACCCATGGCAACCTTGTGAGTGGTTGACCCCATAATGTTTTGTCCTCAACAGAGGACAATTTTTCCTGCAAACTATGGGCAGCACCAATAGGACAATTTAGCTGTGTTCAGAGTTGTAAGGCTTTGGGTGGATGTGATCTGGCCAGGACTGTCTACAGTGGCGAGAGTAATGGTCAAGGCCTCCCAGCAGATCCCAGAAGTGACTGAACAATCCATTTTATAAGCTTGTTTTGTAATTTGAATCCTCTTGAAGTGCAAATAGATAAGCTACAAAACTTAATCCAGTACAAATTAGTCCAAAGAATGTAGATATTTAGTAGATTATTTCACTTCGACCCATGTTGGTCACCAGGTTTGTTTTTTCCAGCTATTTATTCTGTTGTTTATTTTATTTTGTTGTTTGTTATATTATGTTGCTTAGTTTATTTGTCTGTGCACCACCCAGAGTGGGAAATATCCTAAATGGGCAGTGTCGTGAACTTGGAAAATGTTACTTTGTTTCAAGTTACATGTCACCAGTTCTCAGATTGAGAAATGAAACCTTGCAGCGCAGCAATTCAAAGTGATTCCTAGATGCATTACATCATCAGGATTGGTGCCTCTAGTGGTCAGTGAAATACCTGAAAGGGAATCTCGAAGTTCAATGGACTTGCGTGAACTCTGCAACTCAAGTTCATTTTCCTTTTGAACTTGTGATCACTGACCTCACCAGAAGAAGGGAGGGGGGCCAAAATGAGAGCTTGGCATTTTGCCAAAATGCCTTGATCTTGAAAGATTTTGAGAAGATAACAGTTATCTCAAGATCTGGTCTCAAGGCCACCTAAAAATTCCTTAGGAGGGAGGAAGAGGGGGAAAGTGTGTAAAAACTCCTGAATTTGTTCAGTTAGAGAGGTGCTTCTTAAAAGGAGGTGAAGCCCTGTACATTTGGAGATAACATCAGGAGAGGATTGAGAGAAGGGACTTTGACCATGGAGGCTGAAGTCAAGCCGCAGCTGGGAGATAGAAGAAATCTCACCAGATTGACACAGCCAAATTTGCATCAGACACCAGACTTAGATTCTGGGCATTTTCTTATTTTAAGATTAAGTATGCATGTTAGAGTAGAATTAGAGTTAAGAATCCAGGATTGGAATATTTTATTTTAGAAGTGTTTTCTTAGACTATTAGCTTAAGTTTAGCTATGCTTTGGATTCTGTTTTGCTTCTTATTGCTACAATAAAAGGGGGGCAGCCAGCTATGGTTTCTCTTCCATGAAAAACAAACGGACGTTTTGTTTTGTGAACTGGACTGTTGGTTCGAGCGTTGAAATAATATTCACTACAAAGTTGAGGGAACTTGCGATACCCCCATCCTAAGTCCTTGGAAGCTCACCCAGGAGGAGGGAGATCAAAGGAAGTAGTGGCTCAGACTGGAGACATTGTCTCAGGATTACCATGGGAGTAAAAATCAGATGCTTGGCAGTCTGGGGAGGACCTATCCAAAAAATAGGTAGCACCTTGTTCCTCACCCTCTCCACCTGCTCGCATCCTGTCAGGCCCCGGATTAAAAGCTAAGGGGTGCCACACAGATGGTGAGAGATGAAAGAGGAGGGTGGCAACAGGCAGTATAAAAATGTAATAAATAAATAAACATAACAGTGTTTTACCAGTTAAACCTACCAGTGAACATTGCTTGTAGCTTTTGAAGAGATTACAGAAGTTCAACCCCCAGTTCCTGGAGGCTAGTAAAGTTCATTCATATCCTCTCCATTAGGGGGTCAACAATTAAATGCCAAAGGGCACTGCTACACATGCTTCACTTATGTCTTCTGAGGCCGATAGCTTGGAGTCCAACATCCAGGACTATGGAATATAATGTCAGTTTGGAACACTCATTTGATTTACCCCAGAGAGCCCACTGAAAGACAGAATATCACCTACTGATTTGGTCCAGGCTATTGCGGTAGTCAATTGAGCATAAGCAGATACAAATGGAATGAATCAGCTACAGGCTGGCAGTTGGCCTCAGTGAGTCATGTGAAGTTGGTTTCTGATATCCTTTATCTTCATGCACAGTCAGTGAAACAAGAGAGCTACTGTCTTCTGCTGGCATAGGGAGTTACCTCAGGCTATGCTGGAAAAATGATCTTCCCCCTTTTTTATTTTTAGACCTGAGAAATCATTCTGTGCCACTAAATGAAATGTATTCTTGTGAATACAGACAACACTTTGTTGTAGTTCTCAGGAGAAGCCAACACTGTAACCTGTTTGGATACAGCTGCAGACCACCTGTAGAGAAAGTCAAATTAGGGAGAGACCCCACTGTTCTTTGCATTAATGCTTTCTGTATTGTTGTTTGACTACTCTTCCCTCTCTATGTATCTTTCTCAACTAGAGACATAGGAAGCATATTTTAAGACCTTCTGTCCCTTTAAGGCATCTTCTGATTGAAAGAACTCTAGGATTTGAAAGACCATAAAAACTCCCCAGATGCAGGGGAGGGGGAAGGGAGGGTGGCTTGTTAAAGTGAATTTTCATCGTTGTTATCTTTGGGGCTTCTCCTTTTTGGATAAACTTTCATATTCAGTTCTTAGAGGGCACACATATCTCTTTAAAGGAAATTGCTAAGGTTTATATGGAAAAGATGCTTTTTAAGAATAATAGGAAATCTTATTACAGTGATTCTATCAGCCTCATATTGAAAAATCTCCAGGGGGAAAACAGAACTGTGCACAATAATAAAACATAAAGAGGAATGTAACAAGTATTCATATATTAACATGATGGATAGATACAGATGCTTGGGGGAGATGGGTATTCGTACATTGTACCTTTTTTGCACTGCACATGTCATGTGGAATGTACTTTATAAGCTTAATCTCACCCATGCTTGCCACATAGTGGGTCATTATAATATCAGTTTTACAGAGATGGAATTAATGTTGTAAAACTCATTTGCCTAAGGCTCCTCAACAAAGTCATGTCAAAATATGAACTCGAATCATGCAGGTTTGAGTTTCAACATACTGTACAGAGGCCACAGCAGTTTTGCCATAAGATTACGAGGAAAATCATTGTATGAAAAACTGAACTATAGTATACCAGTTCAGTTAGTATATTTGACAAAGCAATAATATAACAAAATTTACATATTATAACATATAGCCTTAAACAGAACTACAGTTTTAATATGTTAAGCAATTGCAGTCATCTTTCTGATATGCAAGTTCCACCATTTTCAATGAAAATGTGCTCTACTTAAATTAGTGGGACTTGTTTCTGAGCAAATGTCTTTAGCAAACCAAATTTCAATTTTACAATGGTTATTATAAAGATTCATCACAAATTGTATGTTCACTTTGTCTTGAAAGGTGAACCCATTTGGTAGAGATGGCCGCAATTAATTGCAACAGTTTTTTTTTAATTTTTAAGGGCAAATTTTTTCATGAGAGTTCTAGGGGAAATGATATTGTATGTGCCTGCAAGAGAAAGTATACTAGGGTTGCTTCAAGAATGTGGTTTGAACAGGTTTTGGCAGGATATTGAATATTTATTTTTTAGTATTTTTTCCTTATGCCTAAATATCCTGAAAAGTGCTACTTTGGTTAAAATATTCACTGGTACATCATAGACACTGCTAATGTTGACACTGCACCCTAGAGTCCTATATGACTGGCTTTCAAACAAAGGCAATTTAACTTTTTAATGTTGACATATATGGGGGTTCTCTCTTCAAATGTTTTCTATAACTTTTTCACAAAGAGAAATTGGTAATTGCCTGTATATACTAGCAGAACTAACAGGGGCACCAGCAACTTCAAAACTCAAATGCACACTATGCATACCAATAATCCGCTATCAGTCTTCTTCAAATGTATTTACAAGTTTTATGGTATATATAACATACAGAAAAGGAGCAGTCTCTATAAGGAGCACATACTGTCAATCCTAGCTGCCAAACAACCTTCTCTTACCATTCTGAGTGTTATTGGTGATATACAGTGGAATCTTTGTTAACAAATGGCTCAGTTAACATAAAAATTGCATAACAAAAGGAAATCTATAGAAAATAGTGGCTTAGTTTATGGATTTTTTCCCAGAATGGGATTAATTTGTTTTCAATGCATTCCTATGGGGGACCACATTTTGGTTAATGTATTTTGTTTTTCAATGCATTCCTATGGGAAATTGCATTCAGTGCATTCCTTTGGGAAATTCAGTTAAAGTAATTTTCACTGTAAGAAATGTCCCAGAGAATGCATTAATTACATTAACCAGTTAGAATCGACTGTGCGACTGAACAACAACAAACCCAAATATTGAATTATCTGATGTTTGTCATTGCCAAGATCTCTCTTTAATTTGAGGTGTTCTTTATTGACCCAAAAAGAAAGCCAAACACCCAACAGTTATTTGTATTTTAACCATCTATGTCAGTAGCCAGTATTGCCTCAGCTACCTTTGTGAACAAGTGGTGGAAATAACTGCAAGAAGACATTTCAAGGGGTCAAAGCTATCATTGTTCTGTAGACAGAACCTCCATTGAATCAGTTGAGTAGTTTTTATCGCAATGGAATGCAAGACCCAGGAAATGCATACTTTCCATTAAAAGAAATTGTTAGGAGATCACGACTTCTTATGTTGAAGTGGGGAGAAGCAGAAGGGGTGTAAGCTGGTGTGTTTGACTTCTCTCATGTACATTTTTCAAACAACAGATGTCCCTTATTTAATGTACTAAATGACTTCTAACTGTATTAATTAGAAAACATGTTCTATTGATTTCAGTGTGAGTTGCTTCCATGCAAGTATTTTAGTCCTGTAGGAGAGTCCAGACAATCCTGCACATTGTTCAGAATACCCCTATGGAAAACATTTAGCTTTACCTAAAGGTTTTCAAGCACAGTATTCTATCAATTTCCTTTAAAACTATATTCCTCTTAGTAAAGTTAATGAGACTGTTTTTCAGCCATTAAAATCTTATTAATTCACTTTATGTTCTAAGATGCATAATGATTTGCTCAATAATTACACTGCATCACAAAAAAAATATTGTCTGCTACTTGGTCTAATCCTTGTGTCCTAAATCAAGTGTGCTGAATCAGAATCTGAAGTCCGATTCAGCCTAGGACATCAGGATTTTAAGTTAATTACACATATAGACACGATGTCTGGTTTATTAACACAGCTGCGCCTACTCATCTTTAGCTCAAAGCAGACTCACTATGACCTAGCTGTACTATCCAATAAGATGGTTTTGCACTAGAGACAAGCCCTTGGTCCATCTCACCTTATATACCTATTTCTGACATCAGCTCACTGACTTACCCAGACATGCCCAGCCGCTGCTGGAACATGGATGACACCAGGGGACATGATTCAGCTGAGACGGCAGCAGGCTCAGTGGAAGCTGCAACTGTTATAATGTTCTTGTGTAAAAATGCATTACTCAGTTACTGACCAATGGAACAGTTATAGCACGCCTGTAACTTAAAACTGTATGTGATGGCAAATTTTGAGATCCGATTTGGAATCAGCACACGTGACATCATGTAAATCACATGTGTTATTCACAGTAGCAAAATCGTTGTTGTGCAGTGTTATGGATTATACAAACTGATCAAACACAACTGAAACATAATGGCTGAAATTTTATTGCATAAATTTACAGTGTGTAAACTGGATTATGTCATTATTTGGTAATGGAAGTGTTTAGATTATACTAATTGAAGGTTTCCTATCTCCCATGTTTAGTTCTGACATTCCCTGGGGCTCCTTTTCGCATTCCATTTTTTAAAAATAGTCTGTGCTTCAGGTATATCAGAAAATGAAAAACAAAAACATTTTGCACTGAGAGAGCCTTTGGAGAGTTCAGACTTGTGGAGAGCCTGTGATAGCCAAAGTGTACAACTGGACCACTGCTGCAGGCTTCACAACCACTGGTGGTGATCTCCTTCCTCCCATCCCAAAAGCTTTCCCCAGACTAAAGGGAGCACTAGGTAACTGTGGAACCTGAAAAGTAGGGCAGGGAGGATGGAAAGCATTCAGTGAAGTAGTATCCCCATTGCCAGATGATGACCCCATCTAGTTTATGCAATGTAAATTTATGCCAATAGGATTTCACCCAACATATATTTAATTCAATATTCCACAGCAGCCAATGTAAAGCCTATACCTAAACCCACACAATCAGTTTGCATGCTGTTTTGATGAGTCTGATATTAAAGTGTGCATAATTCTAAAGTGACCACATGTTTGACATAATAAGTATATATTGCCTCAAAATGTACTTGTAATATCAAAAGAACTATGAAATATTAGCTATGTAGTACTAATTTATCTTTTTAATGCTAATGGTTACAGTTCTGTTTTATTTCCTAGCGATTTCCATTCTGACCCTAATATTTGGCTGGAAGCAAACCATGCAGCAATGGGTAGATGAAACAATATCTTTTCTTTTAAATTTCTCAGTTAATAGCTTTTAGAAGTCCTAATTTAGCCAGTGTGTTCTGTTGTAAAGTCTTGGACTGCTGTCTTGAGTCTCAAAAGCTATCTGCCATAGCTTCCCAGAACCTATTATGCCTGGAGGATGCCATGAAAATAAGGGCTGCCTTGTTCACAAGCAGAAAAAGTCCCAAAAAACAAGATAGGATGCTGATATAAATCATCATTTACATGCATAGAGCTGTGTTCACAGCCACACTAATGTAATTCATTTACATCCAGCCATTACTTATAACCACCAGAACTTCTCAGTTCAGGAATGCAGCTGCCTTGTGCCTTGTGACTCCAGAGGTTATGGAAGAATGACATCACTGAATTTAAGCGCATTACCATGCTGACATAGTGGCACCTTGTTTTTTTGCTGCCAGATAGTGCTTGGATTGTTTTCTACCCCCCTGTCCTTTCAAAGAATACCTTTCTCTCTCTTTTCATGCAGCAGCTGTGTGAAAGGGTTGCAAATGTCACTTCAACTAATGATGAATGACGCTTGACCCCAGGACCTGTTATCCTGAATTTTATGCAACACTAGATTAATATGAAAGATTTTTGTCTAAAAAGGCTTCAGCTATTATGAGCACCACAAAACGATAACACATTAAGCAGTGGGAGTTATTCCACCCACTTACCCCTGACTTTTAACAGTTTGATGGTAATTCCTTCTCAAGGGCTAATATATTTTAGGTTTTAAAAATATAAGCAAATTGTTAGTTGTGCTAAAGGAATGTTGGAAGGGCAACATACCTACAAGTCTTCCCACTTATGTGTAATTATAATTAATATGTATCAAAATGTGGGAGGATTAACAATTATAAGGATACCTCAAGTAGTCCTTAACAATCATAAAACAATTGAACTCCTGGGCTTTTATTCAGGAAGCAATGTTCAATGTCATACTTTTTAAAGCTTATCACTTTGATGTTATCTGAGATCTTAGGGTTTGTTTGTTTTTTAAAAAAATAAACAACATAAAAGCTTCATTGCTAGCTAATAATAAATAACCTTGCTAGTGATTTCACAGTGTTCAGCAGTGTTTGAAATAAAAACACCTGTTTTGATTAGTATTCAGATTTGTTCTTTTGTAAGGAATGGTAATCCTGTAGCAGTTATATGATATTTTTAAAGCTTTGAATCTCCATCTGTATCCTGTATTATGATGTTCCAGGATTATTGTGAGTTAATTATGTTAACTTTGGAAACATTGCTTGCATTTAGAATGAAAACCCCCAGTCTGAATAGTCAGATAAACAGATGCTATCTTTCTTGTCAATTACTTCGTTGTCTGCTTGCTTGGAAACATAACTTAGAATTCTATATCCAAAAGGAAGTATAAATCTCTATTTAATTTCAATACTATCAAAAGCAATTGAATGTCCAGTCTCTTTGAATACTGATCAGTCAGTACTGAAATCTATAGATATTCCTGTTCAAATCTAGCTGTGTGTCTGTCTGTCTCTGTGTGTATTTATGTGTGTTCCCCACTAAACTTAAAAAGACTATTGCTTTACATTATTTCTGTCAAATTTGTGTAGTATATTGAAAAGCTTGTTGCTCCCTCTCTTAGTTTCTTCTGCTAAGGTCTCAGGCCTGGATTACCAAGTTTTATTACATTATATGAAAATCAAGGAATTTGAATCCCAGGTCTTAAAGAAAATGACAGAACCATATAAATAAGACTTGTTTACAAATCAACCCAATAAAATTTATATGATTCCTTTAGCATATGCAGTTTCAACATTTCAAGCTGACTGTTCATGTGAAAGCTGCAGCATTATCTAAATTATACTGACCACCAGCAAGCAAAATCAGTTGAGATACTTTTACAGAGGACAATGTTGTTGATGTGGGGAAAACGAATTTCAGTATTTGCTTCCCAGCTATTTAGATACAAAATGGGCTGTGAAAATATTTATTATTGAATTCAATCACCAAGAGGGAATTTGCAGAATCACCTTAAAAAAAGAATTGTCACAATAAAGTAAAGGATTGGTATAATTCCATGGCCACCTTTTATAACAAATAAATATGGGGATACATACAATAAGTTGGACAGTTTTGAGAGTACCCTGGACAGTGAGAACAAATAGGTCGATCTTAGAAGAAATCAACCCTGACTTCTCCTTGGAAGGTCAAATAGTGAAGATGAAGCTAAAGTACTTTGGACATCAAATGAGAAGAGAAGATGCACTTGAGAAAGCCTTGATGCTGGGAAAGGTGGAGGGCAAAAGAAGAAGGGGCCACCAGAAAATGAGATGGCTAGATGGCATTGTTGACATAATGTGCACAGAGTTGGGCAGATTGAGGAGGATGGTGGAGGATTGGGGTGCCTGGCAAGCAATGGTCCATTGGGTCAAAAAGGGTCGTAATCGACTATGCGAGTGAACAACAACAACAACATATCCAATAGAAAAATTCTACCTAATAGGTAAAATTCTGAAAACAAACCAGAGAGCTATCATTCCCTATGAAATTGTCAAAGGTAGTGACCTAGCTGCAAGTCTGTCAGAGTAAACCAAGAGTAGCTGCATCAGGGCCTACATGATTGGTTCCTCATACCTTGGAATCAGGCCATGATCATGACTATTTGTTGTTATGTGCCATCAAGTCAGCTCTGACTAATGGCAATCCTATGAATTAAAGATTTCCAAAAAGTCCTCTCCTCAATAGCCTTCCTTAGCTTTTATAAATTCAAGCCTGTGGTCTATTAGGGAGTATATCCATCCTGCACGTGGACTTCCTTTTTTCCTTCTGGCTTCATACTTCCTCAGCATGATTGTCTTTTCCAGAGAATCTTACCTTTTCATTATGTCCCCAAAGCAAGACAGCCTTAACTTCATTATTTTTGCCTCCAGAGATAGTTCAGGCTTGATTTATTCTGGGACCCACTTGTTTATCTTCCTGATAAACAGACATGTGATGTTCTTTACTAACTGCTTCATTGCTGCTCTTCTGAGACTCAGTCATCTTCTGATTTCTTGGCTGCAGTCTTCATTTGGGTTGATGATCAAAGCAAAGCATAAAAGAACTTTACCTATTTCAATTTCTTTGTAGTCAGCCGAAATGTTTTGTAGTTCTTCTGTATTCATAAGTCAAGTGGTGGTGATTTAACCAGTTCTGGGGGAAGGGCTCTGGTTGTATACTAGGTGCTCCACCACAACTTGCTCCAGCATCTCATTGAAGAATTAAGTGGCTAATTTCAACTAGCATGCCACATTGGCTTTTGCTTTCTGAGCTACAATCTGAGGTAGAACCCAGCCTTGAAGTACTATTCTCTGAACAGATACTGATAGGCTTCCTCTGAAAGATTCAAGGTACTAAGCACAGCCTGCTTCATTTTGTCATAATCAATAACATCAGCTGGGTCCAGGGAGTCTACAAGCTGATCCTTTTAGGCAAGGCACAATTATAAGTACCCAGAAATCCTGCAGCCAACCTGTCACCACTACCTTAAAGGTGATCAAAAAGCCCTCTGAGTTACCATTAGGTTTCCAGTACTAACTCTCCTGGTATTGTCTATCCAAGTTGGACCTCCAAAAGGCCGAGATCTGAAAAAAATGAGAAGGGAGAATGAGGTCAGGACTAAGCCACAGACATTTCAGTGATGGCTGGTAGAGGAAGGTAGAGTAAGCTGCTCCTCCCAGAGTCTCCTTTGCTGCTTGTGCTGCACCAGTGTCAGGGTGCATGCCGCAACTCCTGTTAGCCTATGGGGACACCAAGGTAGTGGTGGAACAGAGCTAGCAGCCAACGTTGATGCAGGGTCCTCAGGTCAATGGCCCCTTCTAGGTCCTGGGCCATCTAGGCTGGAAGGAAGGAAATTGCTCCAGGGATCAACTGCCCAGCACAGAAAATAGAATATCACGTCTCCACTGCCTATCCCAATTTCTCCTTCCTCCACCAAAAGTCGTGGATCCTCTGGCTTCTTTTATCCCTGCTGAAGCTTTCCTTTTCAGATGTTCTTCAGGAGACAGTGTCTTTTCTGACAGCTGCTGAGGCTTCACCATGCTTACCAGGGGCTTTTCCCTATGACCCTCTAGGACTACAGGGTGAGGACTTATGGCCTCCAGGGCACCTGAAGTGACCAGCTCACATAAAGACAGCCTAAACTTCAGTCCCCCAAATCATCCTGTCAATTCCAGTTCAACATATGTTATGTCTAAATGCTGTAATCTATTGACAAGAAATGCATATATTAAACACATATACAGATGTGGCCTGCACACATCTCTGTCATTTTTGGGGGAAACACAGCTGAAGATTTTTTAAAAAATAATAGCAATCATTACCATTACTCTATATCAGCTGCACCCACACAGCCCACAGGCCCAATTAGGTCTGTGCATATCATTAATCTGGCCTGGGCTGAGTACCCGGGCTCTCCTAGGACAGCCCCCACTGCCTGATGTCACTTACTACATCAGCTGTGGCAGCAGTGGTCGCACTTTGTCCCTGCTGCTCCAGGCAGCTTCTGGCTCAGTCCCCTCGCTTCAGCAGCCTTTGGGAACATGGATTTCTATGTTGGGGGAAATTTTGGAGCCTTCCCCATTTCAAAATCCATGGTGCTAGGAGAGCCCAATGGCAGACCTGGGATGATGTCATCTTGGGCACGTTATGGGGCTCTCCTAGCGCCGTGGATTTTGAAATGGGGAAAGCTCCAGAAATTTCCCCAAGTCAGTGAGTGATCCACATTCCCAAAGGCTGGTGAAATAAGGGGACTGAGCCAGATGCTGTTCGGAGCAGTGGGGACAAAGCATGATCACTGCTGCCTCCACCGCCATGGCTGATGTCGGAACCGTCCACAAAAGGAGCAGCCCACCTCCGCCCCATGCACCTGCGTGTTGGCAGTGGGACCGGCCCAGAGAAAAAATGTTTGGGCACCACTGCTCTATATCCTTAAGGAATGTATCTCAGGCTCCTAAACATCTGAATTATTGGCATACTAGCACTGTATTCAAATTAAAGAAATTTACAGAATTTTCACAGTTTTCCATAAGATGTAATTTTTCTTTTAAAAAAAATGAGTTTCCTTTTAAGGATCAGGCCTAAAATTTTCATACACTGTAAAGTATATTTTTTACTTATTTGTCTATACCACATCAGGTCTTCCTTTTCTACATCCTTACCCTTCCAATCCTGCCAACCTAGCAGTTAGAAAGCAAGAAATTGCAAGTAGATAAATATGTGCCACTTCAGTGGCAAGGTAAACAGCATTCCATGCACTCTGGTGTCTAGTCATGCCTGCCACATGTCCACAAAAATGTCTGCAAAAGCAGACAGTAATCGCTCTTTGGCTATAAACAGAGATGAGCACTGAACCTTAGAGCTGGATACGACTAGTACCTTTACCCTGCCAAACTAGCACAGCACATCAAGGACTCATCTCAGCAAGAGTATCAAATTTGAAAAAAAGTGAAAGTTTAACATCCCAGAAAGTACAGAGGAGCCTGACAGCAACATGAAATAGCTAAAGTAATTGAAGAAAGTTGTCCTATCAGTGTGAATAAACTTGAGCAAAGTATTTCAGTGAC
This sequence comes from Furcifer pardalis, assembly GCA_030440675.1. Lineage (NCBI taxonomy): Eukaryota > Metazoa > Chordata > Lepidosauria > Squamata > Chamaeleonidae > Furcifer > Furcifer pardalis. The sequence continues at coordinate 131,132,866 of CP126894.1, forward strand.
CTCTTCTAAGCCAAAGGAGAGTACTGCAAAGACATTAAGCCTTCGTGCCAAGCAGAAGTGTAAATCCCTTGGATGATGAGAGATATGGTTTGTTTGAAATAGTTACAGTTTGAGACTTTTCTACAATCAGCGGGTGGAGACTAACATAATCCAATTAATTCCAATTCCCTTTTGTGGCACTGGTAAAGTAGTGACTGATACTGTAAGTCCATTGAAGTCTTATCTTTGGTCAGATAATCCAAAATGGATTCGCATTATGAAACTAGCCATTATGAAACAGTCATTTAGAAAGTTCAGACCAACCAATTGTGTTCTGCTTTGGCAATCATAAAGTTATATCCAAAAATAAAAGCACTTCTCTCTTTGATGTTTATAAATTAAATGGTCATGTATCCAACAGTCATCTTAGGCTACAGTCTTATAGTTACTTACTCAGATGTAAATCCTATTGAACTCAGTAGGACTTACTTCAGTGTAGACATATGTAGAAGTCCCCTGTTATTTAATTATTTTGTTGTAAATCACTCCAACAGCTTAGTTAAAATCTCAGCATAAAATTAAAATAACATGTCTTTAAAATGTAAAATGTTTTACAACATTAGAGTAATCACTCAGTGCCTTATATGGGAACTCATGATTCTCATCAGTCCCACAGATGATCCTAGTGTGTATATGTATACATAAGCAGGCTTAAAATGACGTCTTATTCTAGGAATCTCCAATTTATTAGCTGTCTCATGTAGGACATAGTTATTATGCCAAAAAATATATATATTAAATGCCTAACGTGAAATCTAAGTGCTGTGGGGCATGTGTTTCACCATAAGTTTAGTTCATGTGGAACACTACTTCAGGTCTATGAAGCCTCACTATTGTCTTGTCTCAACTGATATGCTGAACTAGAATCCTCCAGAAACACTGGATTTCAACCCTAGAATTTTCAGCCATCGTGCTAGTGGTCATGGATTCTGCGATTTGTCAAGGATTTTCCAATAAAACTGAAAGGTTAACAATTGAAACTCACATACCTAGAACACACCCAAACATTCTTGCAACAGCACCTTGCAGAGGAAATAGAGATTTGGCAACATTTCTTTTGGGAAACCTTATTCAGCATCAAAGAGAGGTCATTTCTAAGAATCTGAGACCCAGGCTGAATAGCATTTTCTTCAGCCTTCTCTGAATATATGCTGTGGGAGAGTGGTTTAATGGTATTTTTCTCACAAACCATAAGCACTCCTGAACTATCAAATATCTGTGCATAGGTATAACACAGGAAGAGGTCATCATAACCAAATATCCAGTACACATAAAGCACACGGTTGATTCCACAATATGGTTGAGAACCTCCCTTATCCTCACCTATGCACCAAGAAAGAAAAACATCTTGCTTTCTTCACATCTAGCAAATATTCATAAATAGATAGAATATAAGGTAAAGGTCTCCCCTGCTCAAAAACTAGTCGTGTATGACTCTAGGGGGTGATGCTCATCTCTGTTTACAGCCAAAGAGCCAGCACTGTCTGCATTTGCAGACATTTCCACGATCATGTGGCAGGCATGAATTGAGGCTGGGTTGCACAGAATACTGTTACCTTTCCTACCAAAACCATACTTATTTATCTGCTAGCAATTTCTTGCTTTCAAACTTTTAAGTTGACAGGAGCTGGGATAAATGACAGGTGCAGCTGTTGACCTTCTGGCCATCAAGCTCAGCATCTTAGCCACTAAACCACCATGGTCCCTAGGTAACTGTATATATATCATTGAAAGATGGGCTAACAATGTATTCAAGCAAAACTTTTTTTATTTCCATCTTCTTCAGCTGCTGGGTAAAAGTATGATGTTTCCAAAGTGACATTTATAGAACCGAGAGGTCAGGTTATTCCAAGGCAGACAAATTAGTTAACACCTTGTGGCCTGAACCTAGAAAACAACACAGGAAATCATTCATCTGCAATGGAATTACTCCCATCTTAAGGTTCAGTAATGGCCACCTGGGAAACAGGATACTTTTACCAGAGCAACTCAGGAAGGCGGAAGCTGAAAAGCTTTGCTTAAATATTTCAGTTTGTGAATCACCCTTATCTGTTTTTAGTGATTAACTGCATCCTTCAGGGATCCAGAAAAATACTGATTAAGCTGCTGTTCAGTTTGTCTTATCTCCATAGAAACCAATAACATAGACTTCAGCACTGTGGAGTTACCTTGTGAAATCCAGAAACCAGCCAGGTTTTTACGAGCTTGTGCCTTATTTGAGCATGAAAGCCTTGTATCAATCCCTACTGGGACAGGTGATCCAAATGGGCAGGCAGCTAAATGTCTTCACATTTACACTCAGATAGAGAATATTATCCAACATGTACACCTACTAACTTATTTATATATTAAATTTCCACTTGAAAGCTGCTACTTTGAGGCATACTACATTAATGGCTCCTGGGAAAGAAAAGGTATATTCAATTCCATGCCCTAGTTTATACTAATATGCTCACACCCATTGGGATATACAGAAAGAGCCTATATTTGAACCACAATTGGGGATACCCTGGTAACGGCAACCTTGTGTTGTTGTTGTTGTTGATGATGATGATGATGACATATATGTCACCCAACTCACAAAGTGCGACTCTGGGCGGCTTACAAACATATCTTCAAACCTCAAGGTATAAATCGGCACAATAAAATACAATTTAGCACAATAAAATAACAAGTAAATAACAAAGGTCCTTTGTTGGACCCATGGCCAGGTGTTGGTGGGGCCTGGAGGTTGGAATGTCATCAACAGAGCCCAGGGCTCAATGTCCTCTGCCACTTTGGTGGCTCTTAAAGTAGGGCGGCCAACCGTCCCGCATTCTGCGGGGCAATTCCATTTAGGGAGGGGGTAGTTCGACTTGCCCTCCGTTCGAAAATCCTCCCGACCTCTCCCGTTGCGTCACGGACGCACCTGTTTCCCCTCTGCCCTGCAGGCAGTTAAAGGGAAATGGAGCCGAAAAGGCTCCAATGAACTGCGCCTGCGCAGAGACCCAATCTGGCGCCAGATTGGGTCTCTGCGCAGGCGCGGTTCATTGGAGCCTTTTCGGCTCCGTTTCCCTTTAACTGCCTGCAGGGCAGAGGGGAAACAGGTGCGTCCGTGACGCAACGGGAGAGGTCGGGAGGATTTTCGAACGGAGGGTAAGTCGAACTACCCCCACCCTAAATGGAATTGCCCTGTAGAACGCGGGCCGGTTGGCCGCCCTATCTTAAAGCCCTCCACTCCAGCCATTGACAGGGGCTTGGAGGAGGTTCCTGGTTAATCTTTCTCACACTAGGTCAAATGAAAGGAACTGCAGGATGAACTCACCAAACGGTCCCTTTATTTTGGCTTAGACATGGGAGAAGAACCCATTACTTTAGTGAAGGCCTGCTTGCTAATTTTAACTTTTCTGAGATCAACCCATTATAGGAGGAAGTTTCATTGCCTTTTCTTCCCTAACTGCTAAACGAAGCAACACTCTAGCTCTCTGTGCCTTTCATTTGTCCATGTGACGCCTTATAATGTCCAAATTATTTACTTTTTTTAGCATTAAGCCTGCTTTAGTCTTCAAAGAGGGCAAATTGCAAAGCAAGATTCTATTTATTTTTACTTATTTAATAATTTTCTGTGAAGGGGAAGTGGCACAAAATGTGATTGCTGAGATTAAATCTTAAAAGTATGGGTGGATGGATTACTTCCCACTCTTTATCCTCCCCCCCCCCCCTTGCATCTTAATTGCAATAATTTGTTTTCCCCTTTGAAGAACTTAATGTCTGGAGTAATTCCTGACCTAGGATCACAAGCGGACAGTGAGTCGGGTTTTGGATAAGTCTGCCAAATATTGTGAAACGCTGTGTACTATGAAAAGACCATTGACAACATGGAAACAGAAGCTGTGTTAAAAACACTGGAAGGAAAAGGAATGAAAGAACTGTATGTCAGGATTCTGCTTTAATTGCAAAGCCCATTTTAAAATGACAAGAAGCCTAGAGATATTTTTGAATCATAGGCATGAGAATGGACAAAGAGACTCTGTTTAGCGCTAACTCTTCTCTCCCTTTCTTACAAAATACCCTTGCAAACATTGGAACAAATGGAGGCTATTTTATCCAGCTCAGAAGGCTCAGGTCACCCCAGGCTTGTAGTTTACATTCTTATTTGTGTTAATTGACTGATTTTTTTAAAAGTTCCAAATATAAAAAATAAAGAAGATATATTTTACACACTCATCTCTTATTTTCATCTCTTTTCTGTCAAAGGTTTAGCCATCTTTAGATATAGTTTATGAGTAGCAGTGCTTATAAAGCTCTCGCCATGTGATTGTTTCTGCAGGTTATGTGATTATGGATTAACTGATTTTATTTTGTTGTGTGGCACTGGTACATTAGCATTCTAGCAGTTCACTGCATATCTTTGGAATTAAGAAGTCTCTAGTCAGGGGATAGGCAGGTAGAATTCTTTTGGGGTCACTGTATACGTTTGTAAAATTAAGTCTTTTTATGCCTCAAGAAACATACTGCAGTTTTATCTGGCAATGCCTTCTCCTATAATTAAGACCTTCCTACGCTATTCATTCATGAGTAGGTGTTCTTCAGTAAAAGTCCTCAGATGTGTAGATATGTTCTTCTCCCTTTGAAGATCAAACTAGACAATAATGGGAAATGAGGCTTCTCTGGGATAAGCCCATTCTTCTTCTGCTATGTCACCCTAACAATCAGACTTACAAATTGAGTCCAGGTTTTCCTTCCAACTACTAATCACAAAATAATGCATATTCCATAAAAGATAGAGAGATGTGCAAAAGCACAGGGTTATGGCAAACATATCTTTCATCACTTAAAGAAGTTCCATTTCTAACTAGGAAGTGTGTATTGCATAATTTGACCTTAAAAGTGGTTGTTAAATAGTCCCATAACTGTCCCTTAAACTGCTTCATAATTGCAGTAGAATAGCAATAACATTACACTTATATACCGCCCATAACACTTTGTGCACTCTCTGGGCAGTTTACAAGTTAATTAGCATTTTGCCCCCAACATGCTGGGTACTCACTTTACTGACCTTAGAAGGATGGAAGTCTGATTCAACCTTGAGTCCTGTCAGAATCAAAATCACAATATTCTGGCCACAGTACAGCAGTTTAACCACTGTGCCACCAGGGCTCTTAGAAGATGCAGTCGGTGACTAGTTTGCACTCACTAGCATTGTTCATTTCTTTACTGACTGTAATTATTTCACATTAATGCAGTGGGGTAGGGTGGGGGCAGGGGTGCAGCCCACCCTGGCTGGCACTTTTTCAGCTATGGGTGTTCTTGGACTACAATTCCCAGAAGCCCTAGCGGGAGCGGGCGCCAACATCCACCAAGGGGCGACAAATTTGGCTTATGTCCCGGGTGGCTGAAATCAACGTTACTGCATTAATGGTGCTACTGCCTTTTTCCTCCCAGAACAGATGATAACAAAACTATGTTCAACATGTCTGAGATATGAAGGATGGTAGATTATAGTCATCAGATATTGAGACAATCTATATTGCTATTGCCAAAAGTACCACCGCTAAAAAGGGCACATTCACAAAGACCACCAAACCTCTCCAGTGGCATCCCCTGCATACACAACTAAATTGTTTTTTTAAATGCATTTTCTGACATGGCTCCCTGAAAGACCCCTCAACATCCAGCATTTGATATTGAAATGTTCATGCTGTATACTGTTGATTGCTCATATGACTTTTAAGGAAGGAGTCATCACAAGAGTAGGGTAAAAGCCAGAAAATAATGGAAAGCGTTTAACTGTGATAGTTTATAGATTGTATTTAGAGAGAGAGAGAGAAACATGAAACAAATAAAACAGTGTTGCTGTGCTCTTCTAGAACTCATAGGCTGAAATCTTGTTGGGATAAATCTATAGTATGTAAACCAGAAAAACCTCATCATCTGGCAACAAAAATCTTCAGACAGTGATTTTTCAATACATAAGGCTTTCCCACCACCACCACCACCACAATCTAGCCAATCTGGTCACATGAACATGGAAATGTCTACAGATGCAGACAGAGATGAGCACTGAACCCTAGCATCAGATATGACCGGCTTTTCAGCATGAGTGACCTTTACCTATACCAATCTATTATAAAATGATTGACAATAATAAGCAAACAATGCAGACTGAACCTGTCCCTGCTTTTTTGCACATACAGTCATACCTCATATAACATTAGTATCGAATAACACGAAAATCGCATAACATTAAGGAATCTGGGGGGAAGAATTGCATCGGATAACATTAAGATCCTATGGGATGCTTCAGATAACAACCGCTAAAGCCTGTGTGGTTACAATGTATCTCTATGGATCCCATAGGATTTTAACATGCATCAGATAACACTAAAAATCGTATAACACCAAGACTTGTGGAACCAGGTTTTAGTGTTATCTGAGGTTTTACTGTAATGCTATTGTAGTAATATTAGTGGAATCAACTAAGGGTCCTCTATCTGGCCAGGTTATCCTGCTATGGTAATAAAGTAGACCATACTGCAAGTGACTCAACGCTGAGTGTCCAGCGGCAGTTAACGAACCTGAGAACCCTAACAATTAGTGGTGAAGTCCACAGGGAAGGGTGACGGTCCCCAAGTGGATTAAATCCCACTTGAATCCATCTTTATGGAAGGCAGAAGTTTAATCAGTACTGGCCTGGGACTGATGAGGACTTTGTTTGCCAGGACCAGAAAATGACTCGTGGAACTGGGTCAGTGGTAAGGGGGTTATGCTGCGATGCGGAAGGCAGATGAAAGGTTACTGGATTAAATTCTCAGGACAGCATTTATGGCTAATCACCATGAGGATTGCCAATATTTGGATTCAGATACAGCAGCAGCAGCAGCAGCAGCAGCAGCAGCAGCAGCAGCAGCAGCAGCAGCAGCAGCAGCAGCAGCAGCAGCAGCAGCAGCAGCAGCAGCAGCAGCAGCAGCAGCAGCAGCAGCAGCAGCAGCAGCAGCAGCAGCAGCAGAAGAAGAAGAAGAAGAAGAAGAAGAAGAAGAAGAAGAAGAAGAAGAAGAAGAAGAAGAAGAAGAAGAAGAAGAAGAAGAAAGTGACTAAGGACCTGTCTGCACTACCCAATTTTAGGGCAGGGCAGTGTGGGATGGAGGGGTGTGAGGGAAGAACAAGTGCTGTTTGCTGTGGTCCTGCATTCCAATGTCATTTCTCTCCTCCAAATTAAAGGTGGAACATTGTCAGAGGCTGAATTGTGGGGTGATAGTGACATTTTGATGGAGACAGCAGTGCAGTCACTGCAGTAGCTGCAAAGTTAACAATTCACTGCTTCTTCCACCTCTTAGTAGAACAGCCAATGGGGAACCAAAAAATGAGGCTTTGAGGCAAGTTGGTCTACTCTGGTGCCCAAAAGATGTAGAAGGCAGAAGAAAAAGCAAACCAACCTGATGCAAAAATGCCCAAATGAGTGAGATAAATGGAAGTGTAGACAGTGTAACACTGCAGGTGAAGAACAGGGTGCCCATATTGTTTAACAGAAAATCTGTTTACAACTATGCTACATTCTTAACATGGTGTATATATGCCCCATGTATATTTTGATATGTGTGCATACTGTATAGATAATGATGGCAACACATCAGATGTAACTTGAGCTGCCCACTAAACATGTCTCAAGTACTGGTTCCAAACTGTTTGTGGTTTTGTTAGATACAGTGGACTTCTTTATGTGGAAACAATGGCAGAGTTCATCTCTAATGAGTGTAACTCAGTGGGCATCAGTGGAGTCACTCCAAGAAGGGGAATGTCACAGTATAATCTTATTTCCTTCTAATTCCAGTTAAGACTTAAATTAGAAGTACCGAGTTTTTCCAGTTTGCCCTCAGGTCAGTTAACTGAAGTTCCTGAGTGCTGCAATAAACAAAAATCTTCCAATAAGATAGAACATGTGCTTATTTGTTACAGTTATTTTCCTAATTTAGCACTCTGCACCATGGAAATTAGCATCCTCATAGATGTACACACATTGGTAAAATTTATGTTGTTGGCTTGACTTTACCTTCCAAATAAATTGAACCAAATAAATAAATAAATAATACATACCTTATCATCTGTTTTATGTCAAAATTCTATTAAGTAGCTGTGTCAGTTTTACATTTGGCACACATCCCTTTGAACCAAGAGATGGCAACCCTTATTCAAGTACAGTGGTACCTCAGATAACTTTTACCTTGGATAAAGCTAAAATCAGATAACGTTGGGGAATTTAAGGCAAAGATTTGCATTGCACAATGTTGTGCAATGCAAATGTTTGCCTCAAATTCCACAATGTTGATTTCTGCCCCAAAGCCCGCAGGGCTGGACCCTGTGGCCTTTAGGGCAGAGATCTCCACTGCCTCAACCCCCAACCCAAAGGCAAAAGTCAAAGGTGAGAGAGATTCGCCCTGCCTCCCCTGCTGAAACAACAGGGTGGGCAAGACGAATCCCTCACTGTTAGGTTTGCCTTTGGCAGGAGTATCCAAGGTACTAGTGTATCAGGATGCTGGGAATGATAAACACCAAAGGAAATGGTGTGTGCAACATCCATCCTTCTCCATTACCACTCTCCCATCAAGCATGATGGTTTGCAGCACACTGTAGTTCTCCATACAATTCCAGAACACTGATTTTCTCAGGTTTCAGGATAATGTGGGGTGGTCTTTGAAGAGAGCGGAAAACCTTTCTCTTCAGCCAGGCACCCTTCACATATATTGGATGATGGAAACATGTTTTGAGGAAATGACATGCCATACTGAGTATCCCATTGTAGTAGAGAACTCCAGAGGATTGATAGAAAGGATGAAAAGCCACACCTTAGTGGGAATTTAATTTACATTACAATGTTTGTCTGTTACAGTTCTGCTATCCATATTAAACCTTTGGATTACACTCTCCTAGATCAGATTACCAAACATCCAAACAGGAGAAATATAATAGTAATGGGGGACTTCAACTATTCTGACATTAGATAGAATTCTATCTTGTTGAAAATTCAGAAAATCTTCATTTGTAAAACATCACCAGCACCTTCCAAAAATGTTAATGAAGCAAAGAAAGAGGACTGGCTATTCTGGAGCTGGCCCAGGAAAGAATTGGCTCCTGAGGTAGAAATAGTGGGAACTCTGAATCCAAGTGGCCATGTCATCTTGGGGTTTGTTATACTAAAAAAAGAGAAAACTGAGATTAGTGATAACACACACCATGTACTTCTTAACATAATTTGTCAGCCTTGTCACACTGTGGGAGTAAGTATATGCACTGACTGTCTTTGTTTTAAGAGCACCATTCATAGTAATGTGTCTCACACATGTCAAAGACTTCTAAAATACATAGCCTTTAGTATCCTTTTTAGTATTTGTCTTTACAAAAGTTGACCTGCAGAGGTTGCCATGGTGATCTGACAAGTTGTGAGCCTGACCACAAAAGACTGGGACAACTTCCATAGCAACTTCCATAGTTTGAGCTTCACATAGGTGAACGTCATTGGTCAGGATACACAGAACAGAGGAAGTGTTTAATTTTCCAATTTTGTGATGTGTCCTCTGAAACCATTTCACAATATGGGAAGTTGATAGAGGATGGTGCTGGACCAAACAGTGTTGCTTGAAGTGCATATGGCATTTGAATGTAAGGATTGCACCAAATGACATATTGGACCTTTCCCTGAGCCTAAGCAACCTTATTGAAGCCACTCCAATTCCCTCTAAATGAATTAGTGAAGACAAGTTATAAGCTGCAATATGGGTTTCTCAAAGAGAAGTCATGCCAGGCTAATTGTATCTCCTTTTCTAACAGAGTCAACAATCTCGGTCAAGGAGGGGGATGCTGAAGATATAATGTAAATTGATTTCAGGAAGGCTTTTGTCAAGGTCCCTCATTATATATATTTTTGTGACTAAACTGATAAAATGTGGCCTAGACAATTTTACTGTTGTTGAGTGGATCTGTTGATGGCTAATAGGCGGCTGTACTTACCCACATTTCTTGTCATCTTGGAAAGAAGTGACAAAGGGGGGGGGGGGTTGCAAAGAAAAATATTCTACATTTAGGCAGGAATAATCAGATGCACAAATACAGGATATGTGACAGCTGTGTTTGCTATAGTACATGTAAAAAGGATCTGATTGTCTTAGTGGACCATGAACTAAACACAAATCAACCAAATAAGTTAGTGGGGAGGATGTCACGAAACCAGCCGGCCCCCTCTGCCTTGGACCTCCTAAACCAAAGCCCCCAGAGGGCGAGCTGGCCAGCAATTCAGCTAAACAGCCTTTAGCTGCTTCTCTTCCACATGAAGTTTAAACAAGTAGCGTATTCAGAGGCTTGTGTGTGAATGCATTGCTTCTCTTACCCCTTAGTCCAATGAAGAGACGTTATTCAAGCAAATGTAGGTTTATTGATCAGGTTCATAAAGCATAGGTCAGTAGCATAAGACAGTCCAGCAAACAGAACAATAGTCCTAGGTAACCATTTTGAAGAAGCAAAAAGGCTTAGTCCCCAGGCAAAGATGTTAGCCCATAGACATCCAAAAACAAACTCCTTCTCTGCTCTCCAAGATGGAGATTCTGAACCATGTGTCGTGTTTAGGCCAATCAGAGACAGTTAGAAACTTTCCCACAACATAGGATTGTTGACACACGTGTACATGCTCTAACATATAGTCACAACATCAGGAAACTCAGCAAGCTTAGAGATAAGGAATGGGAACACTGACTTGAAAACAAGCTGTCTCATGACACAGAGTCTTATGAGACAGAGAGAAGAAAGGATTTTTGAGGCCTAGTTAAAACCAGGTCCTCTCCAAGCTTTGAGAACATTAGGAAAAAGATGTTGTTTCATGACAGAGGGGTGGGGGGCAGGCAAGCATAGTACTATGAGAATTAAATGTATCCAGAAGAAGTAAAGCAACATTACCATTTGACATGGCTCTGATATAATTTCTAGTATGCATTAGGAAGAACTTCATGACAATAAGAGTTATTTAATAATGAAAGGGACTACCTCAGAAGATAATGGACTTTCCTTCCAGGGAGGCCTTAAACAGAGATTGGATTTCCTACTTCATCATGGTGATGGCTTTGAATAGGGTAACAGTTGGATCGGTTCTCTTTTAAACTGTGATCAACTGCACATAGGTTTTTCCCACAGCTAATAACAAAATAACCGAAGCATTGCCTTTTCTGATGTATCAACAGAAATGCAGCTAACTTAGAGCTGCTGAAAAAGAAGAGGGGTGTATCTACATGCTTGCAGTGGGTAGGTACCTGATGTTTTCAGCAGTAAGAAAAACATGTAAAAGTGGATGCTCTTCACAGATAACAACTTAAAATAAGACAAATAATAGTGGATATTGAGAGCCATGGGATTTTGAGCTTCCTTTGAGGTTTCCAGGTCTCAAGAAGTGGCTGGCTGCTTACGGAATTGCTATTATTCCCTATATCCAAGTGATGGAATAAATCTCAGGAACTATGTTACTGGAGGAAGAGAAAGTTTGATATTTGCCCCCCTAGGGCCCCCCCAGAACATAAACAACATGACAACAACTTGGAATGAAAATGGCCAATTTATTTAGTGACAACAAATAAGAACAACAAACCTAATAACCTAACGCAGGGGCCAACCAAGCACGGGGGTCATCTCCAGGGGGAGATTTTGGTCCACCTCTAAATTGACTCCACCCACTTAACAAAATCCAAATTTCCCCCCAAAACTCCCCCCCTTTCCATACCCAAAACCACTCCCCCATGCTTGCCGCCTAACCCGTACAATTCTATTTCCCCTTTAAGAACCCTACTCATCAACGTGAGGTAGGCAAAAACAGTTCCCAGCAAGGCCAATCAGCTGGTACCCAAAATTCCTACCCAGCCCAAAATATTGCGACCACTATAGCCACTTCGATTTTCAGGGTGGGCGGGCAGGCGACAAACTCCAAACCCACAAAGATTTTTCCAGAAAACTCCCCGAACTGCTTGCCCCACATGACACGCCCCCTCCAACTTATAACCAATCATTTCCTTCCATGTCACCGTCCTGCCACTCCTCCAACCCCAAAGAGGTGGGGCAGGGCAGCAAAGACCCCTCTCCAACAGCAGACGCTGTGTAGAAGGTACCTTTGTGTACCCAATGGCTTTAAAGCAGGAATCTGTGACCCTGGCCTTACCAATGGCCAACTTTCCATTTGAAAAGATGCAATTAGTGGGCAGCACACCATATAAAAAGCTGCTGATGCCTCAACAGTTCCCAAACACCAAGACAAGTAAGAGAAAACAACAGTCTCCAGGTAGCAAGACATATTCAGATCAAAATTTCCAACTAAAAACATGGCCCAGATATTCATTCAATTAAAAACTTAAATGTTAAATAGCTGCTGTGAACCCCAAAAGGCAGTAGAGATGCTCTGCCACTTATTTTTGCATCCTCAAAAATTGACTTGGGGGATATCTGCCCCACTTTATAGCCATGGTAGCGATTCCCAACTGGCCCCAATGATCCCTGCCTCAGCACACAAACATTCTTAGGCATGTTTCACTTACATAACATTGCTTCAAAAAAGCTACAAGCGGGGGGAGAGGACTTGGAATACATTTGGACCTCCTGTGGCATCTGAAGCAAAGAGTGACGTGCCAGAATTGTAACTCATGAGACTTTAGGTTGCTGAAGCAATGGGGGGGGGGACCAGTGAGCTTTTTACCAGGCCTGGCAGCAGTGCAGACCCTCATATGTTCTGCAGGTAAGGTAGTGCAGGATTTGGTTCCTTCTGAGAATAGTTGTAAGCCACTGTGGTTGCTAAATACATTTTGCCATTAATTACCTAAATACATTGAGTGGAGCCAAACAAAAGGGGTTGACCAAGGAGCTGTGGCACTTATGGAACATCCTGAAGATCCACCATTTCCTCCCCCTGTCCAGCATATGGAATGAGACTCATCCTTGCTCCCAACCATGTTTCCTTGCATTGCATTATAACTGTTTGATTTTTGATGTTGTGAACCGCCCTGGGTTGCCCCGGTGAGGAGGGCGGTATACAAATCCGAGTAAATAAATAAATAAATAAATACATTTTGCAATTAATTACCCCACCCACAGCTCTGGGTTGACATGGTACTTGGTGAGGGGGATTTTAAAATAAAGTAAAGCAATCATATTTCTATACCACTCCATAGTGCTTGGTACACTCTCTGGGTGGTTCATAAGTTAATTAACATTTTGCCCTCAACATGCTGGCTACTCATTTTACCAACCTCGGAAGGATAGAAGGATGAATCAACCTTGTGTCCAATCAGGATCAAACTCTTAACCTTTTGGTTGCAGTACAGCAGTTTAACCACTGCGCCACAGTGCTCTTTTAACCAGATTCTGGACCTACTTTACTGAATTCTCCCACATTCTTTTCTAAGATCAGCTGGCTCTATTCATCTGCCCCAGGTCCCAAATGGCATCAATGGCTTTGTCTCTGTGACATCACTGCAACCTACCCCCTGTGACATCAGAAGGGCCTGTTCGCCAAGGTCTCCTGAGGAGGATTCTGGGGCCCTGAACGGAAATAGTTCTGTTAAAGAGTGAATGCACATTCTGTTGCTGGTAGTTTTTAGTAGTTTTGGTTGTCCTTGTTCTTTGCAAAAAAGGCAGATCTCATTTCTTTTTCATGACTCATACACATCTGCAAGTTTACATGGTACAATCCCCCTAATTTCTTGCATCCTCCCCTGGCATGTGTGTGTTTTGTGATTGATAAAAGGATGAGAGTTTTTTTTTCCATTAGAGTAACACTTGGATGGGTCTTCTTTTAAACTGTGATCAACCACACGTAAGTTTTGCCCACAGCTAATAACAAAAAAACCTGAAGCATTACCTTGAATACATTGATTATGCTTTCAAGTGTCTTTTTAGATTGCCACTTGCTTTTTTTTTTTAATTTGGCATGCTTTCCTTCTAACAAACATTTTTTTAAAAAAAAAATTCCTTTATTGCTTAAGGGTAAAATGACACCCTTTGCTTTCAAGATGATAGTTCCTAACATGCTGCCTTGAAGAGCTGGAAATGCAAAAATTGGGGGGGGGGGGGAGAGATAATATAAACAAATGCATGTCTTGTTTTTAAAAGGTTTGTGTGTAAAGGTTTGTGCCAGAGCTACAGTACTTCTGCATCTTCGAAATGTGTTTTAAGGAATAAGTTGTGCAACATTTTTTAGAACATGTGTTAAGCTATTTCTTTAAGAATGAAGCTCTTAACAAAACATAAGCACTCTGCATGAGATCTTAGCAGCAAAGTGCTTAAAAGATAAAGTAAGAATTGGTACCATGGGAAGAACACCAGCTGTACTGCACATAGGTCCATTATGAGAAGTATGGTAGTGGGTAGGGAGAAAATGATTTAATCAGGAGTAAAACCAATTTTATTATAAGGGCACACAGGGGGTGTGGCACCATAGTGAGAGGGACATTTCAAAATATCTGACAGATTTCAACAATGTGAAAACCCACCCTGTTCTTTAAAGTGACAGTAAAACCCCATCAGGTCTCTCTTTTTGATGCTATTGTGAGCTGATAACTGTGCAAAGCCGGCCTGCTAAGACGCTGTCTGTCTCTTTCGCTGGTGTGTGTCGGGAAAAAACAAAATAAAAGGCTAATTGTTGAAATAGAATCAATCAAATTTGATCTTAGAGTTTTGTTTTGTTTTGAAAGTCTGCTCCCCTAATTCACTTTCAAGAATGGATTGTTTTTATGTTGAAGGGTCTGAATATTCGGTGTGTTGTGGTGGTGTTTTTTCCCAAGAACAAGAAAACCAATTAAAATTACACTTCTTAATCTGTACTATCAACTATTATAAAGGAAAGTTATTTTCTTTACCATAATTTTTGAGAAGATATTTCAATTTCACGATACAATCATGGGGCAAGCTTTATATATACATTTGATTTCTTTATTTCAGACAGAAGTAAATGTGGCAATGGAGGAATTAAGTTGTGGAACATATACATTTCCACCCACGACCCTTCTTTCTAAAATGGCTATAGAAATATTACAAATAGTACTAAATATGGCCTAGTCAACTACTGTTCAAAATTGCTGTTTCAGAATGGTGTTCACTAACATACAGCTGGAACAGAACCAAAAGTGGTGCCATGTATTTATGAATTCCTTCTATTTCTGGAACAGGTGATATTGTAAAGAGCTTTGAATTCTTTTAATTAAGAGTGACAGCCATTTTCATCTCTTCTGAATTTTGTTAGGTCTGTAATTCTGGAGTTTGTTGTGTCCTAATAATAATACCAGATGTTTCTAGTAAGTATTCAAAGAAAACCAAAGTAATAATAACACAATCTTTTTATTAGAATTTTTTTTGCACTCGCCTCCTTTTATATTTAAATTCTCCAGTTCAGTCAAGCTTCAAAAGAAAGAAAAAAGATTTCTGTTGTTCAGAAAATCAGTTTTGCAAGCACTTGTGGTTTGCCTTTAGCGTGTTATCATTTTTGACAGCTTAGCATACCCTAGGTAGGCCAACAGGGGTCTGTCATATATTGTTACTGGGCAAATCTTCCTCCATAATTGGAAAAACCAAACAAAATATTTTTGAAGCAGAAAAAGGACAAATGAATAGAGGACCCAGTGCTCAATTCCTTACTGACAGGACATTCAGAAAAAAGAGGGGGGGGAGAGAAAAGTATGGCCCATTGCCCCCTTGTACATAGCAAGACTAACACATGTAAAGCAATAATTCATTTTGTCTTGCCGTGTTTAGCATAAGTCTCCTGTTGGCTCCATAAGGCCTTTAGGCCAGTCTCCTGAGCCGGTCATCATTGGCAACTCTTAGCCTCTCACTTTCAAAACCAAACAGCTTTACATCATGTTGATCTGTGATGTTAATTTATTTTCCTACTGATGCATTATGGGAATAAATGTATCAGGCATGCTGTGTCAATGCTACTGTCTCTTTGTGCCTCTTTTTTTGTTTGTTAGCTGCATTCCTACAGATGGTATTCCATTGAAAATCTTCTCTTCTTGCAGAAAAAAAAGAAAGGGGGGAAAAAACCTCATGCACAGCACCAAACCTCTAGGTACAGAAGGCTGTTAACGGTTGCTGATGATAGTAGGCAAACATTAACATAATAATTAGTGTCTTGTAATTGTTTCATTAAAACCAGTTGTTCCATTTCTCCTCCTGTTTTCCCAGAAGAGAAACTGAATTTGGACGACAGCCAGTGGGAGGACATCCACGTTGTCACCGGAGCACTCAAGATGTTTTTCAGAGAGCTGCCTGAGCCACTGTTCCCATACTGCTCCTTTGAACAGTTTGTGGAAGCAATAAGTAAGTACATTGCATCCAATAGCAGTTAATTAAATAACCTATGTGCTTTTTTCAACAAAAATGCCCCAAATTGGGAGAGATGCATCCCAAATGTTTCTTTACTTGCTCCTTGCATTTACATTTTCACTTTTTAAAAAAATGATCCTTCAGCAGTTATCTATTTATTTGACAGAAATCGTCTGTTTGAGAGGATCTCTGTGCATTGAAGAGAATAATAAAACTACATATGTGTTGCCTCATAATTAGACATGCTATGCTTATACAGTCAAACCTCGCATAAAGAGCGTTTCGCTTAAAGAATAACTCGCTTAAAGAGGAGAATTTTCTCTGAATGGTCGCTTCGCTTAACAAATAAAACCAATCAAAAACTCGCTTAACAAATAAATCGGGGTTTGCAATCCCCCCCACAATTGGTCACTTACAATGGTGTTTCGCTTAAAGAGCAAACTCGCTTAAAGAGCAATCCTGTGGAACGCATTATACTCTTTAAGTGAGGTATAACTGTATTTCATGTACCTAAGACATAATGCTATTCGGCAGAATTAATATTCATAAGGTAAACACCTATGGCTTTTGTGGCTTTAAGACAAAGAATTGAAATGTTGTGTTTGCATCACAATATACTATGAGATGTATTTTCTGCAATCCCCAGTGTATACATGTTCCTCACGATGTGTGTGTGTGTTCATAACATCTTCCTTTTTACCTCATAATTTACTGTTTTAAAAAAAAACATCTTGCCCAATTCAGAATTTTTACCCTGCAGCTGTGCCTAGAACAGCAGTTTTATCTGGATCAATAGCAGGTGATGATACTTATCTCCATGACTTGAAAAGCTTCACCTGCTGATTTTGTGTGACTCAAGCTGTTGTCAAAGTAACAGGAGCAGGCCAGGATGATACTCTCTCATGGTCATTTAGCAAACCTATAGTAGGAAGGGAAGCATATCAAAACCACAGGGTAATTATCAGGACAAATACTTTCTTCTAACAAAGATTTATTTTTAATATCTGTAATTTTGCTGTTTGGGATGTGCTTGGGGGTGGTAGTGAGGCTTTTTTCTGCCAAAGAAGCTGACTTTTCTTTTCTTTGAGAGGGGGGTGAGAACCTTAAAAACTGAAAAGTTGCAAGCCTAGCAGGAGCTTAATTAAAGTCCAATAGAGAAAAATCTCCAGGAAAAACAATAAAGCACTTAGGGATCTGTTCTCCGATGGATGCGCGTGCGTAACTGCCATTACCGTTAATGAGAGTTGTTTGCGCGTGCACATCCGTCAGAGAAGACAGAACCCTTAATGTGCTGTTTAATTTGATTTTATGTTCATAAAAGTCTTTGAGTTTAGCATAAGCCCTTCACGGCTAGCATCTCATATAACAAACTTGAATAAATCTTCCAAAATTCTTCTCATTCCTTCTTGACTGCTTAGAGATACCCTGTGGTGGTTAAGGAAGCAGTAATACAAACAAAAGAGTAAGACTCCATGCCCCCCTTTCTTCTTCTACCTTCTCCCTTTTCATCTTAAAGATGGTTAGGACAAAGAATGTTGTATTTTGAGCTTCATGTTGTACGTCAGGATTGATGCAATTATTGAACAAGAAAACAATGTAGAACAAACAATCCGGAGTGTGCAGGCTGCAGTTTTTCTGTAGACGAAAATGTGGAAATCTTCCTTTGAAGTTGTTCATTCTAACTCACACTTCAGGTGCTTTCCCATGTACCTGCCAGGTTCTATGGGAGACTTTTTAGTACATCAAGGGGGATGTAATTGGTTTGTAGATGTTGATTTTGCTTTTACATCCCACGTAGGTTGCTCAGCAGTCCGACTTTTTATGCACTCTCAGCCTTTAACTTCTTCCTGATGCTTATGTAGTCTGTATAGAACATTATTCATTGGAGTTAAACAAATTCTTCTCCCCTATTGCATGGTTTCTGTCTCTTCTATTCCTAGATTCAGTAAGTTCCTAACTTTTATTTCAGAAGCAAAACCAAACTTAAACTGCAGAATGTTATTACTATGGCAGATTGTCTCCCTTGACTTTCTAAATAAAGTTAGGTCAGCTAGGTATATTAAGGAATTAAAAACAGGCCTTGATAGGTAAGATGCAGGTAAGCAACTGATAAATTAGTGTTTTGAGTTGTCAAAGTGGTGTGGGCAGGGAAGAGAGCTGGTTCAAGCATTCTTCCCTAAGTATGACAAATTAATGTCCATTTCTGTTCACTCAACTATTTTAAATTCTTGTTACGGTTTTGAAAGCCATTATAAACGCTGACAGGCTAATGAGCAGTCATTTATGGGGTTTAAAATAATGTTAATTAGAAGAAAAATTAGTTGTTGGTATTTTTCCCCAAATGTTTTTAAATGAAACTGTATTTATTTTTTACAAAAAATAAAGCAACAAAGAAATGTAAATGTAACATTTTAAGATCACTAAAAGAAGACCAAATAAATGAAAACCTTAGTACTGTACCTTGTAAATATACTTGTGGGACTACTCCTGTAAAACAGTCTAAGGAGAGAAGAGGCTTGTTAACCAGTGAAAAATGAGATTATAAGATGTACATAAGACAGAAAAAAAGTTGTTCTGTACTTGACTAGAATTTGATAAGGACATTCTAAACAGAATCCCTGAGACTATAGTATAATGTTTTTAAAAATAGAATTGCTTGATACTTACATTTTCTGAGTAAGAGAGCAGTTAATAAAATCTACTTTCTTTACCCATAATTACATGGACATCTAGGTACATCTGACTGGTCCTATATCGGCTATGGCGCTATGACAAACAATGGTCTACCATGCCAGGAAGAGACTAACAGCATCGCTAGATTCTCAAGCTTCCCTATCCTTTTGGGGTTCATCCCACTCCATACTAATAATTGTATCAATGCTACTCCATAACTTGTATATGGGCAGAGAAGGAGAAGATAGCAAGTTGGCTGGTAATCTCCCCAAACCCTTGGATTGGCTCAGAATAAGACCTACCAATTTGGAGGAGGAGGATTTTGGGTGATTTCCAAGTAAAGCTGAGGTGTTCATCTTTTTCCACTGAAGATGACAGAAAGTTGCACATGTGCAGCAATCTAAACAATATCCCCAAATCAAAAACAGATGAATGATTATGGATTACTAATGTGCTAGTGCCAGTTAAGAAACAACACTGGGTGACTCAGAACCCCTCAAAGCTAAGGAGACATATGGATGGAAACAATTTCAGAAACTGAAAAATCACTCTCTCTTATATTTCTAGTTCTCTATAGGGAGGAAATAGTTGCTAACAAGGATAATCATTGAGCCACTGCAGGTTGAAATGGGGTAACCAAAACACAGAGGTACCACCTTAGTTGGGACTTCCTCATATTGTGGTCAGCACATTTTAGTATTTTATTCTTATCCATTTTCACTGCATAGAGAAACCTTCGTGTGTGTGTTCTTATTTTCATTTTTCCCCATTTGCCTCCAATCTTTGTCAGTTATTTTCATGTGTTTTAATACCTTTTTTTGCACTTTGCTCTTCATCTGCTCTTATTTTTAAAGGCAGCTTTAATTTCATTATAGGGAATAGTTGTGGTCTTGATCCACAACATTCTTGTTGCAGATTTAAATTTGAAGAATGCATAATAAAAAAGACAGCACTGTGACTAATGCCATCTGAGCTGCAGTGCAGTTTCAGAAGGTCAGTATCTCAGCTTGTGAACTAACCCAACACAATAAGTAGCAAAACTGGCCAGATTGCCAGAAGCTAGAGGGTTTTTTCCCTACTTTATCACAAGACTGTGATAAGTTCTTTTCCACAGTAAGCAGAGATAAAGAATTATCTCCAAATCACCTGGAAATATAAATAGCATTTTAAACTTGTCAATGAAGCTCTTTGAGAAAGGGAGACTTGTCCAAGATTGGATTGGCTACAATTTCATTTGCATTCCCAGGAAAGACAATGAAAAATTATCTACATCTTGTTTTCCAAAACTTTCTGAAATAAATTACAGTCCTCTCTTATTTCCTCTACTGAAATCTCAGGGAATATGAAGCTACTGACCTGTCAATGCTTACCAGTCGACCATATTTCAGGTTTGCAGCCTTCATTTTAGACCATTAATGTAACTTTGGATCTGGTAACTTTAGCATCTACCCAGAATATGTTTGAGACTCTTCTCTTTCTCTTCTGCTCTCAAGCTTTGCATTCTCCAGATTAATGATGAGTTAGGGAGAAGCATTTTAATTATTTTTAATTGTCCAGTATTATCAAACCCAAGGGACTGCAGTGGCTCAAGTGGTAAAGGTGCTGAACTTGAACTTGGCAGGTCAGCAGTTCAACGAATAAGCTCCTGTCTCTGTCCCAGCTCCTGCCAGCCTAGCAGTTTGAAAGCAAGAAATTGCAAGTAGATAAAGAAGTATCACTTTGGTGGGACAGCATTAAACAGCATTCTGTGCACTCCGATGTCGAGGCAGGCCACATGTCCACAGAAACATCTGCTGATGCAGACTACACTGGCTTTTTGGCTGTACACATAGATGAGCACTGAAACCTAGAGTCAAATACAACTGGCTTTCGAGCAAGGGCAACCTTTACCTGTACTATTATCCAACCCTGATTTTAAATAAAGCAGATTAAGGCAAGAAAAAGTCAAAATGGTGTATTTGTTGTGTCCATATCTATACGATGTCAGGAACGACTGTGCTGAAGCACCACAAATATACTTGCAACCAGTGATGATAATCATCGAAAACCAGAGATGCTTTTCAATAATCATAAAAACAAACCAAATAATGCAAATAATTTTGGATCTACCCTATCTTAAATATCATTTCCACATAATCATGTATAACACTGATTCAGAATTCCTAACCGTAGTGGTTTTTTACTTTAAAATAAGCATCAAAATGCATGCTTTAAAAAAAGAGGCAGGTACAGCTTAATTGTTTTAATTGTATTATCTACATTAGGGATTTTCAACTTATTTAAGCCATGGGCTGGACCACACCCCTTCAGACAGCTGAGTGGGTGGGCTGGTGGTTCACCCTGTCTTAAACCCTGCCATAAAAAGCATCCACAGCTGTTGGAAATATGTTTACAATAGCCTCGGGCACATTTATATGTGTCCGTGTCTGCTTCCGGCAGCATCGGTGGTGACAACATGGGCAACATGAAATGGTGCCATGGGCTGGGGCTTGCCCACAGGCCGTAGGTTGACAACCCCAGATCTACATGGATAAATAAATGTCTCCTTCTATGGTTTTTTAATATATTCTCTTCCTGTTCATTATGAGGCACTCCCTAGGGAACACATACTTCTTGGGGCAAAACTGGTTCCTCTTGTTGCATGGTTTTATTTACTAAATGTTAGTTGTGATTCAATGTGTGTATTTGGTGGTTTCATATCTTGTTTTCTTGCTTGCTGTTCCTCTGTTTTTTCTACTTTGTAAGCCACTGTGACGGACCTCTCGGAGGAGAAAAGAACAAAACAGAAATTGCATCAATAAAAGTCCTTCTTAGTGACTCAAAGCACTGGAAGGTGTATTTTTGTGTGAGTTTGAGTGGGACAAATATCCTCACATACCCTATTCATCAGGGTAGTAAAGTTCCCTTCCATTATGCTGCCTGTGAAATGCCAGTGTTAAAAGTGAAACTTCATAGTGGGTATCAGTCCTAGCAAAGAATACACAGTAAAATTACTTAAACACTTGTGTTGATTGCCCAAGATTCCAAGATTTGTTGGAAGATCTAAAATTGGCTGTTTCTCTTCCTCAACAGCAGAGGGTGCCACTTATATCTCTCTAGACTATCCATAGCAGGAAACAAACAGCTGTCTGTGAAAAAGTAAAACAGTTGTTATTCATTTCTAGTTGAACTGAAAATATGCTGCTTCCTTTCACCTATGAATCTCAGTCAAGCCTACATTTTAAGAGGAAGTGAAGGAGTATTGAACTCTGAGCATGGAGCAAATGGATTGAAAGCAAATGGATCCACAGTTCTGAAAGCAGTAACCCAGGAGCAATATTTTTTAATCTGACTTATTTTTCATGCTATTGTCTACAAAGGACCCTCTCCACAGTACACTGCAGAGGATTTTAGTAAATTCTCTAGGTAATAAATTTACATGCGAAATTAGCATAGTTTGTTGGATTTCACCATGCCTATGCATTAAATGAATAAAATTAAAGAAGGCTAAACTGCCTTTTTTAAAAATAAATAAAAACAAATAAAATTAAAGAAGGCTAAAGAAGCTCCTGCTTAGGTTGAAAGAAGAGAGTGCAAAAGCTGGCATCAACATCAAGAAAACCAAGATAATGGCAACAGGCCCTATCAGTCCTTGAAAAATAGATGGGGAAGAAATAGAAGCAGTGACAGATTTTACTTTCTTAGGATCAAAGATCACTGCAGATGGTGATTGCAGCCATGAAATAAAAAGGCGACTGATTCTTGGGTGGCAAGCGATGAGAAACCTAGGGAACATAGTTAAAAGTAGAGACATCACATTGCAAACAAAAATTCGCATAGTCAAAGCAATGGTATTCCCAGTGGTAATGTATGGTTGTTAGAGCTGGACCATTAGGAAAGCTGAGTGCAGAAGAATAGACGCCTTTGAAGTGTGGTGTTGGAGGAGAGTTTTGAGAGTCCCCTGGACAGCGAGGAGAACAAATAGGTCAATCTTAGAAGAAATCAACCCTGAGAGCTCCTTAGAAGGTCAAATAGTAAAGATGAAGCTAAAGTACTTTGGACATCAAATGAGAAGAGAGGATTCACTTGAGAAAGCCTTGTTGCTGAGAAAGGTGGAGGGCAAAAGAAGAAGGAGGCATCCAAAAATGAGATGGCTAGATGGTATTGTAGACTCAATGGGCACAGAGCTGGGTGGCCTGATGAGGATGGTGGAGGATAGGGGTGCCTGGAGGGCAATGGTCCATGGAGTCACAAAGGGTCAGAATCGATTGTGTGACTGAACAAAAAAACCCTATCTTTTAGGGAAATTGTTCTGCCATTACACATAATACTCTTGAGGAACCCTCAATGAAGTTCTGGAGTTACCCAGAACTTGATTGAAAAGTAATGTGCTAAAAACATAACTTGTATGTGTGGTTGGAGTAATAATGGCAAGTTGGTGAGAAAGGAAAACAAGCCATGAAGCCAGTTGTTTAAATTTACTGTCCAAGAACAATCTGAACTTTGAGTAGTTGACTGTTAGATCTAAGGAGTGTCATGAACATGTTAAAATAGAAGCAAGGCTATAACAACAGGCATAGGGTGTTATGTACTAACAGGAAAAAAGGAGACACAGAGTGACTCAGTTTATATTCTAGAAAAATGTTGTACATCCTGTCACTGTAGTCAGAAAAGAGGGACACGCCACTCAACCTGGCTAGTTAAGGACCAGATAGATGAACTAAAAAGCCTAGGTAGAATAGAGGGCTGCTTCTAAATCTCCAAGAATGACCATGGTTTGGTCCAGGTTTTAACTTTGAAGGTTTTACAGTCAGATAGACAAAGGAGATGCAACCTTTTTGTCCTTTTATGTGATTGTTCTGCTCCTTGGCTAAGGTTGTTACATCCCATATTTTCTCAGTGATTTGTGCGTCAAATACTGCAATGTTAACATGTGAAAAATAGGAGGAAAGGAACATTTTGCTTATTTTGTCATAGTCTGTACTTTATTTTTTGGGATCTGATTCTGTTTACATCATCTAGAAATGTACATGTGCTGGTCTTACTGTAATAAGAGCTGAGCTCCTCTCTTCTCTCCTTCATTGCTGCGTAAGATAATTGTTCTTTGACTGAGTTTGTGTAAATATAATTAATGGACAAAGAAATGAAATATCACTTCACAAACGCAACTAGTGATGTGCCACACAAAGAATTAGTTGGGTGCATTGCAGTTGAATAATTCACTAGGCAAAATGGATGTGACCCAAACACATTTCCAAGTAATCCCTCCAGCTAAGTGAAAGAGAGGGTGCAACTGAAACAAAGAAAAGGAGAGCATTCAACGTACAGTCTTTTGTAGAACCCAAGTGCCGGAAACCTGGAGATCTTGGCCATGGAAAAGCATTTTTGGCAGCTGTATTGCACCTGCTGCAATGAGTGACAGCTGAAAAGATGGGGAAGAATAGTTAGGAAAGTGAGGAAATGGCAGGATGGCTGTGATCCTCACTCTCATTATCTGGTAAATCAGCCAAATGGATGTGGCACTTGGAACAAACTTGTTCACAACATGTGTTTTATCTCGGTATCTCTAGGAAAAGGTCCACCAGAGAAGATATCCCAGAGAATTGTAGTTTAAATATCAAGATATTTGGATGCAAAATAATTCTTATAGTAATATTAGGGGATGACCACACAGATGTTGTATTTGGTTGGTGCAAACTTTCTGATACTACTCACTGGCATTTAAATCACCATTGCCATTCACACAGATATTTTTAATTATCTTGAGAAAGTGCATTTCACGTGTTCACAAACATCACAGCATTCCTTCTCTTTTTCTATCATTATCACCATTTTTATCACAAGCCCATTGGCCAGCATTCAAATTCCTCTTTTTTAAAAAAAAAAAAATGCTTATCAAGTGAAATAGCACTAAACTAACAAGACATGGTAAGCTTTTGAATTAGTGCTGTATCATTTGAACTTTCTAGCACTAAACTTGGAGAAAATTTTATAATTGAAAGTTTTTCGATTGCATTGCGTCTATAATCGTTACCAGTATGAGTTGTGCATCATCAGTGATACCATCTGGACATACTCAACAATTACACTAAAATAACAATATAGATGATTATACAAACCAAATGCAAGATAGAATTATGTTAGCAGAAGCAATAAAAAATTTGATCTTAACAGATGAACAAAATATACAACGTATTTGTGCAAAAAAAAAAGGACTTGCAATTAGCACTAATGCTGGATACTCATTGGAATAAATATTGAAAGGAAAATTGTACAATAGCAGAATACATTCCTGTCTAGTTATTTCCTTAATCTTCCAAATATTTAGTAGAGTGGACATGAGATCTGTTACTGTTTGCAATATTGTTACATATACATAAAAATATACACATATACAATTATTCATACAATAAGCAGATATGCAGATATGAGGTATGCAGATGATGCCACCCTAATGGCAGAAAGTGAAGAGACTTTAAAAAGCTCCTGATTAGGTTGAAAGAAGAAAGTGAAAAGGCTGGCTTGAGACTCTATCAAGAAAACCAAGATACAGTCAAACCTCACATAAAGAGTGCCTCGCTTAAAGAGTAACTCGCTTAAGGAGCAGAATTTTCTCTGAATGTTCGCTTCGCTTAACAAATAAAACCAATCAAAAACTTGCTTAACAAATAAATTGGGGTTCGTAATCCCCCCCCCCCCAATTGGTCATTTACAATGGTGTTTTGATTAAAGAGCAATCCTGTGGAACGTATTATGCTCTTTAGGCGAGGTACAACTGTAATGGAAAATAGATGGGGAAGAAGTAGAAGCAGTGACAGATTTTACATTCTTAGGATCAAAGCTCACTACAGATGGTGATTGCAGCCATGAAATAAAAAGGCGACTGATTCTTGGGAGGCAAGCGATGAGAAACCTGAGGAACATAGTGAAAAGTAGAGACATCACATTGCGAACAAAAATTCGTATAGTCAAAGCAATGGTATTCCCGGTGGCAATGTATGGCTGTGAGAGTTGGACCATAAGGATAGCTGAGCGCAGAAAAATAGATGCCTTTGAAATGTGGTGCTAGAGGAGAGTTTTGAGAGTCCCCTGGACAGCAAGGAGAACAAATAGGTCAATCTTAGAAGAAATCAAACCTGACTGCTCCTTAGAAGGTCAAATAGTGAAGATGAAGCTAAAGTACTTTGGACATCAAATGAGAAGATAGGATTCGCTTGAGGAAGTCTTGATGCTGGAAAGGGTGGAGGGCAAAAGAAGAAGGGGGCAGCCCAAAATGAGATGGCTAGATGGTATTGTAGACACAATGGGCACAGAGCTGAGCGAGTTGAGGAGGATGGTGGAGGACAGAAGTGCCTGGTGGATAGTGGTCCATGGGGTCACAAAGAGTCAGAATTGACTGTGCGACTGAACAACAAACAACAACAAAAAGCAGTACAGTATATGTATATGTAGCTGCAAATACAGCTGACATTTCCTTTATAGCATATATAATTTTTAACATTACCCAGAATACCCTAGCCAGTACTGCCTAGTTGTATTATTAGAAATTAACAATTAAAACTGTTGGATAGGTTTATATGTGCTTCTACAGATCCATCTATTGGATACTGAGTGCCATTGGCAGAAACAGCATTTCTTCTCTTTGTTCATCTTTGGTTTGCATCTTAATTTTCCCCACCACCATGTTTATCCCCATCTGTACCACACATGGGAAGGCAACAGAACAATTTGCTCACCCTTCCCTTTTCTCTTGTACATTGACTGGAAGCCATCAACTGCCTCAGATGCTTCACAAGCACAAGAATTATCTCTGTGGAAAGAGAAAATTTTGTGCTAGTAGAAATTGAACTGAGAGATGTCTGTACTCTCCTTAAGTCTGGAGTGACATTTAGGATGAGCACTATGCAGAGGAGACATGATAGCTCCAAAATAATTCAGGACTGATGTTGAAGCGTTTGTCACAAACTGATATCTGCGTATAAAACAAAGCAGGTTGTGATACTTTTAAAGGCAACAGCCCGGGAAGCGGACCCCTCCCTCCCAGTTGATGTATCTATTAATTTGGATAACATGATATCCTATCTAGGATACTAATAGTGAAGCTTTTTAACACAGACAGTATTTCATGCCCGCCATTGCTGTTAGTTAGGAACTCTGGCACTTTGCTACAATTCTATTGGACAGATATGTAGCAATCCTTCTAGAGCTAAATACATATAGATGCACTCATAGGACTCATACTTGGATCAGAGATCCTGTTGCTTTAACCCTTAGCCACCACTGATCCAAAGCTTTTGCAGCCAAAACTGTGATGCGAAATGCATAATGATGGTTAAGCTTTTGGAAATATCCCACCCCCCATTGCCAAGAGCTTTGGAAATGTAGTAATGAAACCTCTTGACTCGAAGTGAGCACTATTTAACAGAACAAGCATGAACTGCCTTTAGGAGGTTTTGCAGCTGGATTTGTTCCACTGTGTCAGAAGCTGAATTTCCAACCCTGATAGCAGCTTTACCAAGCCATGAGAGATACACACAACACGCACAGCATATGCTGAGAGAGAGAAAGAGTGGTTGACATTAGTGCCCTGATTCATAGCTAAAGCACCAGACATACTCAGGGAGAAGTTATCTTGTCTGCTGTGCTCAGAATCATCAGTTGGGTGCTGGCACAAGAAGGTCCTACAACTATACTCCTTCACCTATTTGTATGATCTGGATTGTCAGTTTGCCTTTTTGATAATTTCAAGACCCAAAGATTCTGGTTAAAGAAGCTTATTTAAATTAGAGGCAATGCAATCATTTCTAGACCTGATCTGTATCCAAATACATGACGTGCTATGAGCTGTTTTGGAAGTGGTATGAACCAATTTGTTCTTAGATTCATGTGTTTATTGGTACACTACTGGATCAGCATAAAGAAAAACAACTGCAAATTAATAAATAAAAGGCTATTGCCTACATTGGATGGGAGGGTATTATAGAGCACCATCAGTTGAAGGACTATGGTGGACCTTAAATAGAGGGTTCAAGTGTACTTTCATTTCAGACAATGATGTAATTTTTCAAGTGTGGGGAAATGTTCCATCCAATGTACCATTTCGTACCAGGAAATGAATTATTTTATAACTGACAAAGTGGCAGGCATGCTTGCCAGAGACTCTGGTGATGGACATGCTGTACAGGTGATTCTGCCAAACTGTAGCTCAGTTTCCTGTCCAAGCAAGACACCCAAAAGATTTTGTTCACCAAGGATCTAAAACAAACATAAAATCTGATTGGAATTAAGGAATACTAGGTAATTCTAGCTTCTGCCAAAAGACTACAAGAACAATGGACCTTAGTATGTCTTTGCAATGCACCACTAAGAGAAAAAAGAAGAAAGAAATACAATTGAAATTGAAGGCATGGGACAGGTGATTCCTCATGTTTTCATGATCTGTCCAGTCAAAGCCAATACATTCATCAAAATCCCAAACACAGAGTCTTGATAGTGTAATGAAAATTGTAAGCTGATTAAAATAAGAAAAAAGGAAAATTCCAGATGAGAAAAAGCTAGCCTAAAAGTGATATAATGTTTCTACACTGGCTAAATGTGGAAAGCCTACCTAAGCAGACATGTGGATGTATGCAGATGTTGGTGACCCTAAGGATTCACTGGAGATTCCACTGTCAATCTCCTCTTCCTATCATGTCGTCGCCGTCGCCGTCGCCGTCGCTGGCGCCGGCGCCGGCGGCGGCGCTGCCGCCGTTGTTCAATTTATATGCTGTCCTACTCTGTGAAAACTGACTCAGGGCGACTCACAACATACGATCGAATACAATGTAACAATTCAATAGAACAACGCAGTGTCACAATATGGTGAAATATCATACATCATCAATAATTCAAACAATAGACTATCATAGAATACAGTACAGTAAGATAAAACCCAATATAAGTCATAAAGTTAAAAAAATTGCAAAAACATAGGAACATTACACAATCTTACAAAGAAAAAAAATGTTACAAAAAGGCATCCCCACCCTACCCACCCCGGATCCTACCCATTAAGCTAGTGGCCACCAACCGACTACTCCCCTTCCTTCTGTCCAAGGGAAAGGAGAAGGGCAATGTGTCCATCCAACATGTAGGTGCTGCCACAAAACCCCAGCCTAGAAAAAGTCTAGCAAACATAACAGTCAGACTAGCTGGAGTAGGGTGGGGCTGGAATCAGCTGGGGCCTCATCTTTTCTTCCTCCCAGAACTGCACCCGACTTTTTCACTCCTGGCCTTGGAGGGTGGGGCTGGAATCACCTGGGGAATGGTGTTTCTTCCTCCCAGAACTGCACATGGCTTTTTCACTCCTGGCCTTGGAGGGCGGTGTTGGAATCATTTGGGAAATGGTGTTTCTCTTTGTGCTACTTTTAACATATTTTCTCTTTGTGCTACTTTTTTTCCATCCCAATATTGTCTGAGTAAACTTATGTGATCTTTTGAGGTGGACATCCTTTCTCAGAGTGACTGGGGATATATTATACCATCTCATTATCAAACAAAAAGAGTTGCAAATACCCTCACCTTTTCCATAAAGAAACTGCATGTTTCTAGCTTAAATGAGAGTTTTTAGCTGAAATAAAATAAGACTTCATTAGAAATGAAAGGTTTAGCATTTGTACCCAGAAAGGACTGATCACTTACAAGATTCCCCGTGCTAGAACTTCTGGATGGTAATGATTCTCATTGTAGTCTTATGATAGTGCAAGCTGGATCCCTTTGGCACCTGGTGTATCAAGTTGAAAGACTGCTAGATGTATACAATCAAACCTCACATAACGAGCATTTCGCTTAGCGAAAAACTCGCATAATGAGCAGTCTGACTCGCATAACGAATTTTTCACTATGCGAGTTGGACTTTTCCCTATGGAAAAACTCGCATAACGAGCGTTTCTATAGGAAAAACTCACATAACGAATTTTTTCACTATGCGACTTTTCCCAGTAGAAACGCTCGTTATGCGATTTTTTCCATAGGGAAAAGTCCAACTCGCATAGCAAAAAATTCGTTATGCAAATCAGACTTGCATAGTGAATTTTTCGCATAGCGAGCAATCTCACTGAACAAATTTAATTCGTTATGTGAGGTATGACTGTACTTAGTAGTTTCATTCAATCCACTTTTTAGTTGGCCTCAGAAGTGTTACTTTGCCTGTACCCCAATAATGATGAAAAGGAGCCTCTGCAGCTCAAAGGTGTTCAGAAACCAAATTAAGTGGCAGACATCAAAGTGCCCAAGAACTGTCCACCAAGTTTTATTCTGCACATGTTCCTAAAAAGAAATTTAAATAAGTACTTTGTGTGATAATTTACAAGCAAATCAGTATCAATAAATCAGAATCATGTAAGGAGTCATGTTTATTATATTCTTGTTACTTAATATTCATGATAGTAATTTACTTTTATAGTACAGTTTCACTGTTATCTCCTCTATGCCATAACTTTGAGGCAGGCAAACTGCTAAAGTACAAAGTCTGGTAACCCTTTCAGGACTGCAAAAGTTCATTCACTCATCAGAAGGAGTTTGCAGTGACAAACTGATGAAAGGTACAACCCATAAACCCAGAAGGACTGAGGTAACAGCCTTCAAAGGGCTCAGGGCCTTTGGGCAACAGATCACAGATCTCTGTACTAAAACCGATCAGCTCACTTTCTCTACTGAGGGTGCATGTGGTTTGTAAATAATTCTGGGGGTTGTCTTTCTTGAGGAGAAAATCTTGCAATATCTTTATCTCATTATCAGCTTCTGCTACTGATAGTAGATCTTAGCATTGTCTTCAGTTCATGTTTCTCACAATCCAGACAGCAGGAGAACTTTTCATTGCAGCTGTTGTTTTGTGCTTTCAAGTTGCTTCTCACTTATAGCAATCCTAATAGGGTTTTCAAAGTACATCAGCTGTTCAAAGAGTAGCTACCCATTCCCATTCCCATTGAGTTTCCAAGCAGGGACTTGAGCCTGAGCCTTCTGAGCCTTAACCCTACACTCTGTCCATCGCACTAGACTGGCTGTCCCTCACAGGAGTAAAGCACTAGCACCCAAAATCCAAGGAAGTTCCAGTTGCTTTAAATTCTAGAGGGCAAGGTTTTCCAATCTGTGGCAATCTGAGAAATTGGTGCCATATGTATTTAAAGCAGCACTAAATCCATAGGGAGACAAGGCCACAACTGTATTGGCAAGCTGTACATGAGGGCTTTCTTCCTACCCCTTTATTTTAATTGAAAGGTGCCATTGATCTTTGCAAGCACCAAAACAATCAAGACAGCAATGCCAAACAATTGAAAGTATGCGTATATTGCAGGCAGTTTTATATAATGTACTTGCAGTTAAGTACATCATGTTATCCCGATTTCAAAGATTTTTCTTCTTCTTCAGGTTTCAGGTGGCTTAGATCAATGAATTGAATCTGTGTTTTAATAACATATGGAGAAAATATTTTCCCCTACTCTAAAAACCCTTAAATACAGTAATACCTCATATAACATTAGTATCGAATAACACGAAAATCGCATAACATTAAGGAATCTGGGGGGAAGAATTGCATCGGATAACATTAAGATCCTATGGGATGCTTCAGATAACAACCACTAAAGCCTGTGTGGTTACAATGTATCTCTATGGCTCCCATAGGATTTTAACATGCATCGGATAACACTAAAAATCATATAGCATCAAGACTTGTAGAACCAGGTTTTAGTGTTATATGAGGTTTGACTGTATATGAGAAATTTGCTTCCTTTTTTCTTACTTCTGTGAAAAATCCACCTTCTCAATATTGACAATGTTGTCAGAGAAGCATCATTTCATCTCTTAATTTACCAGATTGTCCAATACAGTGGAACCCCGCATAACAAATGCTTTGTATAATGAAAAATTCTCATAACGAAGCTATACCCCGCATAACAAGGGTGATACCCCGCATAACAAAAACAACAACAACACCATTTGTTATGGGGGGGGGAGTTCAGTAGCAATACCCCACATAAGGGCGATATTCTGCATAACAAAAAAAGTTCATTATGTGAGGTTTTCAGTAACTGGGGTATACCCGCTCAATGGTAACCATGGTTAATGAACTTTTTTTTCGTTATGCAGGGTACTGCCAATA
The DNA here is from genome assembly GCA_030440675.1 of Furcifer pardalis. Taxonomy (NCBI): domain Eukaryota; kingdom Metazoa; phylum Chordata; class Lepidosauria; order Squamata; family Chamaeleonidae; genus Furcifer; species Furcifer pardalis. The sequence goes on from CP126894.1 coordinate 131,165,021, forward strand.
GTGCTTCACATAATGAAAAAAATCCACATAATGTAGAGCTCCGTGAAACTGAGGTTGTTGTTGTTATTATTATTATGCGGGGTTCTACTGTACTTAGATTTTGCTCTTTTACCTTGCTTGAGACTAGAGTCCTATTTAAGCATTATCAATCTTTCATTGTAGATAGAGGGGAATGCTCTGACTCTGTCCTTTCCTTTTCTGGTATTGCTACTGTCCCACATATGAGAAGTGGCAAATCTGAAAAAAAAGGAGAGCTCTACTTTCTGTAATGACTCTCCCAGCTGAGTTTGGAGATTTTTCCATGTATAGCAAGGTGATTGAAGTGAAAACAGTGGGGGTGGGACTAGAACATTCCTCTCTATCTGTGCTGCTGACCATAGATAATACCTGAAGAGGGCTAAAGAAATTAAAAACTTCAGACCAGATACCTGGTTAAGTAGGTATAACCCTGGATAACCTGCATCCAATCTAGCATTTTGTCCACTTGGCACCATTCTGACAAAACCAAAAGTATGTATCTACATATGTACTGATTGGTTGGTTGGTTGATACATGCATATATGCATATATGCATACCCCACCCAATTAGTGAAACCACTACTCTGGGTGGCTTATGATAACGTTAAAAACAAAATAGAATAAATGAATAAAATCAGATTCCTTAAAAAATCAAATAGCATGTACACAATAATCTGGGTGTAAATCTGGAAAAGACAAGAAGAGAAGAAACAACTAGGTTAACCATTATTTCCATCCTGTTTCAGATCACTTCCTAAAGATATTGATGCTCTAGTCTGAAGTTGATATTGGTTTCATGATAGGAATGAGTAAATCTGTTATGCAAAATTTGTAGTGAAAGATGTTTTGATTAAAATGTATCTCTGGAATATCCTCTCCCAATTATGTGCTTCTCAAATGTTATGGGCATCACTTATAATGATCTTTCACTATTGGCCATATTAAATGGGCTGATGATAGCCATATTCCAGTTGCCAGGAGTTCAGCAGTGTAGAGGAAGCCCTCTACATGAAGCCTTTATGAAGTACTGTATGTGAAGTTTTTCTGGAACAAAAAAAGTATGTTTTACATATATATTGACTCTAATTGCATTCTTACCACCTAGCTGCTGCTTCTTCCATGTCTAGGCCAGACATGAAGCTGTCAAAATGAAGCCACCTTTTGGTGAGTTCCTTTCATGTGTCTTAGTGTGAGAAAGATTAGCCAGCAACACAAGATTGCCATTACAGGGGTATGCTCGATTTTGGTTCAATAATACAACAATCTTTGAGGAGTCTCTTTCTGTGTATATATTTCTTTATTATTATATAAAACACATATACAAACTACAAAATGACATACATTGACAAACACCACCCGCATCCCCACTCTGTGCTGTACAAAGTGATTCCTGTATATATTCTCCTTGTTATAATACATTCTTCTTCTTTATTTTTCCAAAATTCAAGCGTTTCCTGGCATGGCTTAACTCCATCTCTATTTGTCAAACCAAATGTAACAAAAGGCTTCCATATTTCCCAGATTTTTTTTTTTTTGTGATCAAACCTCTTTTTATCTTCATCTCATTTGTTAATTTATCATTAAGTGCTAATCACCATGCGCTTCTATACCATTTATCTATACTTTTTACAAACTTATTTTCCCATTCACCAGCCATTAATTGTGTTGCTACTGACAACAAAGTAACTATCAACTGTTTCTTGTTATTGTCTTACTTGAAATCATCAATCTCCCCCAACATCACTACTTTTGGACTTAATCTGACCGTAACATTCATAATTCTCCCCAATTCCTCTTCTATCATTTCCCAGAAATTATTCACATATCTTTACCTCATCTCCAACACATATTTGTCCCTCCCTTGCTAATTTGACATAGACATACAGTACTGGGATCATATACCATTTTCAGATGATTTTACAGTTGTGCTCTTTCTCTTTAATAGATAATAGTTTCATTAAACGTTGATTCCATTTCCGTTTCCAAGCATTCTCACCTAGTGTAATACTCATTTCCTTTCCCCAGGTTTTCCTTAAAAACTGTTGTGGTTACTCATTTTTATTTAATATTTTACCTAATAATATTTTACTTGTTGTTAGACCCTTTCTCAATTTATATATAAAATCCTCAAATGGAGTTAATGATCTTTCTGTGTACCTTTTAGCTCTCATTTTCTTGTCCCACTCTTCCATTTGCCTTTTTTGTAGCCAGTTCAGATCTAGTTTCATATATACCTCGTTTCTCTTCTGCTGGTTGCTACACTTTACAATCCATTGATTTAATAACATTAATTTATCTTGTGATAATTTCAATTTCATTCCTTTAGTTAGTTTTACAGGATAATCCAGCATATCTGTCACTTGCAAAATCAGGGAGTCACCTGGGACAGTAACACATTTCTAAATACAACTGATTTTAGTGGGAAAGAATGAAGCATTTGGGTGACGCTCCCATTGAAATCAATAGAAGTTAGAGTGCATGACTTCGGCTAGGCTGTGCCTTAATATTGTTCATGGAGTGAATTAAATGTATGATAATCCCAATCACTTTGGAGATTACCTTTGACTTCAAGATTACGTATCACAAAGGAATAAATTATGCCCATGGCTCAGTATATGGAGAAAAGATAAGCAGTTGGGAATGAGAAGTGCAGAATATCATTACATGTTTTCTATTTATAACCTACAATTATTAAGATTGCAGAAATTAATCAATCATCTGATTAGCATGCAAGGTCAGCAGGATCTCCAGATCTTATCTTCAAGCTTGAATTAATTAATTAGCCATTATCAACCTTATTATTTCCTGGTTCTGTATCCAGTTTGCATGAAGGGGATCTATTGACAAAGCATATCCTTCTCTCTATATTTATTACAGCAAGCACATGAAGTTATTGACATGCACTTAATAATTTACAATCAGAATTATGAATGAGTTAAAAGACTTTAAGCATTGCATAATTTCAAACTACTTGTTATTTTCTAATTAGTTAGGTTCAATAGATTTGTTTTCATTATAGCTATCAGCTGTTCAAGTGGAATCAAATTCAACTGGTGTTTATTGTTGCAATGACATAATTGTGTTAATTATGCTACAGATCCATGTGATCTTTCTACACATTCTTGGTTCTTTGTACTGTTAATGGTGCATGTGGTATGTGTTATGGAGATTGGTGAGCCCTCCATCTTTATTCTAATTGTTTTTGGTGTTGTGATTCTTTTCCTAATGTTCATCCTAAATGTTCTAGATTCTTTATATTATATCATTAGTCCTTATAGTTAATACCTTCTTTATTGTATGATTCGTATGATTCGCCAGTTATGGCCGTTCCTAGACTGGGACTCCTTGCTCATGGTCACACATGCCTTAGTCACCTCCAGACTTGATTATTGTAATGTGCTCTACATGGGGCTGCCCTTGGTGACCATTCGGAGGCTACAGCTGGTCCAGAACGCGGCTGCACGAGTAGTGTTGGGGTGTGGTACTGCTCATTCAGTACATCTTTGTAGGCCCATACCACCGCTGCTGAGGGAGCTGCACTGGCTTCCAGTTTGCCTCCGGGTGCAATTCAAGGTGCTGGTTATTACCTTTAAAGCCCTACATGGTAGCGGACCAGGATACTTAAGAGACCGCGTCATCCCAAGGACTTCTGTCGGTCCCACCAGAGCAGACTGGAGAGGCTCTCTGGTTGTGCCATCGGCCAGAGAGGCGCACCTCTCTGGCACTAGAAGGAGGGCCTTCTCTGTGTCCACTCCGGCCCTATGGTACCTCCTCCCAATAGAACTACGTCTGCACATGGAGCTGCTATCCTTCAGGAAAGCATTGAAAACCTGGCTGGCAGGTCAGGTCTGGGGAATTGATGGATCAATTTCCCCAGCTGGCTGGATGTTTTGACACCCAGTGCCTCCTAGCTACAATGCCTAGCTGTAATGTCTAGTTTTTAATGCTAAGTTTTTAAGCTTCTTTTAAAACTTTTAATTCCTGAACTGGTTTTAAATTGTTGTCAATATGCTGTCATGTTGGGAATTGCCCTGGGTCCCTTCGGGGAGGAGGGCGATAAACAAATTTAAATAAATAAATAATAATTAAATATTGTGCTAAATAATTATTCCTTCTCCTTCATCTTGGGGCAACTGTACACTAGTTCTAGTGATCCCTTTGGCCATCATTTCTACACTCTGCTCATTCAGTACATCTTTGTAGGCATTTTGTTTTCTCTTTACAGCTACTCCTGAGTTTATTGCAATTAGAAGTCTTAGACTAGAACCCATAATGCAATTGCAGAATGAAGCAAACTATGAACCTCTAAAGAATTTCTTTCTGCTTCTTCCTGTAATGGATAGTTTGTCAGTTCAAAATTATAGCCTCATACTAACAAACCTATATTGCTTATGTTCTGTTAAAAGTTTAGCAGAACACACTGTATTAGAAGACCAGTTTAGGAAAAAAATCTAAAGGAACACACTGAGAGTTAAACTACTCATTACAGGGAGCAGCTCATTGGTAGAGGGAATTTCTGAATTCCTGAAAGCTTCCATACCTCCTATAGTTTGCAAATTAGTTTGCTCTCTTTTGTGATTAATCTTTGGGACGTACAGGCATTTGAGAGTCTAATTCTTCAGAGACAGAAGGCAGTTGGAATCACATCTCTGGAACAGTAATGTGATTTCAGTTCCTAATGACTGAATAGTTTGGCCCCAAGTAAATATATCCAAGGAACAATCACTTATACTCAAAATAGATGGGTAACATTAAAATGTAAGTATAATTAGACTGGGGTTTTTTTAAAACCAGAAGTGGGCTACTTCAATACCACTGTCTTGGTAATTTACTAGATCTTCTTCTGTACAATGGTGGGGCATAAATTGCATGTGTATCAATACTTGATTATTTGAATTTTTCAACATTCACAGAAAAGTGGTCCTCTTCCCTAGTAGCCAGGAGGGTTTTTGCACAACTTTGTGATATATGCCAGTTATGTCCACTCCTAGATCAGGACTCATTGCTCATGATCACACATGCTTTGGTCACCTTCAGACTTGATTATTGTAATGCGCTCTACATGGGGCTGCCCTTGATGACCATTTGGAGGCTGCAATTGGTCCATAATGCAGCTGCTTGGGTCATGATAGGGTGCGGGCATTATGCTCATGCCTCACCATTGATCTGGGAGCTGCGCTGGCTGCCAGCATGCCTCCAAGTGCAATTCAGGGTGATGGTTATTACCTTTAAAGCCCTATATGGTAATGGGCTAGGATACTTTAGAGACCGCGTCACCATAAGGACATCTGTCCATCCCACCATAGTGAACCGGAGAGGCTCTCTGGTTATGCCATCAGCACCAGAAGGAGGGCCTTCTCTGTGTCGTCTTCGGCCCTATGGAACCTCCAAACTCCACTCGGTTGGAGTTGCATCTCCAGACAGAGTTGCTGCCCTTCAGAAAGAGTGTTAAGACCTGCTGGTGGGTCAGGTATGCGGTATGGGCCAGACAGTTACCCCAACTTGTTGACTCATTTGACTTCTCCCCTCTCTCTGTGTGAATCTTCAATCTCTTTTAATCTCTTTAATCTCTTTTTAATATTTTAATACTAATTTTTATCCTGTGTTTTAATTGTTTTTAAAGCTCTGTTAGCTGCCCTGGGTCACTTCTGAGGAGGGTGGCATAGAAAATATGATTAAATAAATAAAATCAGTACTAGGTATGCTCAGCTTTGCTAACATCCTTCTCAACTCCCTACCTGAATGCCTATTCCTATGTGACTGAAAGAGCCATGTCTACTCTTCCTACTATGTAAACCCATCTGCCTGAAAGATGGCATTTTCTTTTCCATTTTCAAGTGAAGATATGGGGTAGAAGCAGAAAGGCGGATGAGTGTGGATGATTCTTCTGCCAAAATGTGTAACTGTTAGGTGGAATTTGCTGCTTTAGCAGGAAGCAAACTTCTGGTGGATTTTTTTCTTTCCAACTTGTATATTTAACCAAATTGTGTATGGAAGCCACTGATGGGCTCTACATATGGAACTAGGGAATGGTACTTTTCTCCATTTGCTTTTCTGACCGTAACTATGTTTTCTCACTGTCAGCACTTCCATTATAAACTCTTTTTTTTGTCAGAGGTTTATAACACAAATGTAAAGATTTGCTATGGGCTAAATCTCAATCCAAGAGCAAATGTTTATACCAATTCTGAAAACAATCAGCTTGCCTTTTTGTAGTTATGCATGTGTTCATCATCTGTTATTGCTTGTCCAATGCTCTGTAACTTCTGGAAGGAAAAAAGAGACATCTGGAGGAAAGGGGAAAATGTTTTTGCTACCCTGCCGATATAAAGCATGTTCTGCTGAGTTGTTCAGTGAGGTATGGCAAAAAAAAAAAGTGCCTGTTTTTCCATTTATAGAGAAAAATTTTCCAAAGAAGCTGGTCAGATGATCCACTGAGGACAATTCCTCGCCTTTACTGCTAGTGGATTTTCTGGGCTGGCTGAATCTAGTGACGGGCGAATTAGTCAATGTGAATAATTTCTGTTCAGTTTAGCCTTTTATGTATTGGGCTTATCAGCAAGCAGGTGATGATTCTTATGAGGATATTCATTTCTTGCTATTTCCCTTCAAGTAGTTCTGCAAACAAATCTTAGCCTCCAAGAGTTTCTTCCTGACTGGATTTCAGTGCATGAAATAATTAATCACTTGAGTCACACAATTGTCTTCTTATTGCCTGATTGGCTGACAAGCAAAAAATTTATTTGTGTACAGTATATTTAAATCATTTACTTTACCCATGAGAAAGCATTCACAATATTTTGATAAGCAGAATTCTACCTCTTTCTCACAAATTGCTGCCCTCATTTCTCCCAGAAGCAGAAGTATAACGTGCCCATATGGGTGCATTTTACTTCCGCTTCCGGGACCAACAGGGGTGGTGCAGGCTGGATGAATTGGCATCCAGGGCTGGACCTGGCCCATGGGCCATAGTTTGGGCACTCCTGGTTTAAGCAGAGAAAATGGCAGCTTAAAATCTATCTCATCCTGTTGCAAAACAGATTGAAAGGAGCATTTTGCTGCTGCTTCCAGTGGGGGGAGCCATGTGACTGGCTCACTGAACCATGTGACTGGCCCGCTGAACCACATGACTGGCCCAGAGGACAGATGACCCCAGGTGGACCAACACACCTTCAAAGCTGAGTTCTCATGCACCGAAGAGATCAAGGCCAAGACCCGGCGATCTATGGAAGTGGGTTTTAGTTTCTCCCACAATTTGGTCCGTGAAATAGAATCAAAAGCAAACCTTAAATCTATAAAAGCGGCATAAAATGAACTCAGATACTTCTCACAAAAGTGTTGTAGGGTTAGACAATTGTCCATGAGCGATCTTCCTGTCCTGAGCCCAGCCTGTTCCTCAGCCAAAATAGCTTCCTGATCAACCCAATCTTTTAACTTCCAGTGAAATGTCTGGTGTAAAGTTTGCTTCCCAAAAGCCCAAGTCAGTACATTGTCTGATTAGTGCTTTGGGGAATTGACTTAGACTTCTTGGAATTGAAGTCCAAAAACCAAAGTTTGGGAAACACCGGGCTAAAGTAAGCAAATTTGACCCGTCTTTGGTGAAGGCTTTTGAGTGTGTCAGTGAAGCTGAGAGCAATACCATCAGGAGTACAGACTCCATTACAAGTCTGGACTCCTAGCATGGTGGAATGGTTACAACTGAGACATTAGACTAAGATGAATCTGCCCTCTTCAAGGTAACGGCCTCATCAGCAGAAAAGAATGGACAATTCCAGCAGTTTTGAGGATGGAAGGTACTGGGCAGCAGCACAAGCTGAAAGTGACTTTGGCAGATGGTGACACTCCAGCTAACTTTTGTTTCTAACATGCAAGAAGAGATAAGATTCAAAGACAAGATCTCATCATAATGGGGAAGGTTTTGTTCTTGCTCACTCTGTTGTCCAAGTGCTAACCATTCATAAGCTATTTCAAGGCTGCTACTCTTTTGGTTCTTTATAATTAAACTTGTCTTCATCTGGACAGTCCTATAAACACAAAGTTTCCTCAAATAAGGATCATAAGAGCTCTTCAGTAGAGGACTTTCCTTTGTAATGTAAAACATGCAGCCACCCTTGATTAGAAATGTTAGCTTAGTCTTTGGCTTGATGGAGAAAAAGAGAGATGAGATGGGAAGTGTCATTTAAGAAGTTTGAACATTCCCCTGTCACTCCACCTTCTATCAAAGCTGATTAGCATTTCCCTAGTTACATCTAGTTTCTGCATTCAAACTGTCCTATTTTTATTTTTATTTTTTTGTAACTCCTGATGTGAAGTTCTGTGTTTTCACACAATGGCAAGATAAAGAATCTCCATGAGTTAAGTAACATATTTACAGTCCTTTTGCCACTGAAGAAATCATCCTATCAGAGTTGATGGGGAGATTCCTAATGAGAGGCACAAAGGTTCTGCTAAGGTATGATTTGGCCTACAGGACTAACACAGGAGCTCTGCTCTTGCTGAGTGTTAAAAAGAATGTGTTTCATTGATAACTGGCAACATGCAGTGCTATAGTGAATGCCAGAGAAGGGAAGCAAGATGTCCCTCTCATAGAGCATGCCAAGACCACCTTCTCTCCAGATTTTAACCAGTACATTAGGTAGGTCCGATCCTGATTCTGCTGAATTAAGTACTTTTATTTCTATTAAAATCCTGAGTTGACCTATAGATTCAAAATTCTGTAGAATGCACTTGACAAGGCACTGATCCTATACTGTCAAACTTTGCATGAAGAGCGCCTCTCTTAAAGAGTAACTCGCTTAAAGAGCAGAATTTTCTCTGAAAGTTCACTTTGCTTAACAAACAAAACCAACCAAAAACTCGCTTAACAAATAAATCTGGGTTCGCAAACCCCCCTCCCCCAGAAGTCACAATTGGTCACTTACAATGGTGTTTCACTCAAACAGCAATCTTGTGGAACGCATTATGCTCTTTAAGCGAGGTACAACTGTATCTTAAAACAGTGTTCCTTCAAGTGTGAAAGATATCTGATTGTAAGCACTTTAAGAGATGCCTGATAGTAAAAGGATTTCAAAAGTGTGTATATTAATTGAAATGTAAATACCTGCTTCTTTTAATAGTCCCTTTGCTGAGATAAATATCATTTATTGCTGAAAGAAAAAATGGTGTAAGAGTGGGAAATGTTTTCATTAACATTTATTTTAGCTCTCAGTGGCCGAAAGGCAAGCTAGAAATGTCAGTGCAGATGTTATTTAAGCGTGTTTAAGAAGAACAAATGTAACAACACACCTATAAGTGAGCTAAAGTAGAAAGATGATGTGGATATCAAATATCATCCTACCACTGCTCAAACCTGGCTGAATATATCATTCTAACAATTCTTCTTAAAAGTAACTTTTCAAGTAATACCTGTCACTGACTGTGGCCAAATTCCTGATGGTGATCTGTGAATGCATGAATTAAACTGTGTTACTCACCATGGCAAACTGCTGCTAGCTAATAGAGTGCCAGTTGTGTTTGAGGTCAAGTGTTGAACAGGCGAACACCTAGTTATGCAACAAGATTCTGGTCAGCAGTAGACTCTCGTTCATTAGCACAGTTGAGCTCTGATAATGTTCAGTCTGTCCGGGCTACCCTGTAGTGCCAGTATAAATATAAAGTCTATTTTGAAAGGGTATTTTTACTATAAACGTTGAGTGAATTGAGAGTAAATATTTTCAGTTTAAGCTGTGGTTTTTATAGGTGTAAGCCACTGGTTATGTCTTTGTAGCACAGAGGCATGGAGTAATTAAGGTGATCTGTTCTGTTGCTCCATCGTCGCCTGATAAGAGTTAGCAAGCTCTGGAGGGTTGCAAAGCTCTCCTTCAGGCAGAAGGGAAAGCAGATTGAGAATAAAAGCCTTCCGAGGCTTTACTCTGTGTGATTGAAGTTTGTCCAATAAAAGCATTCCCTGTACCTTCTTCCACTTTACCTCTCTCAGTCTCTGGAATCAACACAGCAAAAACATCTGTATCCTATTATACAGTAGAAGAAGACTAGAGTTGTGCCACATGGCAGAACTCCTGGGAGTTGTCCAAAATGACAGCATACATCATGTATGAAGAGCTTTTGCTTAGACACACAAGATAATATCTCACAAAAAGGCTTGCATCCCACCTCTTCCCCAGGCATAGGAAGAGCTGTGCTAGAACAGACCTTGGGACTCCCCAGTTCAATATTCTGTTGCCCACAGATGCCAATTACATGCTGATGGGAAAGCAAAACAGAGAGCATAAATACAATCGCACCTCCCATTTTAACATGTCCCCAGCATTTGGAATTAATAGGCATATTGCCTTTTAATAAAGTAATGTATTGTCACCATAAAGAATAGAGGAATCTATCAGTTTACTTCAGGAAGAGTGGGAAATCTAAAAAGAAAAGTTCAGAAATTCATGGCATGTTTCAACCAGGTTCTGTACCTTAGAGGGCCATGTGCGGGGGGGGGGGGGGGGGATTCCAAAACTGGAAGCCAGGTATTGCATATCACCTTCCCGTGTTGCTAGTTATCTATGAAGCTAAAGAGCTTTCTTTGTGGCCAGGGGGAAGAGCAATTCAAACACAGAGCCTTCCAGAATTGGTTAAAAAAAAAACAACTTTACCTACTAGGTATGCCAATTGTAGCCAAATTAAAGTCAATTAGGAATATTACTTAGTGGAAGTCCACCCAATCTGTGGTGCTATTGTTCTGATGTTCAAAGTCCATGCAGAATTCTTGATGTGCCCTTTTTTTTGCTATCCTTAATAGTTCAATGAACAAAGATCACATGGCTTGTCTTTGCTTATCAGTTTACTTTCTCATTTCATTCATTAGATTCTCATTTTTTCTGTCCTGTTTATGAATTAATCTGCAATTTGGGTGATAAAAATAAACTGAACCAATTTCTTGCCAGCAAAACAAACTGAATCAATCAAATCCAGTAGGTATAGGTAATCTTAGCATGGAGGATACCATATTATATCTGCCTGTTGTTCATCTGTTACACATGAGAACCTTCTTTAGAAAGAGATGACAATCGTACTTTAATGCCACAAACTGTGCTTTCAGTGACATTGGATCACATCCTGGGAGAAAGGCTGGAAATAATTCAACTAAATATGTATCTCATTTAATGTATCTCAAATAAATATGTATCTCATTTCTTCAGAGATTCTCATTTATTTGTTCTATTGTCTGCAGTTGTATCAGAAACCTAAGGAAAACAATCTCTTTTTTGTCACCAAGGTCTCATGTAAAGTGCTTGTTCTGTGGTTCTGTGTGCTAGGGAAAGAACATGTCTCACATTGTAGCCAAGTTTTTGTAAAGAACACTCTCCCTAGACTGCAAATGTTCTAACATGGATGGGCATTAGCTAATGCAATTCCTTAATTCATTTGTTAGACTAGATTTTTTCAGAGACAAATATACCATATGTGCCGGTGTATAAAACGCATTGGAGTATAAGACACACCCCATTAATGTCAAAATAGCTCACTATAGTGTATTTTAAGGGGGGGGGGGGGAAAGTGGGTTGTCAGGAAACAAGTTTATTCACAAGTAGGACTTCTGCCCACAAGTGATTGGTTCCTGCTTCTGAGCTGCCACACCTCTAGCTTAGCAACCCATGATATTAGCTTAATGTAAATAAGGTAGTGCATAGCCAAGTAAACACTCCAGTCATCTTCTGGTATTTTAAAAGTATATTGTATTCTGAGTAAGTTGCAGAATAAAGTTTATCAAAAGTTCAGAAAGCACATCATAGAAAAGAGAGATTATCTAATTGGGCAAGCCCAGGCGGGGCCCTTCTGGCTTAAGCACCTACATGTTGTCTCAATTCACTGCTCACTCTCAGAGTGAAGCTTCTGATCAAGAGAGTGTCTTGGCTCCTCCCTCTGGGTTTTATCTCCTCACACATGGTCCACCCCCTTGCCATTCCCCTAAAGGAATCCAGCCAATGACCATACAGTTATCATACAGGGTAATAGCATGCCTATTTGGTTCTTAGATGCCAATTTAAAGGACATCACAATGTCAATGACACATTTTAATATCTGGGTTAAATGCTGGCAGTGTCTGGTAGGTGGATTTTCATCATTTACAGAGAAGAAATTCTTGACAAGCAACAAAACAAGCCCTTATTTTGTCAAATATGTATGCATTTATTCTCCAATAGGTTTTCACCTCAGAAGAATTTTGCAAAACCTGTTTGTAGCACATTGTTTTGTCTGTTGATTACAATTGATATGCTTTCATTTTACACCAGTCAGAACCCAACTTAGTGATTATAGACAGTAGAACTACAACATGAAACTAGAATATTGGGTATGTAAAATATATCCAAAGGTTCATGTGGTGCAGACATGGGTGAAGGCTGGCTAATTGCCATAATTTGTTCACCATTCCTACCAGGATGTGCATCCAGACCTTTCTGGGGAAGTTCTAAAAACCTAAGTAGAAAACATTTACATGATCACTTGGCACTATATTTAACAAGTAAAACTGGCCAGAGTTTTCCCTATATGTAAATCTATTGCATAGACTGTTGCAAAACTTTTCCAAGACCTCATCTGCTAAAAAGCTTAGTCTGAAAAACATCATAGTCTGCAGTCCATGGGTATTTATTTATTTATTTAATCAGACTTATATGCCGCCCTCCTCAAAGAGACCCAAGTGCGGCTAACAAAGAGTAGCCACTTTTGTCCCTCCAGTACAGAGCTAGTTGACTTGTGACCTTTTCTACACTGCTATATGCATAACCAATCTTCCCATTCTTCCAATGGCCTAGAACAGTAGTTGGGAAGTAAAATCACATCCAAGAATAGGTAAACATGAATGACAGGATGTAATTATCTGAATGGACTTGGTTTATCATATGTTTGACAAAAAGATTGCCAATATAACATGGCAATCAGGAATACAATAGTGTGGATGGTCTTGGTCTTGGTCTCCAGTGACACAGCCATACGCTTGATAATCTTTTCTGATTCCTTCATTGCTGCCCTTCTGAGACTCAGTCTTTTTTCATATTTTTTGTCTGCATTTGGATTGATGGTTGAACGAAGATATATAAAAATTTCACTATTTCATTCCCCCCCCCCCCCAAGGATAACACTAATGTTGCATAGTTCTTGCTTTATAGATACCCTGGACAACAAGTGTGTCCTACTGTCTCTAGAGGCACAAATGATGGCATTGAGGCTGTCCTAATTCAGGCACATATGGAAAAGACAATGCTGGGGAAGGAGGAAGGCAGAAGGAAAAAAACAAAGGTCAAATATGATCTGGATTGATACTTTAAGGGAAACAACAGGCTTGAGTTCATAAGAGCTGAGCAGGCCTGCTGAGGATAGGACATTTTGGAGATCTTTCATTCATAGAGTAGCCATAAGTCAAAAATTACTTAATGGCACATAATAACAAATGGTTAGTTAAAAGCCTACCCTTCTGATTGTGTGTGTGTGTGGGGGGGGGATCCTACAAACAAACAGGAAGCTCTCTTTTTCATGCTTGTTGGCTACTGGATGAAAAAAATAACTTTAGAGGGGAGGAAGGTTAGGCATTTCCACAATGCTGTATTTGGTGAGAGGTGAACAGAGCCTACATCTGTATCGGTTTGTAGGGATGAAGGTGGATAAGCACAAACATACATACAAGCATGCATCCTAAGTCTCATATTTAATGGGGGAAATGTAGTATTGGTATTGGTATCACCATTTTCCCCCCAACTAAGCCTGCATTGGACAGAATGAAATTGGATGCTAAGGGTTCAATCCTTTTGCAAACAAGGCAGTCTTTTTTAAAAGCTCTTTATTGTAACTTATTCAATATTGGGCTTTCTGATGATGATTTTTTTTAATTATGTGTTCTGCTCCCTTTCTTTTATTCCATTCTCTATAAACCATTCACAGTTGGGGTAAGAAATCAAGCACCAACAAGCCCTTCCACCACCACCAATACAAATTGTTGGTTATATTCATTTTGTAAGGGTTATTTTCTTTGTGAGAATGAGCAAGAATGTGTGTTTGTGTGTACATACACACACATATGTGCATTTGTGCATGCACAAGCTTAGTCCTCAGGTGGAACTGTGGCTCCTATGCTTTTCATTCTCGAAGCTGTTATTCTGGAAGGGAATGGAGGCAGCTGTGTTTACAGCTCAAGTCTTGGCATACATTTACCAGAATCTATTATTCATATCATTCAGTATCAGGGAGAGATCTCAGGCCACCTGTCTATCTGACAAATTCACCCTTTTGTGAGCTTTCTGTTCATAGCAAATTATGTTCACATTGATGAATTGAGTTTTTATGAGCATTGCTAACTAACATTCTCACAGAAGGCCAGGGGCAATAGACTGCAAGTGTTTCTGGTCCACAAGTAAATGTTAAAACAGAAAAAAAATATCTTGCCAGTATTTAAAGACGATTTGCCATGAAGGAATAGTTAAAATATTTGGCAGTTCCTTCATATTTATAAATTCAAAGCTGTCCATAAATTATTGCAAATACTCTGCTTATAACAAACAAAAGCAGGCTAAAATGCTCTCTGCAATACCTTCCATAGTATTAAATATGTGTTGTCAAAGATAACTAGTGACCAGCACAAAGTTTTCTTGCAGTTATAAAATCCACATAAGGATGAGACATCTGGCACAGTCTGTTAGAGATTATGCTTTATATTAACTGTGTCTCTGTACAAATAAAAATGTGTATCAAGATATATCATTGTATGATGTATTGAATGAAAAATAAAACAGGGCATTGTCCTCTTCAGGAGGGCAAAAACAAAACAAAAGGTGTGGGGAGAGAAATAGGAAAAGGAAAATGCTCACTACCTTAAGTACAATAGAAATGGTATGCAGCAGCCAAAGTCAAGTGCCATTTAGACCTGTTAGCTTCAAAGAGGATACAAAATGCATTAAATAATTTCTGGTCCCAGTATATGTAGATATGTAGATGCTTTAGAAATACAGCTTTTGCTCCTAACCTCTACATATCAAGGTAGGCCAACTATATACATTAGGGTTTGGAAGCCTTGCTGTCAGAATTCTGGGACTTTCATGAGGTCTAGAACTATTGTCCTTGAAGTAGAAATTCTCAAAGTATTTAAAGTTAAATTTATACAGCATATGCAAATATATGTGAGGGTCACCAGACAACGTGCTTAGATGAAGGACAAGCAGATTTGATGAAGGCTTTCAGGACTAGGCAAGTAGAAAGGGAGGGGGCATTGAACACACTACAAAATGGCGTCCCATGGGGAAAAGCAGCCTCCTCATAAGACTTTAAATCAGGATTCTGCCCCTTCTAAACACAACAAATAGAAAAACTGCTCAGGAGAAAATGTCAGTAAGAGAAGGGCAGGGCAGACACAGGAACAGGAAGAAATAGCTTGATTTATGTGGCAGCCTAAGTACTGTTGCACACATTTGTATATATCATGTCTCTGGGGCCTCAGCTTTGCCATGATTTGCAGGGACAAAAAAGCTGAGACTTTTTAAGTCGTTGGGCTGATGACATCATCTACTTGCTACCTGCCTGCCTCAAGCTTCTCCTTTTTCTGTGACATTCTGGCAACATGATATTGTGAGTTATCCAGTTTGCAGTTTGAAGCATTTGAGAAGAATTGTGAGGAGTATTTATGGTGGTTTTTTGGGATCTCTCCATGCTGAAGTTTCCAGGCGAGACTTCCCCCAGCATCAGCAAGATTTCCTAACTTTCTGGGGGAAAATAAGTCCCCAGTCTTTTCTCTCCCAATTTCATTTCATTTTTCACTCATTCATTGTTCTGTACTGCCAAATTCTGTGCCACTTGCATTCAGCACACAGACACACACACACAAAGCCATTTTGAGCAGGAATCGTAACAATGCTCCACAGTATAGAATTCCTTTCAGAAGAACAAATGACCACAAAACATTGGAGGAATCTTGTGAGGTTTCCCACAAGATAGCTCAGGGGCAGGAGGAAGTCTTACATGGTAAAATCTTACTACTAGGAGAAAATAAAAATATATTATTATTATATTCATTTTTACTTTGACAGAAAAATGCTGGGAAATTCACATCCCTCATTTTGAGGGTGGTTTGATTTTAAATGGGCAATTAAGTCCTATTCTCTGTGCAAAAGACCTACAAATGGTGAAAATCAAAGTCTACTTGAGCTGGTTTCTTGATATTGAGAGAAGCTATAACTCCTTAGTGGGAAAAGAACGCCCCTAGAAAATGTTGAGCAAATTGTATTTTATTGGGGGGGGGGGTTTACCTATTGTGTCTCTCTGTGTCCTAAGAATGCTTTACATATTTCCTCTCTCCAACCAAAACCCAGTATACAGCTTACCCAGTACATTATCCTCTGACAGCTCACTACTCTGTAACTATTGAGACCAACAAATTAGATATTTTGCTATGTGTGCTGCTTCTGTGTGTGTGTGTCTTTTACAGCTGTACTCAGTGATGGGCAGCAAAAAATTTCACTATCACACCGTGGGTGGAGCCTATGTCATCACCAGAGCCTACATTGTGGGTGGAGCCTACATCAAGGAGGTAGGCATGGCCACCCAATTCTACTACCACCCCACCCAAAGGCCACACAATTCCACCACTGCCACCCCACCCAAAGGCCACCCGGTGTTGCCACACATACCCCGTTCAGACCAGTGCGGACCGGTCACTGACCATCACTGGCTGCCCTACAGATTTAACTACTGTCTGACCAGACATCCCACTACGGTAATGGAGAGGACCATACAGCCAGTGACTCAACGGCAAGTGTTGGGTGGTGGTAAATAACCTGACTCCCTAAAGAGGCCAACTGCTATGGGCAGATGAGCCCATTTTAGGTGGGGTGATGGTTCCCTCAGTGGAGGAAATGCCACTGGAAACCATCATATTGAGCCCAGCAGCAAAATCAGCAGAGGAAGAACTCTGATCCATCCCCAATGGTCATGGAGGCAGAAGAAGTCATGCCAGATGGACTGGCTGTGAAGGCACACCTTCTTAATATCCTCAAGGCTGTGGTAGTCCATTGCAGACCGGGTGCTAAATTCAGCATGTCTCATTTCATATGTGCCTCAGGAGATGGCACTGAGAACACAATGTGTGGGTCACTTCATGACAAGCTGAGATCCACCTTAAACAAATTCATGCCAATGGGATTTTTCCTGCTTCAGGAAAAAATGTATTCTCAGATACGAGTTGCAGCTGACAAAGACAGATTTACCATTAACACTGCTGCTTATTCTTGAGCAATTCTGACATTAGGCATAAGTGGAGTTATTGGGAGGAGGGCATTTTTTCCCAAGTAAATTTGCCCTATTATTTTTATTATTATTATTATTACATTCAAATTTATATGCCGCTCTCCTTGCCGAAGCAACCCAGAGCGGCTAACAATGTTACAATAGAAAACATAATATACATACAATATAACAAGTATAATACAATCAATGTGGTCGACAAGACCTTCATAAAAAATAATAATAATATATATATAAATACAGTACAGTCAAAGAAATACAAAAACAATCATGGATATACAGTACAAAGCAATAGGGAAAGCCCTAGCTTTTACCCTGCTCAAAATAACCTTCACAAGATATCTTCAGTATCTGAACTAAGGGTACTGATTCGTCCCATCCTAGATGTCTTTCAACCCCAAACTGGTCTTTTAAAAGAAGTAATGCAAGAGCGTAGGGAAAAGATATCCTGTTTCAAAGATATAATTTTAAGAAGTTTGTGGCAATTTAAAAGCTTCCTTGTGAATCTTTTGAGGAGAGGATGATACATCTTTTAGAATATAATGGAATCGAATATTCCAAGCTAGCAATGGAATAGAATCTCTTAAGCTAAACCACCACGTTTCCTAGCTCTCATACCACCTCAATGGCTGTTGGTTGTATTGGTGGGGTAAATTTAGCATTGATTATGCCATGAGTTCACAATTTTTATGTTAGCATACTGTAAAAGACAAGGAGACCTAGTACTATTGCTTTTGCCAGGAGGCATCCATGAGCCAGTGCAATGTTTCAATGAGAAGAACCAATGAATGGCTGACATTTAGCTGATTACTGTGGGTTGAAAGGATGCTCTTTCATGTCCCCAAGTGCAGCTCTTGGGTATTGAAACCCAACCTTCCAATCTCCAGGTCAGCGCCTTAACCACTAAGTCACTGGAGGAGCTGCACAAAATAGGAAAGGCTAAGCCTAGGTGTCTACAAAGGCAGTCACCTAGGCTTAGCCTTACCTATTTTGCAAGGTTCCCAGTGAGCAGTGATATAAACCTTCTTGATACATTCCCAACTTCTCTCTCAGGAGTAGCTTGACTATTAAGAAATGGGAACAGATTTGCACTCATGGTATGAAGGTTTCTCACTCTTTCTCCCTCCTACAGCATCATTCATCCTCTTCCCATTTAAAAAAAATCATGAGGGGAGGGAATTCCTTGGTATTGTTTCCTATAGTGCAGTGGGTTCGGCTACATCATAAGACACACATTTCTCTTGTGTGAGCAGAGGAACATTCTAGCTGGAGGAAAATCTTTAAATACAAAACACTTGGTTTCATTTATAAAGAATGCAGAAAACTAGCTGTACTTATTTTATGTCTGATCATTTAAAAAAAAAGAAAATGGGCATTTGTAGTGGGTCATAACCTTATTCACGCTTGTCGTGTAAGCTGGCAGCAAAGCACCCAAAGTATTTATGCTTCAGACCTTGAATGTCAGCAAATGGAAGTAACAGGAATACTTTGAGGAGCAAATGCCTTGAGAGTTAGCCTACCACAACACCGCAATGGCAAAAGAATTTGAAAGCTGGTGCTTTCTTTTCTCCCCTTCATCCATGTGCTAGGTATCTTTAGCGGTGTCAAACAAATTTGTAGAACTGGTGATTAGCTGCCCAAAGTGTATAATGTATGCATTATTAATTAAAGAAGGTAAGTTTGGCTAATTGTCATTTCTATACAGTAGTTCCACACCAAGATACATTTTAACAATCTATAAATAATTAATACTTTTTTTTCTTTCATCTTCTTTCCTAGTTTGCATAAAACTAATGACTTGGTAAATGTTACTCACTTCAAAATATTCCACTGCTCCCATGAAAATTAAACTAGCAGTATAACCTTAGCAAATAAGGAGGGGTTCCCTCCCCCTTCCTTTTTGTTGTAAATGAAGAAAGGAATTGTAACAAAATTCTGGTTCTCTGAAATCCAAATGGGAGCCATAAAGGGGTATCATAAATTCAGCTCGTTAATAGGTTTGACATACCAATTTTTAAAATTCAGAAGAGCAGAAATTTTATTCTGCTCATCAAACTCTTCAAAATGGTCAGTGATGTTATTTGTTCCACATTAAACAGGATAAGGCTGTGACACAGACGAGCCCACATGCACTCACACAGTGATAGATCAAGAAAGCCTTCTCAGAGAAACAGAAGTATTTTTCAATACTTATCAAATGACTGCATGCATAATCCCATAAATCAAGTTAGCTGAGACTCAAATTCTTCATAACCAGAGTGTTTTGGTATAGTTTCTAGCTGCTTGCTTAATATGATTATGATACCTTGCTGGTTTCTTGAAATGAAGGATTTATCTCAGGAAAAGTAGTCATTTGCTGAGGACTCTGTTATTTTTACAAATCCACAACCTGTCAGTCTACAGCATTATTGTAATAGGGCTTACTCTCAAATTTCTAGTGCAACTAAATACATTCCCAAATTTATTGATGGGACTATGGTTTTCTCCTATTCATTTAGTTTGCACTGCTATATTTTTAAAATATACAAACAATGCATTATCTATAATTTCAGGATGGTGATGGCATGGTTTAAGTCTGTGAAGCTGCTTACGTTCTTCACTGTTTAGAACGGAAAAGTTGTAAAGACTGTTTTTGTGACCTTTTTCTCTCATTTTAACCCTACTGATATGTCACCCGTGGCAACCTTAAACCGATTTTAATAGAGTCTATCCTATTATTCATTTAAATTGAGGTGCAAGAGCACTTAGACCAGAAAAATTTGCATTCTGCAAATGGGGATTTGATGAGCAAAAATGATAAGATATATGTTGTATAACATGCCCTATTTTGCTAGCAAATAAACAGCTCTTGAAATTGATAAACTTCAGAATATTTTATCCTCAAATGTTTGTACATAAATGATTAAGATGCATTAGCAATTCTGCTTTTGAAAAAAAAATGAGGAAAACAACACAGTAGTGTTGCTTAAATTTGTAATTAACAAATTTATTACTAATTCTGCTCAGTTCTTTAATATGCTGCATTCCTGAAGAAGAACATTAATACACAATGGCAGAAAGAAGCTAATTTTAAGACTTTGGAGAAATGAATGTCTTTTAATGCTGTGTGTTTCTCTTATCTACATGCCACATTATTGTAATAAGTACATTCAGGAATAATTTCTTTTCAAATATTTTTACAAATCTTGCTCTTATTTGCATGCAAGTAAGTTGTCAGCTTAAATCTTTGAAATGCAAAATATATCTCATTTCTATATTTCATCAAGGAGCCTTTCATGTTTAATAAATTACAACTTAGATCCTCCAAGACTTTGTTTTTCATTAACTAAAAGCAAAAGGATACATTTAAAATCTTAATCACAACCTGCAAGGGTATTTGCATGTTGCTGATATTTGTCTTGATGGAACTTTTAATATTTGCAAACTAATCAGAAGAGCAAGGTTATACCAATAATTTCTGCAGACAGTAAATGTTTCTACATTTTTGTCTTTTCATTGTGTCAGGTTATTCCAGCTGGGTTAAGCTTAACCCTGATGGAATGAAATAATTCACATTTCACATGGATTCCTTTGCATGAGAGAACATCCAGCAAAAGAACAATGGTAAAGAAGGCCTTTAAGAGATTTCAGATTTTTTTTAATAGAAATTACTACTGTCTGATCACATGTTAGATAGAGTCATTAAAATTCCAACCAACTAAGGAGAAAAATCCACCCTTGTCCCGCCCCTCATATTCAATAACAGTAGAAACCGGTGAGCATCTGTTTCATGTATAGTTTGACCCTCAATTTAGCTAAACATTCTAGCTCATCTTTCAGAGGGCCTACTTCTGGTCCCTTTGTAATAAGGCAGGTCATCTTATCTTTTCAGAGACAGAAAGCCTGACAGCTGGCACCATTTCCTGATCCTGGTGGTCTCTGGGGGCAACAGCAGTATGACGTTACCAAAAAAAAAAAAAAAAAGGGAAACTTTTGCTGAACTCATTTCACCAAGATCCCTTCTTAATTTATCTCCTGCCTCCCAATTCCATCAAGTCAACAATAAATATATATATTGATATGCATATGTATATACGGTATATATCATTTGTATTTTATTTTTACCAAAACAGTTCAAGAAAAGGCAACAAATAGGAGGGATACTTAAACTGATGTAGCAAGCATGTTGTTTTGTAAGCTAACAGGTTAAATACGGCTTTGCTTTAAAGTTCCCTATCAAATTTGTTTTTATAGAGAAATCTCTGAAAGCAGAAGGGTTGAGGGAGGGTGAGGTAAAAAGAAATAAATCATTGTAGTCTCAGGAACAGTAATCCTTGTTGAGGATTTTGGCTGATTGATATAAATAACATCGTCCCCGCCATCTGTCCGAAGAGGGACCTTTCCAGTTAGTGTTAAGCTGCAACGGCAGAATAATTAATGAATGGTGTCCTTTGTGCTGGTAATAAAGACAAGACAAATTATGTTATAATCCAACTGCTGCTCATTTGTCACAGCCAAATAAAATGTCAAATAAAAGTGAGGGGGGCCCAGTGTTTGTTTAATGGACTGCAAGCTACCTGTTCGTATCATTGACAGACAACTATACTGTAAGTTTTGTATGCAGGGAACAGTGAGAAACTGGGAGACATACTGGGACTTCTGAGTGCAAGAGAAATATTCAATTTTTATTTATATATTTATTTTATTTTCTGAAAGGGATGGCAGCAGAGAACAAAAATACCCACAGCCTTAAATTAACAAAAGTCTTAAATGCATAGTTATAATGCCCCCTTTTCCTTCTCTTTAGGAGGTGGCTTTAATTTACATAATGTGAGAGAAACACTAGAAAAGGGAAGGAGAATCTGCAACTTCACAACAGCCCTGATGCTGCAGATTTGCACAAATTTGGTTGTGTTCTCGTCTTTCTTTTCTCAGGACAGACATGTTCATCCCGTTGCTAGGAAAACCAAATAATGAAAACATAGCTGGGATTTAGCAGAGTCCCATCGGGAATTACCTATGATCGAGGGCAGGGCTGTACTTCCTCAGAACATGCTCCTGCTGTAAAAAATTCACAAACCTGGCATTCATACAGGCATCTGTCGCTTGCTCTAATGCCAGTTCATAGTATACATACAAACATCTGCTTCCATGCACAAAGGGATACAGAACGCTTGACAGGTCTGTGTTAGCAGGGTTCGCAATGCCAGTTCTTTATGCAAAAACCCTAATGCTTCCCGTCAAGCCATTAGAAGTGATACAATCAGCCCAGGCCCCATTAAGCCATCAGTGTCCACCTGTGATAAAGATGGCCATTTGTTTTCTTAAAGCCCACTTAATGTCTGCTTAACTCAATTTGTCAGGAAATGTAGAACAATTTCCTCACAGCCTGAAATTTGGTAGTGGTTCAAAGTCAAAAGGCCAGGTCTAGACTTATTCAAATGATATAATAAACAGTCTTCAAATCTAAATCTGCCCTGGGGAAAATGCTGTTTATTTTGTTTGTTTTGCCTTTAAAAATAGAGGGGTGGAGAACAAAAGAATAAAGTCACTGTGCCTTTTACTACTGATTCCAAATATTACTGAGCTCCTCCAGTATCTTCTTTTTTTCTTTAAAACATTTTAGAGGATGCAACATTTTTGCATGAAAATTGTCATAGAGACGTATAAAAATTAGTTACTGCTTCTATTAAAACACTATATAGAACCATCATCACTATTGCTGACCTATACAGTTATTTTTACACATTTTACTTTCTAGGGGGCTTATCCATTACTTATCAGTTAAAAAAACATATTTCATGTTTATCTTTCTAAGAATAACTTAGATGCCAAAATTGTGAGGACTAATCCCTCTGCTAAACAAGGGTCTGAATTTTGTATTAGTAATCTGGGGAAATAGAGTTTCATTTTAAAAGAAGTCTGAAATCCAATTCTGTATTTTACACATAATTTTCTGAAAGGAAAGAAGGAAGTATGTTTTCTTAAAAAAAGGGGGGCTTTTCAAGAATTAACTAGGGTTTTTTCCTCATTCAACCATCTTCCATGGGATTAATAATATTTGTTATTATTATATACTAGACACAATCCTGTGGAAAGTAGTCAGAAGTATACTCATTTTGGATTAGGAATGGGAGGAGACCTCAGAGACCCATCAAGCATGTATTTTCATTGGGGCATGCTTGTGCCTTTCCATCTCATGTGCCCACCTCTTTATGCAAAGAAAATGCAAAAAGTATTTATTCTTTCAGGAGGCACAATTCAGTATGTGTAAGGTGTGAAGACTTGTTTGGAAATGGAATCAGTAGAGTCATGCATTGTCTTCAGAAAAATGTGGAAACATTGGCTATATGAGGGATTTTTGCAAATATTTAAGGTGATCATGCGGCCTTGCACATAGCTGAAGGCAAGACGGAGCAGCACTGCACATGGGGCCCTCATGTTCAGTCTGTCAAGGAAGAAAAGAGAAAGACAAGGAAAATGAGAAATAATAGCAAATGTAGAGCTAAGGCTGCAAGATTCTCCCCATCTTTTTTCTCAATAGTTTCCTTTCGAATAAACTTACTTGTTGTGCTGGTAGATGGGAAAAGGTGGGCTGACAAAGTGAAGAGAACAAAGTGAAATTCCAGGTGTTGTGAAGGAAAGGCAGGTTGTATTGCCATGTTAAGGAATCAAAGAGAATCAGGTCAATTGTCCTTTTCAAGTTCTTCATCCACTCCCTTCTTTGTGGCTGCCTCACAAATCCACTCTTTTTCCTCATGAGGTCAAGCATTCTCCCTGGATACCAGTGGGAGGGGGGGAAGAGCAGGAAGGAGGAAACAAAAATGCCCAGCTTTGTGTATTTCAAATGCCAGCATCTTTTTTGTCCTACCTGTACTTCAAAGATGTCCAGGGTTTGGTGCTCTTCCATAATTGCCATATCTGTTTTCATATTGATAGAGACGGGTTTCCTCCCAGAGATTTGAAAATTATTGTTCATACTTTTCTGCTTTTGAATGTAAATTGAAGGAAACTATAAGCTATTTTTTTGCTTCTCCAGTTAAAAAAAAGAAAGGCAAAAGCTTTCTAACACAGTCGTCTCTCATGGTTTTAACTGCTTGTTAGAGAAGTGTGTGGTAGACTGAAATCATGCATTTGAAAGAGAAAATATCACACTATCCAGATGTTCCAGCCTGCTCTTTCTGTGCACATGGAGAACTATTCACAGAACGGATGCATTACTAAAACAGCTACCTAAAAAAAGAGATGAAGAGATTTGTTCCCTGGTTAAAGATATGAAAGTCATTCACAAAGCTTGGTCATTTCTCATAGAATCAGGCTATTCACCACTGAGGTTTTTACATTTGGGTGGCTAATTAACCCTAACCATAACTTTCTATGTTCAGAATGAATATATGCTTTTGTGTTGGGGAAGGCAGTGTCGATTTTTTGTGTGTGTGTGTGTTCTAAACACAGAGGTGCAAATTGTGTGGGATTCTGATTCAGTTATAATTAGGGTCCAGCAAATCCCTGTTTTTCTTTCATGTGCTATTTCCTGGCACTTCGTATTTGCCCGTAATGTATGGCACTGTTAAGGGTGGGGGAGAGAATTGGAGTCAAAGTGATGGGAAAGTTAGGTCTGCTCTATAGCACTGTGAGATGGTTGACATCTGCTGAGGTTGGAGAGCTCAGTAAGCAGGAAATGGAGTGTCACTCTGAGTGGTAGTTTACCATTATCCTGGCATCCTAATGAAGTGTCTGCCGTGCACAGAGCCTCTGGATGGCATCTTAACGCACGGCTAAGCAAAAGCACTTCTCTCCTTGTCACTGTCATCCATCTGCCTGCACCCCTACTGTAGCCAATGGGATGGAACCATGCTACAATGTGTGATAAGCCATTTAGAGTTGCACATTGCATAATCACTCCTATCAAATATGCTAAAAAATGACAATTATTGGTTATTTCTCTCAAACAATGGCACCTGGAGGTTGAAACATTCAATGTTTAACTTTTCCAAAGTTCTACAAAATGTGTGTGTTTTTGCTCCATTAACTGCACGTACTTAATGACAAAAGTCATAGTAACTCATTGTCTTAAGTCTTGCTAATGGATTGAAAATTATGTATGAATATGCATTGGAAAACTCTTTTTTACGGACCACATTTGGTGAAATGATCAATTCATAGTGCTGAGACATGTTATGTTAATATTTGTTTCTTTTAGCATTTTTATTTTTATTTTCTCCCTGCCTTGGGAGGGAAGGTTACATGAATAAATTGCAAAATAATCCACATTTTGAAAATTGATCATAAATTCATTAAGAGAGATTATATAATTTTAAAACAATAATGCCTATTCAAGTTATAAAATCAATGTTGCCTGTGATTGATTTGGAATTGTGATGTTTATTCAAAATAAATGATAAACAGAAATAGAGCTGTGTCTATATTTCTATTTTTAAAATATATTAATTAAGTTTTCTATGTATTATATTTCTACATCCACTTACAGTTTGCTCCTGCCTAAAGTTCAGCTGGCTTAATCAAATATGTATTCTCTTTTAGCGATGTTTCACACATAAGGTGCAAAATTTAGGAGGATGAGAGAGGAACAAATACATTTTAGGAAGCCAGGCTGGCATAAAGCTGCTGAAACTGAACAAGGACAATAGAGATTGTCTAAATCGGATGTTTTATTTACATCCAGGAGGGCAAAGCATAATTTAGTTGCCTCCAAATTTTTCACAGACGTTAAAACTATAGCAAACATACCAGCAGGGAAGCTTACACAGTAGCTCAGTGGGGGAGCTTGCTGAGCGTCTGCCCAACACGATGGCTGGTTATAGCCAGAATCCGATGTCTCACATTTTCTCTAGCAGTTAGAATCTCAAACTAGTCCCCTTGGTTTTTATTTTCCAGTAGAGGCAAATGAAGCAGGCTGATAGATGAAAACGAGAGGTGAAATGATCTTGCTAACAGAAACTTTCTCTGTGAATGCAAAGGAGACATAATGGAAAGCTAACTCGGAGGAGCTCAGGAGAGTAAAGGCAGGGGAGGGGAGAAAATGGCTATCGCAATAATAGTAATAGAAAAGCACACAAACATGTCTATGAAGACTGATTGTCTGCTATTTTAAAAGTAAGATCACATGGAGGTACACAATGGCACAAAGATTTACAGTTCTAAATCAGATTAAGTACTGCCTTGAGCTATAATTGTGACTTTAACATTATATATGCACTGTATTTTTCTGAAGTGCCTGGTAAAGGAAGCCAATAGTGGGGTAAAATGGCACCAGGGCTGTCAGCCATGAATAATCCAGCAGGACTGAGAATGGGGCAGAGGTCAAACTCCACTATCTTACAACATAATGAATTTATGGTTTAAACCATGGGTCTGTTCTGACCAAATGAAAACTAAGGGAGATAAATTCTGGACTTCCTGTTGGGTTACAAAGTTGTTCACAATAAACATCCACATCCATTTAAAATTAATGATTGGAAACATTGTTTGTAGAACCCAAATTCTTCTCAGGCACAGAGGAGTAAAGGTGTTGTTCCTCCGTTCATTTGTCTTACTGTGTTTTCTTCTCCACAAATAATTCCAGCTGAAATCAACATGCTTTCTGTAACTAAGTGAGATTGCATCCCATGTAACAAATAGATCTTTTATTTTCCTCCAATTTATGTCAGGGGATCTTAACCTACAGCCCACGGGACAGACCTGGCCAATGGCACCATTTCATGTGGCCTGCATTGCCACCGGAAGTGGAAGCAGATGCATTTATGACAGCCGTAAATTTGCCCACTTCTGTTGTAAATGCATTTACAACAGCCACAGATATGTTTTATGGCAGCATTTGTGGCAGGGGAACCACCAGTCTGGCCCACTCAGCTATCTGAGGGGGCATGGTCCAGCCCACAGATTTAAAAGGTTGAGAATCCCCGTTATATGTTTTCTGATTTGATTCCTCCCTGCTCACACTTGGGAAGGATTCCTTGGTGGGATGGAATTGTTTGGCTCCATGGTTTTTTGGCTAGTTGGTTCTGTTTGAATATAAAGAGTTGCTAAATGGATCGCTGAGCATACTGAGCTGTAGTTGAAGAATCATCTGTGGCAGTTAAGGGCTGCTTAGGGGCCACAGGAGAAAGGGGGTAAAGGGTAAGAAAGCCCTTAATGTGTCTGTGTGTCTGTGTGCAATGCAAAGATAAAGGGTGTTCCTTTGTCCTTTTCCCCAGCCCTAATGCCCCATGAATCAGCAAGTCAACAGTTTTGTTAAGCAAAATGTGTTTCCACCGTGCCAGACTTTTTTTAAAAAAAATCAGTGTTTTGTGTGTGTGTGTTATTTTTTAAAAAGTCATGCAAAGTGATCAGTATCAACCTTTCTAATGAAAAAATATCCAATATTTTCATGGAACTGTAAAAGAAAGAATGAGTGTTATGGCAAAAAGCCTAGCCTCAGCAGCTTTGAGTGGGAAATGGTGAAATGTGACTGTGATTTATAATGAGAAAAGGTATCTACAAGATACAATTTTCTACCTAGCTGCAAATAATAATTCATAGTGATGTCCCTTCCAGATAAAATACCTTTGCAATGGAGGACCCATGTAGTAAGATGATCATGATAAATGTCAGACCAGTGCAGGTAACAGCTTTACAAACCATTAAGATTAGCTTCTTTTTTTATTTCTCATGATAACAGTAACCATGCTGTGAGCCTATGTGGTAATAATATCACTGTACTGATAAATGCCAGAGACAAGCAGAGGTGTTTATCATTCCCAGTTCAGAAACACTGACTAAAACTACCACATGTTGCCTATTTTTTGTTATTTTTCAATCAGATAACAATTAGCAAATTTGTTGATTCATAAAATAGTGATGTGCAACATTATGTCTATGCTTTAGCACTGAATCGCCTGTTTTTCACTGTATTTCTTAGCGGTTGTGCTCTCTGAAACAGTCAGATAAATTTGGGGCTGTAGATTATGAAGTTTGCACTGTATGCTCACCTCCTTTTTCATGATCTCACTCACCCCCATTCATTTTAGCTGATCTGCTTCAGTTCACATTAAGTAAGATTTTGGATTGAAAACAGATGACAGTGTATATAAACCAAAATAATTTATTTCTGTAACTTTAAAAATTATTTTTAAGAAGAATGAAGCCAATGACATGCTAAAGCAGTTCATAACTGACCCAGTGCATCACCTTACCTCTGCTCAGTTATGGTTGGCTTCGACATATTGTTTTATTCTTCTTCTTAAAAATAACCTTCCTGTTTGTTTATTTGAACATTTAAAGGTAAACATCTTCCTTGCTCAAAAGCCAGACATGTCCGTCTCTAGGAGGTGGTGCTCATCTTTATTTACAACCAAAGAGCAAGCAATGTCTGTGTCTGCAGATATTTCTGTGGACATGTGGCAGGCATGACTAGATGCTGGAGCACACAGAATGCTGTTACCTTTCCCACTAAAGTGGTACCTATTTATATACTTGCAATTTCTTGCTTTCAGACAGCTAGGTTGACAGGAGCTGGGACAGACAACCGGAGCTAATTTTGTCATGCTCACTATGTCCCTGCTGATCTGCCAACCTTCTGGTCATCAGGCACAGTATTTTAACCACTAGCCACCAGGGCCCTCATTTGAACATTTACTGGGTCGCAATTTTGACTTTGTATGGTTCTTTTATGGACTTTTTTGAATTTTTCACGGTTACTTTTGGTAGGATTTTGCTAATAATCATTGTAGGATTCAGTAATGTGATATTGTTTTTTGATGGTATTTTTGTTTTACTTTTTTGTAATGTGATATTGACATTTTTTTACTGTTACTGTGTAATTGATATGTTTATCTCTCTCTGATACTGTGATGATTGTTATTGTGGTATTGTGTAATTTGTGATTGTTATGTTGCTATTTTTTATATAAATTGTAAGCCACCTAGAGTCAGGTTCTCCTGAGCAAGGCAGGGTATAAATTTGAAATAATAATAATAATAATAATAATAATAATAATAATAATAATAATAATAATAATAATAATAATAATAATAATAATAATAATAATAATAATAATAATAATAATGTGATTCACAGTCACAGACTGTATTTTCAAATATGTGACTGGTTTCATCCTTAGTCATCTATATAATAGCAGCTCCTCTGGTGGCTTAGTGGTTAAGACGCTGAGCTTGGAGACTGGAAGGTCAGGTTTCAATACCCGAGGGTTGCACTTGGGAACATGAAAGGAGCCTCATTTGGGCATCCCCAAGCAGAGTTTCTCCAGCAAAAATCCTTTCATATTAGAGCAATCTCTAACACAAAATTATTATTATCTATATAATGTCTAATCTACTTGTTATACAGTGGTACCTCGCTTAAAGAGCATAATGCGTTCCACATGTTTGCTCTTTAAGCAAGTTTGCTCTTTAAGCGAAACACCATTGAAAGCGACCAATTGTGGGGGGGGGGATTGTGAACCCCGATTTATTAGTTAAGCGAGTTTTTTGGTTGGTTTTATTTGTTAAGTGAAGCGAACATTAAGAGAAAATTCTGCTCTGTAAGCAAGTTACTCTTTAAGCGAGGCACTCTTTATGCAAGGTTTGACTGTATTTTGCATTGTAAATGACAAAGAAGGTGAGACCATCCTGTACTTTGGATCTTAAGTTGCTCTGCTGTTTGTATTGGGGAAAAGGATGGTTTTCACCAGTTTCCTCCTTCTTCTGCAGCATCACTACCCCAAAGCAGTGGAGGCTCAGGACTTCTAATTCATAGGGAGTGTGACTCTTTCATCATCTCTCCTTGCTTCTCCTGACATATCTTAGAACAGAAATGGATGTCATAGAGCCTATGGCAGTGATGATGAACCCTGGCACTCCAGCTGTTCTTGGACTTCAATTCCCAGAAGCCCTGATCAGCAGGTGTGCTGAGAGGCTTCTGGTAATTGAAGCCCAAGAACAGCTGGAGTGCCACGGTTTGCCACCAGGGGGCTATGGGCTGTTGGTGCCCACTCTGAGGCATTTTTGCATCCGTCAGGCTGCCTTATTGACCTTCCACTAAAGAAAAAAATGATTTTATTTTATCTAGCTTTTAAAAATTCTTTGTTTCTGCTCCTAGAGGTCTACAGGAGTAGTCATTTTTCCATCAAAGGACCAAGAGAATGCTTCCATTAAGGCCCCCTCCACCCTGTTGCCCCAAATAGAAATAAACAAACCCGATACGCTCATTTGGGTGCTTCCAAGTTATACTTTTGGGTTTTAGTTTTGGTTTTGATTTTTAAATTACAAACAACTCCCAATTCTGTACCTAGAGTGACCTGCAGGAGGAGCTAAGTTCAAAAATGTAGTCCCATATATATTGAGGTTGTCTATCCCTGATTTAGCACAAGATAGTCAGAAATGTTTGCATCTGTTTTTAGCTTAGTGAAAGCTTTTAGCAGACATTTAGTTGACCTCAATGTGGATGAACTGGTAAATCCTAACAATGGGTTATTTGAAACAAGTTCAGAGATTTGGAGTTGTGATTTCAAATAACAGTTATAATTGCAACAGATTATTTGGAGAGGGGGGTATCAAAGGTATGAAAGAGTTACACTTCAAAAGCAGCATAATAAGTGGGAATGGCATTGCCCGATCTGATGTAATGTGTGCTAGTTACTTTAAAACATTACATTTAGGAGCATTTTTAGAGGTATTTTGACAGGAACTTTTTTCAATTTTTATGCCATGCTCTCTTAAATAATCCATCTGTTTGAAGAGTGAGTGAACATACATGATGCTAGGGATGGGTGGAGTGGGAAGAAGAGTTGAGATACAGTATAATAATTTCATGTCAGAAATTATTCTGGGTTGAAAGGAATTTTATGGAAGAAACTCCACTCAGGGAACACCCAAATGTGGCTCCTTTCATGTCCCCAAGAGCTGGGACAGAGACAGGCATTCAATCCATCATGCAGTACCCAGGTCTTGAACTGCTGACTTGCCAGCCATCCAACTAAGGTGAGCTTCTTAACCACTGAGCCCCTGCAGCCCCTGATATACAATAGATCAGGAAGAAACTTAATTGCACAGGTTGTTGGTTTAGCATGTTTTCCGTTCATGCTCTCTGGGGAGAGGAGGACCAGCTGTGTCGGGGCTGGCAGCTTTAAAAGAAGACTCTGCCATCACCCCAAACAGATTCTGCTCATGCTCTTGCCCGGCCCGGCCCAGGGAGAGCAGGACCAGCTGTGTCGGGGCTGGCGGCTTTAAAAAAGACTCTTCCACCCACCCCCCACTGGACTCCGCTAGTGCTCTTGCCCAGTCCGGCCTGGGGAGAGGAGGACCAGCTGTGTGGGTCTTCTTCCCTCTGACTGAGGAGGAGGAGAGCAGCAACTGTGTGGCCCAGCCGGCCATGATAACACCGCCACCAATACAGACACTCCCTTGGCCAGTTTGGCCTGAGGAAAATTGACATAGTGAGTGGAGTTGAGTTGCGAGATTTTTGTGTACTGTTTTGAAGTATTTCTAATATGTTTTTATGATGTCTTGATATTTTGTGATTTATGATTGGAGATTTCTTGAAATGTTTTTGATATGTTTTTGTGATGTGATATTTTTTATGTGATATTTGTAATTGTTTCTTTGTGAGCCTCCCAGAGTCGCTATGTGAGTGGGGTGGCATATAAACCAAACAATGCAATACAATTCCCTAACAAAGCACTTTCCAGATGTGTTGGACTACAAAACCCACCTACTTGAAGAATTTGTATGCACCTGGAAAATGCCAGTTTGGTAAAGGCATTTATATTCTCCAGAATGCTCTTCTGAAGGAGCAAAAAACAAAATACAGTAATACCTCGGATAACGCTAAGACTTGGTTCCACAAGTCTTGGTGTTATCCGATTTTTAGTGTTATCCGATGCATGTTAAAATCCTATGGGATGGATCGGATAACGTTAAAGCTCCATAGAGATACATTGTAACTGCACAGGCTTTAGCGGTTGTTATCCGATCCATCCCATAAGACCTTAACGTTATTCGATCCAATTCTCCTCTCCAGATTACTTAACGTTACGTGATTTTAGCATTATCCGAGGTAAACGTTATCTGAGGTATTACTGTATACCTGTTGCAGACAATAGTTTTATACACCATTTTATATAGTCAGGTGGTGTTTGACAATTCATTTTTCCTGTGTTGTTTTCCCCTATACTCTGATTTTGCCCAAGCTCAGTTTTCAGAGGTGAGGGGAAGCCAAGATAGTCAAGAGTTGCCGCCAGTTTCATAACATCGTATTTCTTTTTTTCAGAAATCCAAGACTATGACACCAAAGTGAGATCTGTCAGGGACCTTGTACAGAAGCTCCCCAGACCAAACTATGACACTATGAAAATATTATTTGAACACCTGCAAAAGTAAGTTAAACTATTTCTATAAAGCAAGGGTTTCCATTCTAAGGCCCATGGGCTGGATTCAGCCTGTAGTACCATTTCATGTGCCCCACCTCCACTCCCAAATGCATTTAAGAAACAAAATGGCCATGCCTTTGAAGCTGTTGGGACATGCACACGCGCGCGTGCACACACACCATTGTGCAGGCAGGGCAAAATGGCCATCTGGCTCTTGAAGTAAGAGAGTGTGACCCGGGCCCTGGCTTGAAAAGGTTGGAAACCCCTGCTATAAAGTCTAAAGTTTAGCTACAGTATCCCTTACCAGGATAGAATGTGACTGAACAAACATGGTTGTTTACAACGTCTACATTGAACCTTAGATTTAACAACTAATGGAAGAATATTCAGTTCCCTTCACCTTGTTTACTTCAGAGAATAGAAGTAGGAATGAGGACAGAAATGATGTAGTAAGTGGGTAACATGACTTTCTCTTATTCATGAACACAAAGAATCACTGTGCATGCTACATAATGTAGAAAGTGACATAGGGAGGTTCATGCAGATGCTGCACAGTTATAAATTTCATTTTAGATGGTAGGAGAACATCTTGTCCAAGAGACTTAAATCTGATTTTAACGGCTATGGCCTGGATAAGGAGTTTTGGCTGCAACTTCAGCTCTCTGAATGCATAATGCATAGAGCCTTGATGTGAGTATCATGTTACCAAATGAGGAATTAAAAAAGAAAATACACATAGTCCTGTAAAGTTACTATTTGATGGAACATACACAAAGACTGAAAAGAGAATCTGATATTTTGGAAATACTATGTCCCTGCATTGTGTACTAGACAATACTCAAGACTTTCCCCAGCTTAATATTTGGCATGTAAATCATGATTTTTAAGTGGCAACTTGCTGTAGGGAATGGTTGTCATGTTAGCTTTTTCAGGGATGGGTTTGCTGCACTTAGATTCCTCTTTTAATGGATTTCTTTACAATATATCAATATCACATTAACACCAGCATAAGGACTGGACAAGGATAGTAAAGGCACCCACACAGATCCAGGATCACTGATTTATCTTACGGTAACATACTTCTTTTATCCAGTGCTATAGTCATACAACCCACTCATCATCAGTGCCAGAACAGCCCTCCAAAAGGGACACCATATGAGTGTTGATTGCTTCAACTCATGCCATACCATTTGTATAGGTTGTGTCACATGCCATAAGTATTTCACAAAATACTTCAGGCAGGGAAAACATGACTGCATAAGGATAACACAGTCCTGAACCCATCCTGGCAAAGTAAAGCATAAACTTGGAAGACCTTTATTGGCTTTCTTTACACAAGGTATATGTGAAGTGAAACATATGCCTTGTACAATTGAGTCATGCTTTAATGTTTCTTTATACCACAGACCTTTAAGACTGTGAATGCATGGCCTTTATCTCGTGGCTAACTTTTGTATTTGTCAGAAAGTCTGAAGTGTTGATCAGAGAGATTTATGAGCATGTGCATTGGCTTTGGACAAATGTGTAAAAATGAACCAAATTAAGCATATTTTAAAAACTGCCATTGGGAAGAGCAAAGAAGCCAGAGGCCTTTAATGGAATGGAGCAGCATACCCATAGATCCTTCATGTAAAGTCTGGCATCACATGCTGTAACTAGAAATGGGGAACGAAAAAGAAAAAATTCAGGATGGCAAAGAGAGTATGTTGTTTGACTTAGAAATGAATTTTCCTTGCTACAAAAACATTTATTAAATCATCTTTTACTCAATCCCATCCTGGTGACCTTCTTAGGAAGCCACTGAGAACACTGCCTGTTGCTTAGTGCACTACTGTATGCCAATCGAGTCAATTCCTCCATACGTTTCATCTATTCAAATTGGTCTATTCTAACCGTGACTTAGTTTAACATACTTACTTTAACATATTAAACTGTGACTAAAAGAGGCTCTTTTATTCTGCTAAGGAACAGGAGCTGTTGTGTCATTGGTCATCCTTTTGCAGCTAAACTAGGTAATTTTTCTCCTTTCTAATGAAAAAGAAAAGAAGAAAAAATAAAAATATTTAGACCCACAGGTTAATCTAGTAGTGGTCCTCCAGGTTAATGCTTTACACTACAGTAATGTTCAGTGCCCCTCAGTTCCACAAGTAGTAAATGTTCCAGTGGCAAAACTACAGATTTTTGTTTCTTCTGAATATAAGAGAATTGGAGACTTTGGGTTCCTTTGCAGTGAATATGCATATACAGTAAAACCTCATATAACACTAAAACCTGGTTCCACAAGTCTTGGTGTTATATGATTTTTAGTGTTATCTGATCCTCTATGGGATCCATAGAGATACATTGTAACCACACAGGCTTTCGCGGTTGTTATCTGAAGCATCCCATAGGATCTTAATGTTATCTGATGCAATTCTTCCCCCCAGATTCCTTGATGTTATGCGATTTTAGTGTTATTCGATACTAATGTTATATGAGGTATTACTGTACAGTAATACCTCGATAACGCTTACCTCAGATAACGCTAAAATCGCATAACCTTAAGTAATCTGGGGAGGAGAATTGGATCGAATAACATTAAGGTCCTATGGGATGGATCAGATAACAACCGCTAAAGCCTGTGCGGTTACAATGTATCTCTGTGGAGCTTAAACGTTATCCGATCCATCCCATAGGATTTTAACATGCATCGGATAACAGTAAAAATCAGATAACACCAAGACTTGTGGAACTAAGTCTTAGCGTTATCCGAGGTATTACTGTATATTTACATATAGAGAGGTTAAGCACAGTGGAAGCAAAAATATTTTTCAGCAGGTAGTGTAAGTGCTAATCTGGCATTAGATTCTCAAAGAGCATTTAAGGATTCATCATCAGTGGAAAACCACTATCCAGTTTTGTCTCTATGACTCTCTGTGCCCTGCTCCTGCTTTCTTAGGTTCTTAACAAAAGCTTTGTATTGTCTCTGTCCAGTGAGTCACAGTTTTACAAGAAGGCAGCTAGTTACCTGCGATTTCATCCATTCCCAGTGCCATTCCTAATTGTACTTCTTTCCACCCCAGCTCAATTGCCAGTTCCATCTTGAAACGTTAATGCTCATGTTCTGATCCTCTTCAGGCCCAGTATGGTAAGAGCAAGAGAAAGGAGTAGACTCTTCCTGTAGTTGAAATTCACTTATCCATCTCTTGTCTTCCTCTGAGATAGGTTAAGTAGCAATGGGTGATGAGGAAGAGAAAAAGTAGTGACCAAAATGATGATGATGCTTTTGCTGCCACCTACTTTGTCCAGAGAAAAGATCAAGGGAAGTAACAGGGAAGGAAAGAAATGGCTGTGGGTCCTGCTGCAGATCTTGATCATTAACTCTACCAGCTTGGATCATTAACTCTACCAGCTTGGACTAGGGAGAAGAACTGAGAAGAAAGGAGGAGGGTAGAAGAGGTGCGTAGAGTAAATAAGAGGACCTGCTATTCATTAGTGATTCAAGAGATCCAATAAAGCAAGTGGATGCATAACATCCCACCAAAACTGTCCCATCAGCTGGGGCATGGTTGTCCCCATTTGAACAGAAACCACATCCCAAACGCTGGAAAGAAAATTCAGAGCATTAATTATATCAGATTCCATATTCATAGTAATGTTGGATATGAATTGACATTCCAATTAAATTTCTTCTCCAAACCAAGATATTAATTCCCCAAATTCAGTCCTATAAGTAGCTGTGAAATCTACTTGTCCATTACTGAGAGCAGAAATTATGTTAGAGACAAGTTGATTGGACATTTGTAGTTAAATTAGCTGTGTGGGTGGGTGAGCATTATATATAATTTCCCTCTAAAACAAGGCAAGCTAGACATGTGCTCCAAGAAGCATGAATCCACCCAAAACATAGCATGCACTACCTGTCTGTTGGGTTTTAAGATGTAAATGCAGGGGCAAGGAGAAGCAAATTCCTTGATGTTGTGGAGTTGAGTGTGGTTCTCAGTGGTTTAAAGTGGATAGCTGAAAACCCACATAAGTTGCCCCTCTCTGATTTAAATGACGATACCTTCAGGGACAAGAATATCTTCTTTAGGGTGCTGATAGTAAGCATGCAGAAATTACCTGGATTGTCTGCTTGAAGAGTGTTGATGTTGAGAAATGCTACTCAGTTCTGTGACTAAGGTCACCCTTGCTTGAAAACCAGTCATGTCCAACTCTCATCTCTGTTTACAGCCAAAGAGCCAGTGCTATCTGCATCTGCAGACATTTCCATGGTAACACTGCAGGCATGACTAGACACTGAAGCTTATGGAACATTGTTACCTTTCCCACTAAATAAGTGCCAATTTATCTACTTGCAATTTCTTACTTTCAAACTGCTAGGTTGGCAGGAGCTGGGACAGAGATGGGAGCTGACTTCATTGTGCACCACTCGGGTCTTGAACTGCTGACCTGCCAACCTTCCAGTCACCACATTCAGTGTCTTAACCACTATGCTACCATAGTCCCTGTTCTGTGACTATTTAATTTCTTGTGACTTCCCTAATAGCCAATCCATGTGAAGCATTAACGAGACCTCTGAAGGTTCTGCATGGTTCCATGGCAACTGAAATGCACTCTGGAACACATGCAAATTTCCCTTAATTCCTTTGAAGGAGAAGAACTGGGTTCCACCATGCCATTATTGTTCTTATTAAATATCTGCAGAAATGCTTTGAAGGAGCTCCATTGTTTCCTGACACGAACTCATGACATTTGGTTTCCTCATGTCTTCCCTTTCTCCTGCTCTGAAATTTATTTTACCCTTTTAAATCAACCTGGCTGCTGTTAGAGATGTCTGATCCATGCCTGTTAGCATAATTTGCTTTTAAATCTTCCCCTTGCTACACTTTTAGAATGTCCCTGCTACTAGGAGGAAAGTTAAAACGCAGGAGTAACAGAATTCTCTAACTTCCTAGGCGGTGCCAGAACATTTGAGAAAGAGAGCCTGGTATCGTTAATAAATATTGTGGCAATAATAGGTAGAGAGACCAGGGCCATAGCCAGGATTCTCGATGTGGGTGGGCAAATATTTTTATATAAGCCAGGAGTTTGAGGGTGGGTAAACTGCTAATTCTGGGTTGACAAAGCCCACCTTGGCCTCCCCCTGGCTATGGCCCTGAGAGAGACTACCAAACTCATAATATATTAGGGGTTGTGGTGGCTCAATGGTTAAGAAGTTCACCTTGTTAGCTGGAAGGCCAGCAAGTCGGCAGTTCGAGACCTGGGAACTGTATGATGGTTTGAGCATCCCAGCTCCTGCCAACCTAGCAGTTTGAAAACAATAAATTGCAAGTAGATAAACAGGGACCACTTCAGTGGGAAAAGATCTTTGGGATGTGAAAGGAGCCTCATTCAAATGTCCCCTGGGGGGAGTTTCTCCAGCAAAAATCCTTTCAACCCAGAATAATTTCTAACACAAAATTATTATTACCTGTACTTTGATCTGCCTGTGCTTTAGAAAAGCACCTTGATCCCTTCTTTATTTTGCTTGTGGCCCACCATAAAGAGGATATTAATTAATCAGATGCTCATATTTTCTTTTGCATATAGCGGGCCACAGTTACTACAAGCTTGCACATAGGTCTTTTCTAGTCCATAGGTTTCTTGGCTTTGTGAGCCTTTGGTTCTAGAGACGTGAGCGCAGTGCTTTGAAGAGTGAGCATTCCTATTCAGCTCCTAATATAGGTCAAGCATAGTCCCTTGTATTCCCTCTAATTATGGAAGCTGCTTGCAGAGCTACTGCATTAAAAGCCCCTTCAGCACTGCTGACACTCATTAAACTTTTATTTCATACAAGCAAAGGAAGAAGGTTAAGTCTTATAAAACTCACCTTTGATTTTGAGGTGAATTTTCTGGAGCCCTGAAGATTCATACTGATCTTTGCTAGGGAGAATGATGCCGGGATTTGCTGAAACTGATAACATAGGTACAGAAATATCAAAAGAGCATGCCACACTCCACTAGGAAGAGTAAGCCAAAGCTAAGAAAGTACTGTATGGGAAATTGACTAAAATGAGGTTTTTAAATATTACTCAACAAGAAGAGAAGAGGGGCATGCTTTGTGTATAAACAATGTCTGTGTTCATAAACACAATATTGGTCTCTAACTATTTTGAGATTTCCACTAGGGTTGCAATTTTAATTTGCAGTCTGTTGCAAGGGAACCAGCAGTTTCTTGTAGCACCTTATATCCTAAAAAGTTTTGCGGTGTCTGGAGAAATAGGCTATAGCTTATACCAAAAAACGTCATGTTTACTGTGTTTACAAAGGCTCCTTGCTGTTTCAACTTTTGTGATTACTCTTCTTCTTCTTCAAAAGGAGAAGAAGCTGGCAACATTTTGCATTTGCCAAACCTCAAACCAGCATTCAGATCCTGAGATGTCTATCTGAGGCTTATCATGGGCAATAATTAAAGGGGCGAAAGGAAAGCACAATCTAGATCTCCTCCTCCTCTTCCTCCCTCTCCCCTGTTCTTTAAGTGGAAAGCACTGAACCCAGATGCCCAACTAGAGCAGAGAGACTTCCAACACGAGCATCTGGCTTCTTGGCAGTCAGTTTCAGGCAAGTTGTCTGGGGAGCTTTGCAGTTGCCTCTTGGTTTATCACGTGGATCAGTTACTGTGGTCTATCTGGCTGCTTTGCCCATGCAGAAGCCAATTCCTTTTGATTCACCTTTGATTTTCAGAAACTTGTTTGTGGCATTTTTTTTAATGTTTTGAAGCCACTTGTGTTTTGCTGTAGGGCAGCAATCAGTTGCATATCTAAGCATCTTTTAGCTTTCTGCCAGATACAAAACCATCAGCCTTTTTGTCTAGTCATCAACGCTGTTAGTTGTTTTAATAAATGTCTTCAATCAATTTCACTGGCCCTTATTACACAACAGAGAAAACTGATCACACAAAAAAGGGGAAATAATAAAAACCCCTCAAATATGTTCTTCATTGCCATCCTCTTTCTACTTTTCTTCCCTTCTTCCTTTTTTTTTTTTGCACAATATATGAACATAGCTTTTTTTTTTTTTTGCACAAAAATTTGGCTTCATCTTCACATTTTCAAACTGCCATGAAGTAAAAACACATCCAGCATGACTGAAATTAGAGTAACAGAACAGTATATTGTATGCTGGCTTCATTGCATAGCAAAGATCTCTCACTTCTGGAAGCTATATTTAACAAAGGAGATTTATTTTTACCTATTATAAAAAAAAATTATCCTAGCCAACAACCCACATTGAAGAAGAATGCAACAGTAGCTCGTGCAAAAGGAAGCAATGACAATGTGATGACAAGTTCAGCAGCGATATGCAGAATGCTGTGGATAAATCAAAAATTAAAGCTATTGTATGACAGCTAGGAACACTTAGCAAGCAAAGTCTGAAAAATTTCCATTATTGTTATATTCTGGGTGGGAGAAAAATGAAGATTATACATGTGAATTCCATTTGCTCAGGTCTATTTTTGCCGATTCAGTCCCGCATATGTATTAATCTGCTGCTCAGTGATTTTTACTCTCATATAGGAATGAATGAAAAGGTTGAATTCTAAAGGATTATGCAAACCTTAAGAGAACAAAACAAAATAGGGTGTTTCCATACATGACAGCAGAGCAGCAATCCCATATTCATTCATGTGGGTACACCTTCCATTTCAGTTAATGACCCAAAGTCTGAGAAAAGAAGCACAGGGAAGTGATTCGAGACAGAGATCTTCAACTACAGAATGTAATGGGACTTACTTCTCAATAGATAAGGTCTTCCTTGCTCAAAAGCAAGTCGTGTCTGACTCTAGGGAGCGATGCTCATCTCCGTTTACAGTTAAAGAGCGAGCACTGTCTGCAGGCAATGTCTACAGATGTTTCCATGGTCATGTGGCAGGCATGACTAGATGCTGAAGTGCAAGGAGTGCTGTTACCTTTCCTGTCAAAGCGGATACCTATTTATCTACTTGCAATTTCTTATTTTTGAATTTCTAGGTTGGCAGTAACTGGGACCGAGACATGTAGCACCTGGGTCTCAAACTGCAGACCTGTAAACCTTCCAGCATCAAGCTCAGCATCTTTACCTCTAGGCCATCATTGTTCTTACTTCTCCATAGACACAATTCTGTTGCTGAAAAGCCTTTAGCCCTTTGTAGCTACATTTTCTTTGCACCCTGGACTTTGTTACTGGGGTCAGTTTAAAAAATGAAACTATATTCTAGCTCCTGTAGTTCTTACACTTTGGAAACAGAAGGAATACCACTGTTGTCACACAACAGTCACTCACAGAATGTTACATTAGGAATGGGATTGCATCCACTGATCCTCCTATCCAAACATAGTTAGGGGCAGACATAGTCCACACCCAAGTTTTATGAGAGTTTGGGAATAATGTTTTAAAATGAACATATTAATATCAAGTTAATATCTTGCCTTTTAAAACAGGAGAAGAAACATTGCTTTTTCTTCCCCTTCAGTGTTAAAGTAATGATAATGCATTTGTATGTGTTAAATTGGTTCATTACAGTACATCTGTATGTACATAACCTTCCTCCCTCGAAAGGAAGGACCCAAATATCACCAGTTGAAAAATAATTCTGCACAAGTAGTTACTAACATCGGAACTACAGATGTTTCTGGACAAAGCTCAGAAGCCTTACCAGGCATGGCCATCAAATAAAGTTTCTGAACATGATTGCCTAACAATGTCAGGAGGAGTCCCACAGCTGGGAATAGGAGCTGGTTGCTGTCTCCTTTACAGATTGCAGGAGAGTAAACCTAGATGGAGCATTCACTCAAAGTTTCTATAAAGTTCTGTTGAAAAGAATTGTATGCTGTCAAGTATATCCCAGTTTACGCCAACCCTTTCCAGGGTCAGAAATGGTTTTATCTTAGGGTATTCTGGGACTGTATAGTTTGCTCAAGGCCACACAGCCTGGTGCTTCTTCTACCTGGAACAATGCAAAATAAAACTCTTGAACACTGGCTCTGTGGCCAGCTACTCTTACTCTCTGAGCTCTGTTCTGCTGAAGAAGTGTGCCTGGAAGTGGTGAAAGAGATTGTTGGTTTGGTGTAGACTTAGACCTATTGGATTCAACATTGATATCAATTTTTCACATCCTTCCTAACCCTAAGAATTTTCACATTGGCGTCACGATCCTTAGTTCTAGGAGTCATAGTCCATCTTGGGGAAAACACCAGATTAGAGAGGGCAGTTCCTAAGAGACAAAAAGGCCATTCTGAAGGAGCTGAACACAAATATGCTACTTGGCATCCGCAATGACAACTTACATGCAATTATCTACAAACCCCACATTTTCATTTTAATACTAATGGTTTAATGCAGAGGTATCCAACCTAAGGCCCATGGGCCGGATCCAGCCCCTGGCACCATTTCATGTGGAGGCCCCACTCCTCCAAGGGTATCTAAGAAACAAAATGGCTGCCCCTTTGAAGCTGTTGGGACAAAGTGGCCAGCCCCATCGTGCTGAAAGGGAAAAATGGCCATCTAGCCCTCAAAGCTGACTGAGAGAGCATGACCCAGGCTCCAACTTGAAAAGATTGGGAACCCCTGGTTTAATGGAAGAACATGTAATGCTAATTCAAATTAAACATTTTATATAATAAATAATAAACCCTAATTTTAAGAGCTAATATCTATGAATTAATTTTTCAGACCAAACCATTTAAGCTCTGAGTTGAACACATGGATATATTGGTGTCCTCAGTGTAAGACAGGAATGGACAATCTGTGGCTGTCCAGATGTTGTTTGCAGTTCCCATAATGCCTCACAATTGACTCTGTTGTCTAGGGCTCAGAAAATTCAATAGTTAGAAAAACAAGTCTAGTGTTTTGCATCAGCCACAGAATACAATTTATTAGCCATAGAATAGTCTTTCTTCTCCCTTTGCATTCCCTCTTAGTATGGTTTAGTCAATCAGAATATGTACTTTCAGCAAGTTCATTTGAGCAGCCATCATAGTTGCCTTTTCTGTAATCAGTACGAGATTTTTTAAAAGGCCAGAGAATGTAATGGCCACTTTGGTTGCAAAAAGGTACAAATCTTCACATTCTTTGGAAAGTTGAGAGCAAATCTGCAAACGGGAATGCATTTGGTTTGCAATGGGAACAAAACACTGGCAATGAAATAGGAGAGAGACCTAAATCACAGCGAAAATGACCTCCCTCAAGGCATCTGCCAAAGAGATGGTGTTTTTAGGCAGCTTCTCTGAAACAGCGTCTTGATGTCTACGCCACGTACTGATTTATTATTGTGCCTGAGAAACTGGAGGGGGGAAGAATGTCAATAGAATGCCTAAGTAATGCTGAGCTTTGGTCATAGGAAAGACTCCAGAATTGTGGGCGCCACACCCACACCTACTGATGTGGTCCCACTTTTTTTCCCCTTTGGAGGCACCTAATTAAGAAAACCTTGACTCATTTACATGGATACGTTTGATCTAAATTATACTCCAAACCACACCAAATTAGGAGCATCTGTGAACGTGAAATGTTTGTTCCCTTAGAATGGTGGAATGGGGCCGGCTCTGGACTGCACATGTTTAAGTGACGAAAAATATTTCAGATGCAGCATACTTCTGAGACCTACATTTCCACTAATAATTTGCAGTGAGCTAAACTAGTATCTCTCTCTCTCCCCCACCTCCCGCTCTCGCTTCTCAGTCTACAATCATTACAAGAGGCCCAGAAAGTTTCACTTTTCATCTTTATTTCTTTTAAAAGAATAAATAAATAAATATAAATAAACCAAGGTAAGGGGCCACCTACTTTGTTGATGCTCACGAGCCTGTTGCCACAGGATTTTTACTGACATGGAGGCCTACTTTCCAAAAGAGAACAGTAGTCTGTTCTCCAGTTAAACAATCTCCTCTGGAAAATCCTCGAGCATTTTGTTCTTTCAGATGAACAGTTTTTTTCATGGATATACCTCTACAAAAGAAAGCAGATCAGAATAATTTACACAGAGAATTAGCTTAGTATCTTCTGGGAATTCATTCAGCGATCCGAACCAAAGACTTATTGCCTGTTCCTTGCACAGATTGGCTCTCATTCCTTGAATGCAATACGCAGACGAACTTGCTCTGATGAAAAGTTGCAACAAAAACGTGAATGGCAAGCCAAGCCAATCAAACTGGAGAGGAAATCAGAATCACCTAATGTTAGTTAATAACTGATGGATTCCTCTCTTCTAAAATGTAATTTAATTTCCTCTATCCAAAAAGTAATTTATGCACTATTTTTCGCCTAGTGCAAACTGTATTGCATTTTTACTTAGTAGACTTTTAATACTCCAGAAGAAGAGCAAAGATGCTCACACCTTAGAGCAGTGGTGACAGATCTATGGCATGTGCGCCACAGGTGGTACACAGAGACCTTTCATTTGGCACATGTGCCATTGCAGGGCAAGCCCTTCCCCACCCCACCTGACCAGCCCCAATGGGGAGGTGAGAGGGGAAGCTGAAATCCTGGCCAGGCAGTGGCAAGGAAGTGGTGAGCTGACCAGACACCCTTCACTCATCCTTCCAAGGTGGAGGAGGCAGAGCACCTATGGGGGGATGTGTGCACCCATGTGTGTGTGTGCACACCAGCAGGGGATGGGGAGGTGAACCCATTGAGGGGATGCACACCTGCTGGGGGTGGGGGAACCCGCAGGGGGCATGCACACCCATGGGTGGGTTGGGTAACCTGCAGGGGGCAGGAGAACCCACAGGGGCATTTGCACACACCCATGTGACTTCACTGGCATGCTTCAAGCAGCACGCATGCACAGTCACCCACGTGGCATCACCAGCGGTGAGCCAGCAACATCACATGGGTGTGTGGACATGCACGGTACCTGCCCACATGCCTCCTCCTTGAGCACTCTGTCCTGTGATGGGATGCAACAGGTTTGCACCAGTCTGTCAGAACTGGTAGTTACTTTTCCCAGGGTCCTGGATAACTGGTAGCAGCTCTTAGGGGGAACCACCTTCGGGGCTTACCTTTTCACTGAGGAAGAGAAGCTGCTTGCCTGAATCTCCCTATAGCCTGGTCCCCAGGGCAAGTGACTCACCTTTGGATGTGGTGTGTCTGTGTGTATTTTAATGTGTATTTAATACCTTTACCTATATTGACGTACTACCACAGTTCCTAAAAAGGCCTGGCGGCCTGGCTTGGGGTTTTTAAGCAAAATCATGGAGTTACCTCATCAATAAGCTACACCTGTGCTGTTCCATTTGCTGTTCCAATTGGAGAACCCTTAAGGAGGTACAGCTGTTTTACATTTACA
Organism: Furcifer pardalis; assembly: GCA_030440675.1. NCBI lineage: Eukaryota > Metazoa > Chordata > Lepidosauria > Squamata > Chamaeleonidae > Furcifer > Furcifer pardalis. The sequence goes on from CP126894.1 coordinate 131,209,942, forward strand.
TTAAGGCATATTATCCTAGAGAACTGGTACAATGACCATATCCATCTTGCAATATGACCATATCCATCTTGCACCACCTGGGCATCTTGCAAGTGCCCAGGCACTTATATTAATAGGTAGGCGACGTGTTTATATTTGGGGTGGGTGGGTTGATTTGTGTTTGAGGGGGTCGGGGGTGTTTAGAGGGGTGGGTGTATTTTAATGTAATTTTTATTTATTTATTTATTTTACGGGTTTGTGTTGTGGGTGGGTGGGTGGGTTGAGGGTGTGTGTGTGTGTGTGTGTGTTTATTTTTATTTTATTATTATTTTTCTTTGGCCCCGCCCATGATGTCATGACATCATGACGTTTGCCCCGCCCACACTGTGGGGTAGTAAAAATTTTGACATCCCACCACTGACACTGTCTCTAAAAGGTTTGCCATCACTGCCTTAGAACATACTGTCCTAGAATTGCTCAGCACAGGTTGAACCTTCCATAGAATGGCCTAGTTAGCAGCATTACATTCCCTGGGATTCATTTCCAAAATCCAAGACCAGGGTCTGAGTCTTTCCAATGTCGCCCAGCAGACACATGTGATGCCACAGAGATTGGGCAGACAAAGTAGTAACAGAAATGGCCTTCTACTCCTGGCACAATGGGCCTGACGGTATGCACTCATGGGATTTCATCCCAGTTGCCAGGCTTTTTCGTGTAAATCTACCCTTTTGTTTTATCACCTGCTTAAGACTACAAGCAGTATAGTTTCCTTTTATTACCTCTGTCCAGTCTAGCTTAGGATGTGGTGTTTATGCTTTGTGTACTTGTTTCGCTGGTCATAGACGGTAAATAAAATTGAATTGAATTGAATTGGCTGCAAGCAGGAAATATGGAATTTGGAATCTAGGAAACCACAGCATATGTCTTATGGGCTCCATTTAGCTTTGTGGGTCACCATTTAAGGAGGTATATCCAAATGCATGTCAAAATGGTAATATTTCTTAAAGCTATGACATACATTGGCTGAAATCCTGTTACTTAGAATAGAATGTTGCGATTTGAGTAGACCCATTGAGTCAGTGGAAATTTGGTGAGTCACCATCTTCATAAAGTCCATTGATTCAAATGAGCCTATTCAAGTTGTGACTCACTTCAGTAAGCTTAATCACATAGACATAAATCACAGGTGGATCCAATGGGTCATATGTGGAAAACAGGTGTGGATCTGATTAAATAATCTACAAAGGAAAAACAGAACAGAGTTGGGAGGCATTCATGTCAGTACTAATATGATAACATTAAATAGATAAAGAAGTTTAAACTGTTAACATTAAACAATTAAGAGAAATTTTATAATGTTAATTCGTTAAATAATTCATTAAACTATTGAATTTAAGCAATAATTTAAAATTGCTTAAAATGGCCAGTAAAGAAGCATAGTAATAAGAAACAAAGGTTGTATCATCTAAAAAGGTAATTGGCATTGACAACAATTGAGCTTATGTATTTTAAATTCTTGTTGGAAATTCTAATGCATGAGGTAATGAAGTCAATTAACAAATTGTTTCCAAGATCTGAAGTGTCGGGGCGACAATGGGGGGGGGGATGGGATGAAGCCTCATGAAATACACACAGTCCGATCCAGCGGAGAACAACAACCTACTACCCCGAACTCACATTCGAGGAGCCTCTTTTATTATTACAATCTTATAAGGAAATGCTTACATAGAAAATCACAAATTGGCTATTTAGGCTCAGTACATTGGCCATGATTGGGTCATGTTAGGGTGGGCTTCTACCTGATTGGTTAATACATGTATGCATACCTCCTATATAGCATTCAGTCTCATGACTTGACTGTGTAACAAACAACTTTTAAAGTTTTAACATCAAGTCTAGGATTTTGATATTTTAGTCTGTAAGCCGCTCAGAGTCGGGCTTGCCCGATTGGAGCGGGGTAGTAAGTACGAATAATAAATAAATAAATAAATAAACTTCCCTCCACGTATGCAATCTTGTGACCTGAGACAGTCACAGCACCAAAAGCAGGAGACCTTTGAATTGGTTCAGAGATGGGCACTGGCTAACTTACTGGGGTACAAGGGTTAGCTAGTAGAAGCATCCACACCAGAAGTCTGTGGGCTCACTGTAATATGGGTCTCCCATCAGTTTCCCACACTGAAGGAAAGGGACAAGGTGAAAGAAAAAAAAATGGAGGGGAATGCGTGGAGGGGCAAATGCCTCTGCAAACATTCAGTTCAAAATACTGTGTGGGGCAATGAAGATAATGGAAGCTGGGTTGTCAATAAACACTTGATAGCCTTTTGAAATTTACTGCTTTGACATTTTCTAGATGTTATATATGAAACACCTCAGATAAGGAGACTGGAGGGTAAGTGGCTCAGTACAATATCATATTATATGCAGTTCATGTAATACTTTTACTGAAGAACTGAACTGAAGATATGAAGGAAATAGCTAAGGTTAATTATGATTAAAACCACCACTCCTATTTTGTAGAATAAAGAAATATTTAGCCAGATGGAAACAATTAAAACTATCTTGGTTAGCTAAAATAGCAGTTAAAATAACCACAATTTCAAAAATAAATTATTTTTCATTTTTATATGAGAGAATAAACAGCAAGGGATAATAATTTGCACTATGATGACCAAAGTACATATGGATTGTTTAGCACAATCTAATCTGGTGTTATTTTCAGAACTTCCAAATGTTTTGGGTGGTGATATGGTTTCCAAGGTTTTGTTGTTCAGTCGCATAGTCAATTCCGACCCTTTGCGACCCCATTGGATAAATATTAATGGATGTTGGCCTCAGCAATAAAACGTTTCCAAAGATGCCTGTGGAATAACATGGCAATATTTCACTTATTTTCAACACATCCAAGTTTCCATAGCATGGATTTCTGATGGTTCAGCCACTTGTTCTAGAAATTAGTAGGATAAATCAAAGTCTAATTTCTCAACACAATTCTGATCATTTAAGGACTTCAACTGTTAAGACCATAACTTTGTTCCCTTCCCACATGTGCTGCCCATTCATGATTTCAGTAAATCACACTAATTTCAAACCAGAACTCAGAATTACTCTCTTAATAAAAAATTGAATGGTAGTGTTCCATATCTTTCAAATACGATGTGACCTAAATTAAGGCACTTTTTGATACTCCCTCCCCCTCTGTGACTTTCTGTGACCTTTGACCACCACCAACAACCCCAAAAATCACGTGGTTTGAAGATAGATCTACGGCCAGCTGGATGTAAAAAGCAATGATAATTTTGGAGTCACGTGACTTCACACCAAACCTCCTCTCCCTGTGACTTTCTGTGGCTTTTGATCGACTCTCTCCCCCCCTAAAATGGTCACGTGCTATTTGAACAACGCCTTATGATGAAACAATTCAAAATGAAAAAAAAAGATAATACTGGAAAATATGGCTTCCAGTTTGGAAGCACTTATTCAGCTTCTGGAGAAGAAGAAAAATGACACATATGAATTCTGTTATGAAACAACTATTATATGTTGAAGCTGAAAGAATGTCTAGTGGCTGTCACCCACAAAGGTAAAAGGAAAGTGCAGTGCTGCAGGACACATACAATTTGAACACTGAATTTAAGCAGTATGAATCAAGGCCGATTGGAAACTGTAAAATGAAAACTTGAATGTTTAACTATTGCAGTACTTAGGGTGAGTGAATTAAAGTGGACAGAAATAGAACATTTTAAGTCAGATGATTAAAAAGTGGTAAATGATAAAATCAAAAGAAACGGTATGGCTCTAAAGCTGGGCCAAGATATGACACAGGCAATTAGGGGCTGTAATGGAAGATCTGACCAAATAATATTGATCAGACATCTTGGAAAAACAATATAACCGTTACTCAAATCTGTGCTCCCACTACAGATGATGATGAATAGTAAATTAAAAAGTGGAACAAAGAATGAAGAAAAATGGTAAACAAAGAAGAACCAAATATTGTTGTAGAATTTCAGAGGGTCACCAAAAGATACAGGTGACTTAAGAACACACAGCCAACATTCACAGCAGAAGCAACAAGAAGAAGCCAACATGAACAAAAAAAAGATGAATGCTCCATTTAAATTAGGACTGAGAATCACTTTTTGCAGACTGTTCTTTGCAGTCCCACCTCTTCTTGGCCAAAACACAAACTGAATGAAAATATGGGATTGTTTTTCCTGGAAAACATGGATCCTCAGTTCAGTGCAGGAATGATGTGAGCAGACTTCAGTCACTTCCAGTTTTGATACTGCAAAAAAATAAATAAATGGGAATGTTAGAGGAATGTAGCTAGCAATGGTTCCCCTGGGGGGCAAATACAGTGGAAGGATGACTTCAGGCTTCCTTGCTTCTGACTTAAATCTTAAATTAGTAGGCTTTGTCTCTGAAGTTACTGTTTTTCATTTTGGCACTAGAGACTTGCCCTCTGAAATGTTAAAAATTGGTGTTCTCAGCTAACAGTCTCTTGGGGATATTAATAGTGATACCATGTCATTACTCATTAGCCAGTAGCATTCACCCTAACAGGTTTACTTTACCTTAGCAACTGTATCATCATTGCATCTTTATATAGATTATATACATGTTTATTCTTGACTGTCATTAGGCCAAAGGTATTTATGTCTGTTAGGATAGATAATGTAGATAACATAACAGGTAACATAACACTAATATAACACTGCCTTAAAACTATTATACTGAGGGAAGTAAAACTATGTTTGCAACCCTTTTGATCTTCCGCCATATTCTAATTTGGGACGAAGTTCAAAGACGGCAGGTTTGATTTTCAGCCAGCATAATCTTTTCCATTGCTTCTTATTTTGCTCTGTAAACTGTTTGAATGACATAATTCCTATACCAGCATGGCTCCAAGTTTTAACTGTTGCCATGTTACTTTTTGTAATCAAATGGAGGCCAATATTCCAACCTGTAAGAGCTTCTTGCACTTGTATTTTATTTTTTTAAAAAGATCCATGACTTTAAAGAAGGGGTGTTGCTTTAAAAAAAAGAAAGCAATCTTTTTGTCTGAAGAGACCTTAAAATTTTGTCTGCTCTGCTGTTATGTTTTGCTTTGCTTTCTTCACAGTAGCTGGAGTATAATCTGAATATATTAATATTTTCAGCAACTGTGTGGAGGGAACTTAGTTAATAACTTATGTTGTAGCTGTATAGATATACTTCAGACTGAGGTAATGTTTTAGCCCTTATGTTTTGTAACTCTTAGAAACACGGAATGAAAGAGTATGATGTTTCCCTGCCCTTTGTTGTGGCCATGCATTGTGGTGGTATGGAGCCAGGGTTCTTTTTCTTGTGCCTGCACAGCCTGGATCCAATAAGCAGTCCTATCCTTATATTATAACAATGTGGTCAAGAAAAGCAGATTTTAAAAATAAAAATATAAATTCCCCCAGAAGAAGGGATTGCTAAACCACTTCTGAGTTCTCTTTACCTAGAAAAATCTGAAAAGGATCACCACAAGTTATGAATTGACTTGATGGCCCACTCTTATTATTATTACTTTTATTAAATATAGGTACCTTTGTGTCCCTGTACAGCATAGCAAAAATAAAAAAAATCTGGGACTTATTTTAATTCTACTCATTCAGTATGTTAACATATTTGTAATTTGATACAGGTTACATTCATCATACAAGTAAAGTTAAGAGTGTTCAATGAAAAATAGGTTACTTACTAGAAAAATATTGGTCCATTCATACAGCATTGTAGAAAATTGTGAATCTGATGAATACTTACTAATCCTTGGCTATATGTGTATTTGATCTTGTATGATTCTTTCCTTAGGGTGAAAGTCTACCCAGCTCTCTACCCACCCACTCTGAATAGGTGGCAAAGTATCCCAGATATGGGACAATTTCAATCATTGTGCTATCCTACCCTGTAGAAGGCATCACATCCATTCTGCCAGTGGCTGCTTTTGATTTTCTTTTTATGCTTTTCATTTTACTTTCCACCACTTTCTACTGCTGGCCTACTTCTCTGGAGGCCTTGCAACCAATGTTATACAGCATTGGCTAAATTAAAATTAAGAGCAGGTTTGCAAGGGGGGGGGGGTGTTTCTCCCATTGTACTATTACTGTCATTGCTGCTGCTTCATATCACTCCATCTTTCCCTAACTCCTCATGATTCCAGCAGCTTGTCATATTTCTGCAGGAGAGAGATGCTTTCTCATGAGTTGCTTCCATGCCAACAACAAGAAGAAAAGGCTTACTTACTAGGGATTTGCCATTTGGAGTCTTTAAAAAAAATCTATCAATCCCATAAATCTCTATTCTCCAGTCTGGGGGTTCCATCTGAGTGACAGATATCTAAATGTCACTCACCTGTGAGAAAGGCAACCCTATACCCAGCTCTATCTAGCTTCGTGTTCATGCTAAAAATGGAACCTCCCAGCAAATACCAAGGAAGACTACTTTTTGAACAGGAACTTAGATGTTCCTAGGCCTCCCAACTTTGGCCTTTCTCCCACTTAAGTGTCTGTTGGTGCCTGTATGTTAGGTGGGACTCCTTGAATGGAGCATTCTGGGATTTGTAGTCTAAAACAACAACAAGGAATGAGACATCTCTAAAGTAGTTACCAGTTCCTTTCAACATGTACTATTGTGACAGTGATTGTGTCTAAGAAACAGAATATCTGGAATCTATTGGGAGTTTCTGTTGACACAAATGCTTCCATCAGCAGAATGGGGGGAAGCCTGCATTCCCAATTGCAGGCTTAATTCATCTCAAAACCCTGTTTGAGGGAACTAGGAAAACTTCTCAACAAAGTTTTCAGCTATTGCCAACATTTTGTTTGGTAGTGGGAAGGGGAGTTCTGTGTGATCTTAGGTCTAGCCTAAAGTTTAGATCTTAGAGGTGCAATGCATAAAACCTCTGGTAGCCCAGAGTCTCAGTAGTAATCCTGATGCTGGTGTTCATTTTATCTGCTAGCCACCCACACTCTGACAGCATGGCATAGAAGTTCATATTTCACCTTATACAAATCATGTGTGTACACAGCATTCTTCACCAGTCACAGTTCTTTTCTTGTCAATGGTTGCCAGAGGCACTCATAAGAGTGAAAGATGTCTATTGTGAAAAGTCCAGTTTCAATATATTTCCCCAGTTTATTTACTGACCTTCAATGCAGCAGCCGTACTCCTGACCCTCATGAGATGAAGCCTAGGGGGAAATGGCACTGAGCACCAATTCCATATCCTGTTGTTCTGTAGTCTAAATTAAGTGCTAATTAATTACCCCTGGCATCTTTGCCATTGCCTGTCAAATTGGATTTAGGATATTCTTTCACTGATTAAACAAACAGTCTTCCTTCTCCAGCTACATTCCCAAGTGCTGATGTTTCTTATTCTTAGAAATCAGTGTTTAAAAAGGAAACATTGCAGGTAGCATTGAAATTAAAAGAACAAGGATTGGTATTGTTGATTTTGATTAATAACCCTCCATTAATAAACATCCTGTTCTTTATTTTCCACCTGCAGTTGCTGATGTTTCCTGGAATCAATTAACTCATATAATTTGATTTATTTTACAAAGACATTTTTGGATGTGCTGAGCCGATGATAAAGCTTTCTGCATTTGCAGTGTTTGATTCAAAGTGAGATTATTACCTAAGTGCTTTTTTTTTTACTGTGGCAAGAAAAAGTGGCTTCAGGCAGTATGGAATTAAAAGAATGTACGTAGATCAAAAAACTTAGACTAGAATTGACGGAGAAGTATTGGTCACCAGTGAGATATATGGCTCTCAGCTCTGCCTAGACTATGCTATTCATGAGGTTGAGCAGGACAGTTGAATTAAGAACAAATACATTTTACAACTCTATGGTCAAAGGTGAAAAAACCAGCCATGAATCTGCTAATTATCTAGCTTCCCCCCAGCAAATAGGGCCATATTTTCCCCTGAATTACAGATCAGGCAGACTGAGTAACAAATAGGTTAAGAGTCTGCATCAGTTGCAGCAAAAGTGGCATGCAGGCCCATTGGGCTTCATAATCATTGTATTTGGATGCAGAGATGCAGTGAAGCTAAGGTTCTCAGAGCTAAAACTCAATCTTTTTAAAAAGAGGAGGAGGATGACAACATCTTCATCTGCATCCTACCCCAATGACTCTCCCTATGCCACTCCTCATCCCCAAGTTGTGACTTAGTTTTCTCAGGCTTATTCTAAGTTTTCCCCATTGTAATGTGAAGTGGTTGGCTGTAGATTTTTCTTGAATGGCCAATTCAGACTGATCAGCTTTGTAAAAGTTCTGCTCCTAACCAAGACATTGCTAGAAGTGGTTGGTTGACTTTTGAGATAAAGTGTTTCTCCTTTGGTGTTGAGGGGAAAGCTTCCCAAAAAGAGCCTGTATTTCAAAATTTATGTGCATTACTTATTAGTCACCATTCCATGGTTTTGCAAGAACACACGTAGAATATCTCAGATTGCCTTTGTTGTCCAAGCATTGCAGGACAATATTGACATGTCTTTTTTTAAAAAGAGAGAGAGAAACAGGTCTCCAGTTTTGGATCTTCTTGTGGTAGGCCTTTGGAAAATGTCAGGATAGCTTGGGACTAGTTTACATAGAATGCCCAAAATGTATGGTCTTATTATTTATTTATTTATTATTTATATTTATTTATTGCATTTGTTACCCCGCCCCAATCGGGAGAACCCGACTCTGAGCGGCTTACATCAAAAAATAAAAGCATAAAACAATCTACATCAAGTTAAAAGTCATCAGAAGTTAAAAGCAATACACAATCCCACGATCAGACCCAGGGGTGGCAATCCATTAAATAAGCCACCTGGTATGAGAACCCACGTTCCTGGGTCCCCAAACTTGCCCTGCCAGCCAGGTTTTTAAGCCCTTCCGGAAGGGCAGGAGCTCTGTCTGAAGGCGCAGTTCGGTGGGCAGGAGGTTCCAGAGGGTCGGGGCGGACACGGAGAAGGCTCTCCTCCTGGTGCAGGCGAGGTGCGCCTCTCTCTCCGAAGGAATAACAAGGGAGCCTCTCCGATCCACCCTGGTGGGACGGACAGATGTTCTTGGGGTGACGCGGTCTCTTAGGTATCCTGGCCCACTACCATATAGGGCTTTAAAGGTAATAACCAGCACCTTGAATTGCACCCGGAGACATACTGGCAACCTTGAATTGCACCCGGAGACATACTGGCAACCAATGCAGCTCCCGGAGCAGCGGTGAAGCACGAGCATAATGCCCACACCCCACCACTACCCGGGCCGCCACATTTTGGACCAGCTGGAGTCTCCGGATGGTCATCATGGGCAGCCCCATGTAGAGCGCGTTACAGTAATCAAGTCTGGAGGTGACCAACACATGTGTGACCATAAGCAGAGCGTCCTGGTCTAGGAGTGGGCGTAACTGGCGTATTACACGAAGTTGTGCAAAAGCCCTCCTGGCCACGGCTGCCACCTGCTCTTCGAACAGTAGCCGTGAGTCCAGGAGGACCCCCAGATTACGCACCGGGTCTGTTTGGGGCAGGACTTCCCCATCCAGAACCAAAGGTGGCAGTTCCTGAGTTAACACAGGAGCCCTTACCCACAACCACACAGTCTTGCCGGGATTCAGCTGTAGCCCGTTGTCCCCCATCCAGACCTTAACAGCCTCCAGACACCTGGAAAGGACTTCTTGAGTTATGTGATCAGAGTTCAGCTCAAGAATGGGATGGTTTTGCATCTTGGTTCCTACAGCTATCTATATAACCACCTACTCCACTCTGACATAGGGGTTGGTGTGAGGCTTGCACTGGGAAGGGCTGAAGATTTTCTCTTCTCCTGCCCCCATTTGTAGAATTCATTTGGACCCAAATCCTTTCTATTCATAGGAGGGCCTTCTGTGAAAAGAACAGCATCTTTGGATCCAGTCCAAAGCCAGGGGTTTCCATGTCGTTGTTGTTGTCATGAAGCCAACTTTGAGAGAATAGGAATGAGAACTTCTTTGCTTAGTGGTCAGTTCTAAACGTAGGGCTGACATTTCAACTTCTGGTCTAATTACTGATATTCCTGGTCCTGTTATTGTGTTAATTAATTAACATAAAACTTATGTTTAAATTTGCTTATATTTCTACACATACGTAAAGAAGAAGGGAAATGTTTACATTGCAAATAATACCTTAATGGAAGCATGAGGTCAGATCTGATGAAATAAAATTTACCCCAGGCACCATCATGCTTCAGTGTATCAACCAAGGAAATAACCTCCAAAGATTTATATTCCATTTGATAATACTTTTCGTCCATTAGATAAAGCCTTCAATGCTACCATTTTTAAAAAGCACTTTGTGGATATAGTTAGTCAATGCTCTGGCCTTCTCCCCTCTTTCTTGCATGTACTTTTCTTTATTCCCTACAATTCTGTGGAATTATATCTTGCACGCAGCTTGGACATGTAAACAGCATGTTTCTTCACAATATGTTTGGGCAATGGCTTGTGGAGACTGATTCACTTGCCAGGGGCAGCAGTGGTTTGTTTAGCAAAGGGCAACCTGTACATTTTTTATTGCCTCAAGATCTCCAGCGTGCAGATCTGTAACACACAATCAAAAAGATACACTGTTTATCATGGCAATACAGAAGCAAAGAACTTTAAAATAACATTGTTCTAGAGCAGAACAGTTCCCAGAATTTACATCCTTGGCTCAGAATCTAAACCACAATGACACATAATGCTCTCCTGAAATACAAAAGTGTTAAAAATACTATAAACCAGTAGGTCTAACTTGGGTATTATTTTAGTTGGAACAGTAATAAAATACAACTAGCTCAGTGCAACCACCTGTGAGTTTCCAAGCATCCTTCATGATGTCATTTGTTGGACATTCAGCAAAAAGAGAAGACCGAGAGGCTTGAAAAAGCAAACACCATCTTAAGGAAACTAGATCCTATAAAAAAAGCAACTACTGTAATAAATATATTATAGATCAATTGCAAAATGGATGCTCTTCTAAATATGTTCTATTTTTAATATTGTGTATGTAAATCACCATCAGGTTGATTTCTACTTATTGGGACCCTTTCCAAGGCTTTCTAGCTAGACAATAGACAGAGGATGTTTACAATCCTTCTTCTGGAATGCCCTGGGACTTCACAGCTTGCCCATGACTGTCCAGGTTGGCTCTTCTCCCAGGAGGCATAGTGGGGAATCAAACTCCCATGCTCTGTAGGATCTGGCTCCTCAAGCCAGGTACCTAAACTTCTGATCAAAAATTCATGCCTGCTCTTTATATTCATGTTTGTATGTGTTTTTATAATGGTTTCTGGAACTAGTAACTTGTTGACCTTCTGAGTTGTCATTTTGGAGGGCAATACATATTTCCTGATTATTTTCCAGTACATTTTGCACAGCAAAGGTATGAAGTTGACACCATTCCCAAATAGAGAAAATAAAGATTTGCTCCTACAGAGAGTCTGAGCCATTAGTGATAATTTGACAGGAGATCCAAATAATAAAGACCATCATAGTTTCCTCCAGGTTGTTTCTGAGTCTACAGTGGATTTAACTGTCATGGTTATTGTTTTATTTTCAACATAGGTTTCTTTTTCTATATATTCACGTATATAGAAATAACACAGGCTATAGTTTTAAAACCTTTGGGAGGGTATTAACATCTGCAAATCATTTTTAATAAGTGTACAAGTCAAATTAGTCTTGAAATTGGTTTTCAAACTACATCAATGTGTGAAGCCCTGGAACTGATAGGGATTTATGTAATTGTCACTCTACAAGTAATAGTGTTTCTGTAATCCACAACTGTAAATTCAAGGTGAATGGTCTTTAACTTTGCCAGTCAGCAATGTGGGAAGATGCATTGGTTGTTCAAGTGGCAGGAATCAGCTCATGGAGAGAGAGGGATGGGACAAAACCAAACCTGCTATGTAAAATTATAAAAAACAGTCATATATCGGCTAGCTTCTCCCAGATAAGTACAATCAGTTACTCAAGAAATATAGTTTATGCCTTTTATATGAGGAATATCATGTTATTGTTTCATTGAGAGGTGCTCAAATTGGTGCCCTCCAGCTGTTTTGTGCTACTAGTTCCATAATTTCTGACCACCGACTATGTTGTACAGACCTTATGGTAGCTATAATTTAAAGCTTCTGGACTATTCCAAGTTGCCTATAGCATTTTTTTTGAATGTTAAGAGAATGATTCATATGGCTTTGTTGCTATTATTGACTGTGGTGGCTCAGTGGTTAAGAAGCTTGCCTTGTTAGCTGGAAGGGTGACAAGTTGGCAGTTCAAGACCCAGGTACTGCATGACAGTTTGAGTGCCTGTCTCTGTCCCAGCTTCTGCCAACCTAGCAGTTGAAAAGCAAGAAATTGCAAGTAGATAAATAGGGACTACTTCTGTGGGAAAAAGATCTTGGGGACATGAAAGGAGCCTCATTCAGGTGTCCCCCTGAACAGAGTCTCTCCAGCAAAAATCCTTTCAACCCAGAATAATTTGTGACACAATATTATTCTTATTCTTATTCTTATTCTTATTCTTATTCTTATTCTTATTCTTATTCTTATTCTTATTCTTATTCTTATTCTTATTCTTATTCTTATTCTTATTCTTATTCTTATTCTTATTCTTATTCTTATTCTTATTCTTATACAGCTAAAATCTCAGTAGCAAGTTGCATGTACAGTAGGTCCATGGGACTTATAGAATTGGTGACTCGCCAAATTCCTACTGCCATTTTCCATATACAGTGGTACCTCATATGATGATTTTAATTCATTCCATGGGGCTCATTGCTGAATGAAACAATTGCTATAGGATAAATACATCATATAGAAATTTTCCCTATGAGATGCATCGTACAACGATTTATTTATTTTTTTCCTAAGTGGTTTTTCCCATTGAAAAAATTGTACAATTTTTCCATAGGGAAAATTGTTATGTGGGACACCATTTCCCCCCTAAACCTAATTATTATGCAATTTCATTGCTATACAGTGATTGTTCTATGAGGTTCCACTGTACTTGTTTTCGTAGATTATTGTTAGAGTTATCATGAAACTTCTTAGAAATCTCATGAGATTTCTGGCAGGGGAGAGTTTTCACAGACAAATATCTCGTTGTGATGGGAAAATACTGCTCTCTTATTTTTCTCTCCAAGGGAATAGGCCTATGAAATTCATAATAATGGTTTATACTTACTACTCTTGTTGCGTTTCCCTTGTTCTTTGCAGCCCCGGGTTAGAAATAAAAAAACAATTGCTACATTTATTCTTTCTTCTGTATGTATGTATGCATTCATTTGTTTGTTTGCTTGCTGAAAATGCATATCCCCAACTACTCACAACTGTTGAAGCAGCCGTGCCAAATATGCCTAAAACAAAAACAAAAAAAATATGGAAAAGTCATGTCTTATGGGCATTTGTTCAGAGAGCCAAGTGGAGAAAACTGCTTAATTTTTAAAATATTTCTTTGCTCTCTGGAGGTTTAATGATTCTCAAGATGACAACATAGCCCCGTATTTACTTTAGAGAGTAAAGGGCTACTCACAAGTAAATGTGAGAGCATTCTGGCTGCAGGAAAAGCTTGCATGAAAGATATTCAGCCACTATAGAAAACAGTTTCTTCAACATAGTTATAGAGGAATGGGTAGCCCCAAGTTGACCCTCTTCACACATGCAAAGTTAAGTCTCCAGAGTTCCTGCCCATCTGGAGGCTCTAATCTAGACATTAACAGGAACCTGGATTTTCCTGGGCCCTTGCTAAATAGAGCCTACAAGTGAGCGGGACCCTCTTCTTTTAAGACTTACTGCTCCTTGCATGAAGAAAGCAACAGATTCTTGATGTTTTCTATAATGTCTGAACAGGGCTATAATAAGTGGGAAAGTAATAGATCTGGTTGCTCTATATAGAGAACTCACTTCTAGCTTATATTGGCATCTATTGATTTCCTGGCACTTGCTACAGGATGTCATTATAACAAAATTTATCTAGTTTTTCCAAGAAATAAAAAAGGATTCAGCAGTTTCTTTTTCAAAAATATTTGAAGACACATATTACAAACCCCAAACACACCACTTCCTCAAAATTGTTATGTGATTTTTATGTTAACCGAGTTTCCACTGTACCTGTACCGAAACCATCCACCATCCCTTATTAGAATCCATTAGATAAAATCTCAGCCACAGTGGTCTTATGTACACAGGTTTGGTCTTCCATTGTCATCTCTGATCACAGGATTTCTTCACAGATTCATTTATAATGAACTTGTGCAAGTCCTGACTTAGGTGGTGTAACACCACCATTATCTCTTCTGCTATATCAAGGGGCTGCTGGTCCACATCCGAGTACAAGTGCCAACAATTATACTAGACCCCCACTCCACCCCACCCCACCCCAATGGTTTGGGAACAGGATACTAAGTCCTCACATTAGTTTTGCCTGTCCAGTGTGATCAACTGGGGTGTGTGATGCCAAACTAAACCTCACTTTTGGCTGCCACAAAGCAAGGGGCCTTTTCTCTTTCTGAGAAATTAGCATTTTAATGCAGACTGACTATTTTGCTCCTCCTGAACTTATACATGAACTGGGATGCAATTATCTTGCAGCTTTTGCATTTCCCAAAATTTAGCAGCCTGAATTTAAAAAAAGACATGTGCATGAGTTGCAAATATAGAGATATATATACTTTTGAGGGAATAGTCTGTAATAATACATTTATTCATGGGATTTGTTTGGAGTTAATATAATTGCTTACATTTGGGGGAAATGCATACAGAGTGTGTCTATTAGAAGAAATGCAAAAGAAAATATTGCATGGTTTGTACCAAACATTTCATAAACAGTTGTGGAAATTGAATGGAAATTGAACTTTGGAAAGTTCAGATGTTGTAGAAAGTGAAACACACAATTCATTGCCCTCCCTAGTACAAGAGTTGTAGATAGCATCTGAGGCAGGCAAGCTTATGTTATCTATAGGATGAAAAGATCAGCCATATAATATTCATCCGTGCATACTCCCTTCCTGCCCCCCCCCCAGTATCTGCAAAGCTATACTTACAAACGAGGTACTTCTTCTTTCTAGTTGGCTACATTTTCAACCTATGCTCAGATTAATACTGCAATGTTAAGATCAACATACAGTACAGGATAATTTGTGGTGCTTTCATTTTGTTTATAATAAAAATGCTGTCTTTTAAGAAACTAATAATTAAGGACTGCCTGATCAGTGCCATATGGAGTTAGTTTTTCATAAAGGACACCAGGGCTACAAGCAAGAAGCCATACTCCAATAATGTTAGCTATATGTATATTATCCAGAAAAAGAAGAAGAAGAGTACAGTTGTACCTCGCTTAAAGAGCATAATGCGTTCCACAGGATTGCTCTTTAAGCGAGTTTGCTCTTTAAGTGAAACACCATTGTAAGTGACCAATTGTGGGGGGGATTGCAAACCCCAATTTATTTGTTAAGTGATTTTTTGATTGGTTTTATTTGTTAAGCGAAGCGACCATTCAGAGAAAATTCTGCTCTTTAAGCGAATTACTCTTTAAGCGAAACGCTCTTTATGCGAGGTTTGACTGTAGTCTTAAATGAGTATTTGCATTTAGAAAATGTGGTAAACTGGAAGATTGGCACGAGTCCATCCCAAGACAGTGTTCTCTTCATGTCCCAACTCACTGATGTGTTAGAGACCTTTCTTTAAGACATGGAACAGATAACTCATCCTAACTTTTGCTATTTATTTCAGCTTCTGAAAAAGAAAAAAAGTATTTTATACTAAAAATGGTTGGGGGTTGTCATTTTATACATACAACTTTGTAGAAACACTTACTGCACATAATCCTCACTACAACTATTTATTCTGTCTTTCTTTCAAACAAAAAGACCTACTGAAATGAACCCATTTCATAGTTTCATAAAAGAAAACTGAGTCAATGAAGAAATGTTAAATATGAGGCATATGTCCAGTCCCATTCTTTGCTGAAAATTATATACATATGATAAAAATGGCCATAGCAAATGTTTTCTAGTCTAGTAATTTTGTGTACTTTAAATAATACAGCTCTTTACTAGGTTGAATCTGTTCAGTGAAATATGACAGATATTTGAATGCCACTGTGACAGTTTGGAGTACGGTTCTTAGAGAGCTCAGAATTTAGTTAATTCTTTCACGTTAGAAGAAACCTCAGAAGATTATAGACCTGGCTATCCCTTTTTTGGCACCTAGAGTGATTTTTCTGATTTTTTTTTACTTTTTTTTACACTTTGATTTAGATGTCTTCATTTCTGATCTTTCCTTCATCCCCAAACTGATTGTCTTACCAATAAGATGCCTGTAGAGAACACTGGGGGATGGGGGGAGAGAGAGTTTGCTTCATGTTACAATGCTAAATGTTTTAGTTTTGCACTGAACAAGAAGAATACAGTCATACCTTGCATAACGAGTATGTTTTCCACACAGTTGCTCGTTATGCGAGTTACTCGTTAAGCGAAACACATTTCCCATAGGGAAATGTATTTCGCTTATCTTCACCTGTGGTGCATTTGGGAAGGGTATGAGGAAGATCCCCATACCCTTCCCAAAGGCCCCGCAGGCATGCATGCATCAGCAGGGTGTGTCAGCGGGGGTTTGGGAGGGGTACAGGGGAGATCCCCGTATCCTTCCCAAACACCCTGCAGACGTGCGGTGTGCGTCAGCTGGGTGTTTGGGAAGGGTGCGGGGATCTTCCCCGTACCCTTCCTAAGCGCCCTGCACATGCATGTGCATCAGCGGGGGGTTGGGAAGGGTACGGGGAAGAGCCCCGCACCCTTCCCAAATGCTCAGCTGACGTGCACCGTGCGTCTGCAGGGTGCTTTAGAATGCAGCGGGGAGCCCCCGTCTGCGTTCCAAAACACCCTGTAGCTAGCGATCTGTCAGCTGGGCATTTTGGAACATGGACGGAGGAATTCTTCTGTTGCATTCCAAAACACCCCACAAATGAGAAGCTTCTCGTTAAGCAAGTTTTTGCTCATTCAACGAAGCAGACCTTTTGGGGAAAGGTCTGCTTGTTAAGCGAATTACTCGCTATACGAGATGCTCGCTATGTGAGGCATTACTGTATACCCATCTTTTAAAGCAGTGTTTTTAAAGTAACACAAACATATTTATTTCAAAAAGTTATTCATTTGATTCTTCAGTTTGCTTATCAGCTGATGCATCTCAAAGATTGTGGTATTTTTGAACCTCAATCGGCATGCCCTGGGCAATGGCAACATTGTTGTGCAAGTTAATCTTTCTCACACTGGGTCAGGTGAAAGAAACTATGGAATGAATTAACCAAAAGGTGGCTTTATCTTGGCAATTCAACATCTGACCTAAACATGAAAGTTGTTGCAGTTTTTCGACCAAAAAGAAACAATTGTAATGTTAATGCATTCAATCTAACATGTTAGATTTCAAATCTCTGCTCTGCAAATGAGCAATGAAACATGAATGTAAATATAAAGGTGTCCAGAATATCTTAGGCTGCATTATTAGAGGATGTTTTTAGGCTTCTATCATTTAAACTAATAACCTTCCTTTCTCTTGGGCACTGTTGAAGACTCACTGCTTGGACCGTGCTAACACTCAGGTGTCAGCAATAATTCACATTGTATCTCATAGATATTTGAGGTAAAATCCAATGTTAATGCTTTCATAATGGATATTTTGGTTTTTAAAAAGGTTGAAATCACCATGATACCACTGGACAAATGTGATATTGAAGCAAGCCGCTTTCAAAATGAGCTGAGTAATGTTTTAAAATATTGCAAACATAATGTTTACTGACTTAGCTGAGCAAGGCTGATGCAAGTTGCTATCTGACAACATCCTGGAAACTTCAAGTTATCCACTTTGGATTTAGAGAAAGACCTGAAAGGAAGTAGTTCTCGGGACTCAATCTGTTCTGTCAGAAATCCAGGTTGGGTCACTCTTGAAGAAATATGATTGCCTGTCCTCTCCACATTATCAAGTGTTATGGGTGCCTATACAAATGCTTCCATATTTCATAGATCTCCAAATGGAAACTGCAAATGGCATTTGGTAAAATCCTTGTGGTTCTGTGGATGCCTTCATTTGTTTATAAATTATAGGAAGTTTCTACCTGGCACCTAATATATAAGTCATTTATGAAGCTTGAATGCTAGTATCATTTCTGCAGGTGGAATTCTCTTTGAAAATTCTCAAAGAGGAATTCTGTCATGAGTGTTAGGGTTTCAACATACAGTATATGATAAACCGGCACAGTCAGACTGGAGAAAGGTTCTGTTCTATCCTAGATTTTTTTAAAAATATATTTATTTTTTATAACATACACAAAATAAACACATAATAACAAATCATACTATAAACCTTGTTCCACTCCCCCCCATCCCCCTCCACCTTCAGGACCTGAAATATATCTATAAATTTTGATTCATTTTGTCTCCTTTCATTGCCCACGTTTCTCCAAAAAGACATTGTTTCATGCACTGGCATCAAGCCTTTCCTCTTCAGTAGTTTTTGTTGTTCAGTCGCACAGTCGATTCCGACCTTCTGCGACCCCATGGACCACTGTCCGCCAGGCACTCCTGTCCTCCACCATCCCCCTCAACTCACTCAGCTCTGCACCCATTGTCTCTACAATACCATCCAGCCATCTCATTTTGGGCCACCCCCTTCTTCTTTTGCCCTCGACCCTTCCAAGCATCAAGGCTTTCTCAAGTGAATCCTCTCTTCTCATTTGATGTCCAAAGTACCTTAGCTTCATCTTTATTATTTGACCTTCTAAGGAGCAGTCAGGTTTTATTTCTTCTAAGATTGACCTATTTGTTCTCCTCGCTGTCCAGGGGACTCTCAAAACTCTCCTCCAACACCACATCTCAAAGGCGTCTATTCTTCTGCGCTCAGTTTTCCTAATGGTCCAGCTCTCACAACCATACATTGCCACCGGGAATACCATTGCTTTGACTAGATGAATCTTTGTTTGTAATTTGATGTCTCTACTTTTCACTATGCTCCCCACGTTTCTCATCGCTTGCCTCCCAAAAATCAATCGCCTTTTTATTTCATGGTTGCAATCACCATCTGCAGTGAGCTTTGATCCCAGGAAAGTAAACTATGTCACTGCCTCTACTTCTTCCCCATCTATTTTCCAGGGACTGATAGGGCCTGTTGCCATTATCTTGGTTTTCTTGATATTGAGTCTCAAGCCAGCTTTTGCACTTTCTTCTTTCAACCTAATCAGGAGCTCCTTTAGGTTCTCCTTACTTTCTGCCAGTACAGTGGTATCATCTGCATATCTCAAATTGTTGATGTTTCTCCCAGCAATTTTGATCCCAAATTGTGATTCCTCCATCCCTGCATTTTGCATTATGTGTTCTGTGTATAAGTTGAATAAGCAGGGTGACAAAATGCAGCCTTGTCTTACTCCTTTTCCTATTCCAAACCACTCAGTCATTCCATTTTCTGTCCTAACTGTGGCTTCTTGATTCATGTACAGATTTCTCATGAGGCATATAAGATGTTCCGGTATTCCCATCTCTTCAGTAGTAAATTATATAAAATATTTCCATATATCTTTTAATCTATTCATTCTCAAAAACCATTTTTTCACCCTAATGGCACATGACAATGCTCTATCCTAAATTTATCTAGGTAAGGCATGCCAGGTTTATCATCATTGTTCTGATTTCCATGGCAGATAGTTGAGTTGGTAGAAACAATCATCCTGTCCCTCCTTCTGGTTGATCCTACCTCATTTAATTTATGTCCATGCTCAGGGTTATACATCATCTTGGTCTATGTCCCAATTGGTAGTCAAACAAACCCTGGTACATTTTGGTTAGAAAAACATCATCATCTGGATAAGCAAACTGCATGGACGCATACGTAGTTGCAAACTCAATAATGAAGCTGATATGTTTTCTCTCCCTATCCTGATGTGTTTGTGCAATTAGCCTTTGGTGCATCCTTTGAGAAATCACATTATTTGTTTGAATATTTGTTCCTTGAATTTAGGATCTACAGGCTCCCCAGATACTGAATACAGATACAGTCATACCTCGCATAACAAGTTTAATCCGTTCTGCATGGTTGCTCGCTATGCAAAGAATTTGCTATGCGAGTCTGACTCGCATAACAAATTTTTCGCTATGCGGGTCGGACTTTTCCCTATGGAAAAACTCGCATAACGAGCGTTTCTATGGGGAAAACTCACATAGCAAAAAAAAATCGCTATGCAAATTTTCCCCATAGAAACGCTCATTATGCAAGTTTTTCCATAGGGAAAAGTCTGACTTGCTTGGTGAAAAATTCATTATGCGAGTCAGACTGCTTAGCAAAAAACTTGCTCGTTATGCGAGTTTTTCGCTAAGTGACACGCTCGTTATGCGAGGTTTGACTGTATTACTGTATGTCATTTCTCCTTGGAAAGGCAAGACATAGACTTCCTATGAATGTCAACTAACATTGGGAAGAAGGACAGAAATCTCAATGCAGATATTAAAACTGCTTTTGCATGGTGTAACCTGCCTCATACAAGTAAGAAGGAACAGACTTCAGCTACACAACAAAGAATACAAAGAAAGGGTTCATATGCCTATGGAGAAAAGATAATATGTTGCTCTAATCCATCTTGGACCCAGTAACATTTCATTTCTCTGACATGGAAATGAGGGATCAGGTTGCAAAATGAAAGTGCTATAGTGGGGTGCATCCAATTTTCTTTCTTTCTTAATTTGTTTTGTTTGCCAACAGGATAGCTGCCAAGGAGAACAGGAATCTTATGACACCTCAGAATTTAGCCATTATTTTTGGACCAACACTCCTTCGACCTGAAAAAGAGACGGGCTCCATGGCAGTCTACGTAATATACCAAAGCCAGCTGGTAGAGCTAATACTCTGTGAATACTCCAAGATCTTCAGCTCTGAGAAAGACTGACAGACTAGGAATGTTAATGAAAACGTTCACATCTGTCTTCATATCTAATATTTTTACATTTCTGTAAACATCTTTGTGAAATATTTCTTTTTCCTTCTAGTGACAGATGCCTCATTTCATGAAAACATAATGACAAATTTGTCTTTAAATTTCCAAACACTGGAATAAAAATATATTGTCAACATTTGCTTATACATTAACATTAACCCTTTGCACAAGTTAGAGTCTCTGCCAATGTGCTATTCGGGGCGTTGTCATTTTGCATGCTTTTATTCTACATCTGGGATTTGACAATATGGCCAAATCCAGATGAAATATTACTTAGAGACCTATACAATGGTGTATTCCCAGGCAAAAAGGGTTAGAGGTTAATGGATTTAAATGGGGATTTCTTGAGCAATTAAATTGCTATTGAGGATACTGTATCCCTTAAAATGATTTTTAATGTATATACCTGCTCTTGTGTGGGAAATGACTCAAAGAAAAAAATGTTGAACAGCAATGTCTCCTTGAGGAAAAGTCAGTGTGTCAAAAGTTTTCACTTATTATTGTCCAACAAAATACAGATTGAAATGTTACAATGATTCTGTTTTGAAACTTAAGGATGAAATTAATTCCTGAACCACTTTTTTAACTGCTGCATCAGAAATTTGTTGCCCAATTGCTCATCTTAAAAAGCAAGATCCATTTTGACTCTTCATTGCTATATGAAACTTTGCTCTTTCCCTAGTTATACTATGTTTTGTAAATTGCTCTATTTGTGAACTGAATTAAATTCATCTAGAAAGAACTTTTTTCTAAAAAGCCTTTTCATATGCCCTTAGGATTACTTGGCTAGACTTGAATCAATTTATACATTTGATGGTTAGCTTCAGTTGTCATGGATAAACAAAAGGCTAACTGTCTAGAATATATCAAATATTGTTTTATTCTGAAATGTATGTTTCCAGCTATACATATCCCCTACTCTGTTTTGTAAAAGTATTCCACTGATAAAATGTAGACTTATGTTTGACAGCTTTTTAATCAAGTTCAAAGAGAATAAATAAAACTAATCCAGTGTGGTAAAAGACACTGCCTGGTTATCGATTTGTTCATAAAACGAAAAACAAACCATGTAAATAAAATGTGTGAAGAAACATATCTAGAAGCAAATATTTTGAGCAATTAAAAAATCCAAATATAGGATTAATGCATAAATCTGCTGTGTATGAGAGATATGTCTCAAGTATCAAATCTAATAGTTAAGAATTACAATGTCATTGTTCAACATTATTTTACAGCCTGCTACATGGTTAAGCAGTTGAAACTGTGCTTTAGAACAATCAAAAATGAAAATAATTGTACAAAGCTGCTTCTGCTTTAAAGAAGTATAGACTTGGGAATTAATGGGGGAAATATGTAAAATCCGCAACTGCAAATGGAACTAGGCCATTGTGGTGCCTGTAACAACATTACAGCAAACAGAGAGGGTGGGTGAGAGAAATACTGAAGCAGTAGTCAGTTATAACAATTCCAGAACTTTGAAACTTTCACCTGTACTGAATCCATCTCATCTTCAGAATTATAGAGTCTGTTCACTATTTCTTTTCATAAGAGCATAAGAAAAGCCTTGCTAGCCCAGACTAAGATCTTGGCTAGCATTCTGCCTACACAAGTGGAAACATGTCTACATGTCTCTTTAGGACTTTCTGCTCTGCCAAGTATTCCATCTCTACTGGAAATTATCAAACCAATGGTGTGATCTGCCTCTGTATACCAGTTGCCATTTGCACCCATGTCTTCCTACTAGACTTCCCATGATAGGAAGAACATGAGTGCTGTCCATGGCAAATTGATCTGTGCTAGTCACAGGGCTGACACATAACTGCAGTCATTGTGAGGGGATAGCTAGTGGATTCTTTCAATTCAGGGTTTTTCCTCAGCATGTCCCATGCCACATTCATGACATCATGACTCTTTTCTCCTCCCTTCTGAGGTCAGACGTCTGACATTGCTGAAGGACCAGATTTGTGTGTTTCTTTGGGGGTTGGCAGGGAGGTCTGAAGTGAAGCTTCCTCTGTATTAAAACATTCTTTTTTACCTCTGCAGGTAAGATTCTGATATGTTCTATAATTCCACTATTACTACTCTACACTCTAAAAACACATAGCATTAAAATAGTCCACAAGGTATGTGGAAAACAAATGAAAACATCTTCATGTTCTCCCAGGGATATTTTCTCTAAACAAATCTTAAAATAGAAAGAAGGGAATACAAGCTGATTTCAGGATACCTGTCCAAAAGCTTAAAGACAATGTTCATGTTATTAAGTCAGGCAGAGTTCTGCCCTTCCTATAAATTAATTTAAACACAGCAAGGTTAGATTATGCATGCATAGTCCTCCTCTATTATTTGAAAACATAAAACCAGAATGTATAGAATAATTTGGAAGATGCTATCTAATGCAGAATGGAGATGTGGGAGTAGAAACAATAATTATATTTATTTATTATTCATTTACTTGAAGAACTTTTATCAAATTTGATGGCCAAAAATTCTCCCAGTTAAAAATGACAATCTTGATTTTCAGATTTATATAAAAACAAGGATGATGGATCATCTTGAGAGGGTTCCAACTCAAATGTGAGAGCAGGAAAGCCTGCTCTGAAGATACATTTTTTTTTCATATGGAGGAACGTGCATCAGAAATGGGAGGGAACTAGTTGCTTACCTCTAAATGTGGTCATTCAATCTATTTAAGTAATGCTTGAGAAGTCAGAATGGGACTGTGGTGGCTTAGTGGTTAAGATGCTGAACTTGATGACTGAAAGGTCAGCAGTTTGAGACCCGAGTACTGTCCCAGCTCCTGCCACCCTAGCAGTTTGAAAGCAAGAAATTCCAAGTAGATAAACAGGTGCCACTTTGGAGGGAAGGTAAACAGTGATCTGTGCACTCCGGTGTTTAGTTATGCCTGCCACATGTCCACAAAAACGTCTGAAGACATAGAGAGCACTGGTTCTCTGGCTATAAACAAAGATGAGCATTGAACCCTAGAGTTGGATACTACTGGCTTTTGAGCAAGGGTGATCTTTACCTTTACCTGAGAGGTCAGAAATGGACCAGATGAAGCTAGAACTGTGTCACTAGCTCCCTTTCTATAATGCCTAAGTAAGGATTACAGTTCACATTTCAACTTTCACAAGGTTAAAATATTCCTTTAAGGAGGCAGGGCTCACCCAAATGAAGAAGGGGTTATGACATTGGTATATAATCCAATGAAAAGGAAAGGGGATCACAAATGAATATGCAGCGCTGAGGCCTTTCAAAGATTTTGTGGGGGTTTTTTCCTGTTTGGTTGTGATTTGACCCATGGAACACAGCCAAGAAAGCAGTTCTTAGTGGAAAGAAATGTATTTTTAAACCTAATTTTGCAATACACTTTGGAAGTTGGGGGGACAGGAAAGACTAGCAGCTTTTGCTTTGTAGACTTAATTCACTCCTCACCCCCCAAAGCATCCCATATATCAGTGTTACAGCTGATCAGTCTTCCTCCTAGCCTGATCTGGGGGAAAATCAAATTGTGCTTCTTAGAATAATAGAACTGTCAAACTGAAAGAGACCCCAAAGGCACTGAGTTCAACACTCTGCTGAAATCCACATCTATTTAATCCATATTTTTATCTTTTTTTCAGGTGTCTAAACAGGCCTCATATTACCTAGCGAGGTGTAGGGGGGGAAGTGGCAGACTCTGACTCAGGCGACCTGAGTTTGAACCCCAGCTCAACCACAGAAACTTACTGGAGACGTAGAATTGGTATACCTATTTCTTAAATATCTCACTTAGTTTGAAAAGCCAGATACAATTCCACATATAGGGTGTACAATATCCTCTTAACACAGTGTAGCCCAAACTAAGGCCTGGGGGGCGGGGGCGGCCCCTGATGCCAATTCATTCGGCCCGTGAAGCCCTCGTCGCTCCTGGAAGTGGAAGTAAAATGCGCCCGTATGGGCGAATTTTCCTTCCACTTCCAGGAGCTACAAGGGCTTCACGGGCTGGATGAATTGGCGTTGGAGGCCACACCCGGCCCCTGGGCTTTAGTGACTGGCTCACTGAACCACATGATCGGCCCATGGCCCAAAAAATTTGGGCACCTCTGTCTTAACAGATAGCTCTTGAAGCAATATGTGAACTAAAATATAATTATCTTTTTATATTCACATCCCCAAATTTTACAATGTAGTTCATGGATTTAAAGTACAGTATATGCATATATTAGGTAGAATGGCAGAGGACAGAGAAGTCTGGTGTGCAGTAGTCCATGGGGTCACAAAGGGTCAGACTTGACTGTGCAACTGAACAACATATAGATTAAGGCATGCAGAGACATACACACATTGGGAATAATATATTAGGAGAAATAATACACAAAGGTTTGTAATATTAGGAGAAATTATTTGCTTGCTCAAAGAGAACAGCATTATATTACATGAAAGCACATTATATTGCATGCAATATTAGACCTAATTGCATGCAAATTCCTTCATGAACTTTTTTAAAACATTGTAGTCTGATGCAGAAATGGGCCAAAACAAACTGAAATTGGCAGATTCATCCATCCACCCCCACAAGTGGATGCAATTATCATCTTGTGGTCAAGTTCCTGCTGAAATGGTTGTGTGTCTGTGTATTCTCTTCTTTACATTAACAAAATCCAGTCCTTGAACTTGTTCCTTCTCCAGTTCTTATTAGTCATTGGGAGTTGCTTAGAGAACTTCAGGGAGAATTGAGCCTACAGTTCTGCTAATGAGACAAAAGTAGCGAATTGGAACACCTTATATGTAAACCAAATCACACACACACACCATAATTCCCTGATGGAGGTTACTGGTACGTATTTGCATTGCTTTAACGTGGCCAGAGAAGGGGGCTACAGCCTTAATAGAGCCATTTGGAGAGAGCAATAAGCAGATGCCTGGTTTCCTGTGTTTGTCAAATGAGGGAGGGATATCAAATGGACTGCTACTTCAAATTCATTTTTAAGAACAAAGCCTGGCAAACAGACCATCATGCCATGAACATTTGGACTTTCATTGATAATTTCCCTGCCTTACCCAAAAGAAACCAATGCATGCCTGAGGAAGTGATCTTGAATCACGAAAGCTTTCAACCATTTTTTTTTTTTTTGCTTAGTGATCCAATAAAGGTATTGTCTTCTCCTTCTGCATTTATTTTGTGTATGGATCACATGGCTGACTTTGTTTGTCCATTTATGTTTGTGGACTAATTAAATATATGACATTATAGTTAAGATTGTTCTTTGGACTGGTAGTGTTATTATAGTAGATATGATTAGTATTGCACTGTGTAGTCAAGCATGTTATCTTTCAGCCATCAAGAGCACAAGTGGCTCCTTGAGAAAGCCACATGATTTCATGCTTTTCCCTGCCTGGTTTTTGTGTTTGCGATGTAAAAACATTGCCTGGATGCAAAGGTGTGATTCTTCATCAAGTACCCAATGGGGGTGTTTCATCCAGACTCCAGTCACATGATAATCTTGTCTCAACATGCAGTAGCCTTAAGCAGGAAGGAAGGTTTGAATCTCATACATTTTTAATCTGATGTTAGTAAGTGTAACATATTACCCTTATATGTTATATCCCTCTATAGTCTCTAAAGGTTACTGATACGAAGGAAGAAAGTTTCACTAGCATCCTTGTGTGTTGGTACTTCAAGTTTCCTTACAAACATTACCTTTCTTGCCTCTGGTTCTGCCTAGGGTAAAGGTAAAGGTCACCCTTGCTCGAAAGCCAGTCATATCTGATTCTAGAGTTCAGTGCTGATCTCTGTTTATAGCAAAAGAATCAGTGCTGTCTGTATTTGCAGACGTTTCTGTGGGCATGTGGCAGGCATGACTAGTCACCGGAGTGCACGGGATGCTATGTACCTTCCCACTGAAGTGGTAACTATTTATCTACTTGCAATTTCTTACTTTTGAACTGCTAGGTTGGCAGGAGCTGGGGCAAAGATGGGCACTCATTCTGTCATACAGTACTCAAGTCTTGAATTACTGACCTGCTGGCTTTCCAGTTGTTGAGTTCAGCATCTTACCCACTAAGCCATCACAGTCCATACTGCCTGCATAACCACTAATATCAACTATAATTGTCACTTCATTAAAAAAAAACACCTATTACTCAAACATGAAAATGTTGCAATAGCTACTGCATTTTAAGCAGGAACACATCACTTCATATCGTAGTGGAGAGGATTGTGATCTAAGTACCTGTTGGTGTAGGCACAGGGGGAGGGGCAGCGAAGTCCTCAACCTGCCCTGGCTTCTTCTTCTGTTACTTTTGTGGGGGTGGGGGAATGATCAAATCTGGCATTTTTTTGTGCTTTTGTATTTTTTAAATATTATTTTTCTTTGGGTCGGCAACTTTTTATTTTCAATGCATCCCTATGGAAAATTGTGCTTTAGGTTATGACCATTTCAGGTTATGACGGAGGCTGTTGGAACGTACCTCCATTGTAACCCGGGGTTTTACTGTGCTTGGATTCCTTGAACATATGATAAGCCAACCCTGTTGCATGTGGCAGCCCTCCCATTTATCCTGCCTAAGAGAGTCGCCCCATAGATTCAACTGAATGGCACCTCTGAAAAGAAAGGTGTGGAGTGAGCCACCAAAGAACTCTTTGGAAATTAGGCAATCTTGCATCAGACCATGCATAATCCTTCCTCACTCAAATATCTTTACCCAGGAGTTATTTTGTTTTACCTCACACGTAGGGGATGAGATGGGATTGTAATATTGTTTCAGTATACAGGTTGTAGAAGTCAGAATGTTAGCTACTTCCACCTACCCAGCTTTGCTTTGCTTTCTTTCTATCTTTCTTTTTTTGCTGCCATTACAAGTGAGCTTTTCTTTCTGAAACTATAGCGCTATACAGTATTTATGCCATCTTGCTTATTTTCTTCCCCTTCTTCTTGGTCTAGTTAAAAAAAGAGAGAGAACTTATTAAATATGTAAAAGGACCTTAGAGGTTCTGTGCATATTCAGTGGTGTGAGCGTCTGTGTTTGGGTGAATGAGAGAGACATCAACAATAAATGAGCTAGCTAAACAATAAAGAAGGATCTCTTATCCTGTGGCACAACGAATGTTTTATTAATAAATGGTTTCCTTTCTTACTTCTCATATAAGAACATTTTAAGTGGCAATTGCTGTGGTCCACATTTTATTTTCTTAGGAGTATCAGATGGATACATTAACAAATGTCACTCTCAACTATTGCCTAAATAAGTTTTATTCTGCAAGGCTCTCAAGAGTCTTATTCCTTGGAAATTTTATTGGGAAACAAATGGCCTATTATGGTGGATGGAAACAAAGGGTGTCAATGTGACTAACGCCAAAGGTAGTATGGGATAGAGCAGCCATACAGCCTAAAATGGGTGGAGCCACCCTGTTTTTGCAGCCTCTTTTATTTCATTCTTCCCCACCACCCAAGAAAATAGAAGAGCAAGAAAGAAAATAGAAGAGCAAGAAAATAGACAGGTAGGCAGGCAAGCAGGTGGGCAGGCAGGTGGGCGGGTGGGCAGTCAGGTGGGCGGGCAGGCGGGCGGGCGAGCAGGAAGGCAGATAGATAGATGTCAACAAGTCAATTCCAATTTAAAGGCAGGCCTTGCCATGGTTTTCTTAATATACAATACTTAGAAGTGGTTTAGCTTTCCTTTCTTCCGGGGGCATTTTGGGTCATGCATCTTGCCCATGACTGCACAGGATGGCTCTTCTCCTAAGAGTCACAGTGGGGAATCAGTGGGGATCCAAATTTAGGCACTTGCCACTGAGAAGAAAAAGACTCCCCCACACACACACACACTAATGCTGTTTCCCACCAGTTGCCTGGAAATATTGCAACAACAAAAACAACAGGAACAGGAACAGGAGGCTCTGTTGAATGAAGTGCACTTTAATAGAGAGGAGGTGGATGGGACCATTGAAATTAGGTAGAACTACTGTGGTTCATGGGGTCGCAAAGGGTCGGACTCGACTGAGCAACAGCAGCAACAGCAACAACAACCGCCACTGCCGCCGCCGCCACCATCACCACCACAACAACAACAAACAGGGCCCTTTCACACAAGGATGGCAACTATTGTCTCTTGCCTCTCACTATAAGATGTATATAGACGTGCTATATACATACTCCGAACCCTCCCCCACAGGTATATGAATAGAATGTTCATACAATAAATAGCCATCATAAGGTTTAAAGTATAGAGTCATCTTTTGTAGTGGTACTTCTGTGTCCATTAAATGTGTATTAGTTAAGTGCCTGCCCTACCTGTTAACATATTACTGTACCTCCACACCAATCTTGTCATTTGGTGCCCTGTTAATATCAACTATAACATACCATTTCATCTGATATTGAAATGAGATCTGGCATTTGGGGGGTTCTGTGGAAGATGAAAAAATAGGTTTTAAGCAGACTTCCCCTTCAATATAATTGAAAAAGAGGCAGATATGGGGACCTGCTGTGAATCATGCTGCCAAACAATGATCTTGAATCATTCAAATTATGATAATACTGAGACAGCTGTGTGCAAAAAGGATGAAAATTTGCCATACTGTAGTTGTGAAAATGAAAATTTCTAGGGGTTCAGGATGAAACTGGAGGAGGAGGGAGTCAATGTTCCACAATTAAAATAGAATAGTCAAGTGGAATTATATGTTCAGGAACTACAACTGAAATGTTTGGTTTAGAAATTTGCTCAATACCTGCAACTGAATTAAGAAGGGGTATAGAAAATGTTGTGTTTTAGATATCTTGTTTATTACATCATATCCTCATCTACCAATGTGAGATGGCAATGAAAGCTGAGTAATGTTGGCTACAGCAATTTTTAGGTAGCCCCCATGGCAGATTACAAGAAGTCTCATAGGATACTTGTGGAGTAAACATGATTGGTGGCACAAAAATTGTCCTAACTGGCAGGACAATAAATTATCATAAATATTTCAGTTCTCATTTTAATGATGGATTACTTTCACGCTGATGTTTTGGGGGAAGGGAAACCAGATATTGTGTTTTGTGAATTCTTATATGTTTTTCTTGTATTTGCACTGCCCCCCCCCCCCAGTTGTGCTATTGCCTTCTTCAATGAATGGGATGCCAATCAGAGATAAAACTTATGGGAAAGTTGGTAAGTAAAAGTTAAAGCCAGTGCCTTTTCATATAAAGGCTTCAGGTTCAATGTTTGGCATCTGCAAAGGAAGAGGGGAAAATTCCTGGACATGTTGTATCAGTCAAGGATTGACCAAAAGTGTTATTCCTTACGAAGCAGTTTCCTTATAAACTCAGCTATATTGTCCACTGGATAGCAATTAGCAATTGCACTTATATAGCACTTAGTGCACTCTCTGGCAGATTCACAAGTTAATTAGCATTTTGCCCCATACATGCTGTGTACTCATTTTACCAACTTCAGAAGGATGAAGGCTGACTCAACCTTGGTCCCTGCTGAGATCAAACTCACAATGTTTTGGCTGCAGTACAGCAGTTTAACCACTGCACCACCAGGGTTCTTATTCCTCCGAATAAGTAAGCTAGGATCTTATTAAGGAAAAACTGTGAAACAGCAATCACACAGCAGGTGTTCAGTTGCACAGGTCCCTCTGTGTGATCAGTTGCACCATCCATCACACAAACAGAACAAGGCCAGACATACAAAGTGGGTGGGGGAGGGAACACCTATACAAATGAACCTCTGCTCTGATTCTTCTCAGTAGGATTCTGAGCATAATGCGCCATTCAATTTAATTTTTAGCAACAGCAATAGCAATTTCATTTATATCCCACCTCATAGCACTTAGTGTACAAGATAATTAGAATGTTGACCCCCAACGTACTGGGTGCTCATTTTACTGACCTTGGGAAGGATGGAAAGCTGAGCCAACCTGGAGCTCACTGGAATCATACTTAGAGTTTGCAGATGGTGATTTATTATTATTATTTATTTATTAGTTCAAATTTATATTGCCGCCCACTCGCCGTGGCAACTCAGGGTGGCTTACAGACAATACATTACATTACAATATGTTGGGATGGGCACAGGGGAAGGGGTGGCAAGGTCCTCAACCTGCCCTGGCTTTTTCCTCCCCTGGCAGTTGGTGATTGAAGCCATGAAATAAAAAGGTGACTGATTCTTGGGAGGCAAGCGATGAGAAACCTGGGGAACATAGTGAAAAGTAGAAACATCACATTGCAAACAAAAATTCGCATATTCAAAGCAATGGTATTCCCTGTGGCAATGTATGGTTGTGAGAGCTGGACCATTAGGAAAGCTGAGCGCAGAAGAATAAATCCCTTTGAAATGTGGTGCTGAAGGAGAGTTTTGAGAGTCCCCTGGACAGCGAGGAGAACAAATAGGTCAATCTTAGAAGAAATCAACCCTGACTGGTCCCTTGAAGGTCAAATAGTAAAAATGAAGCTACAGTACTTTGGACATCAAATGAGAAGAGAGGATTCACTTGAGAAAACCTTGATGCTGGGAAAGATGGAGGGCAGAAGAAAAAGGGGGCGGCCAAAAATGAGATGGCTAGATGGTATTGTAGACACAATGGGCACAAAGCTGAGCGAGTTGAGGAGGATGGTGGAGGACAGAAGTGCCTGGCAGACAGTGGCCCATAGGATCGCAAAGGGTTGGAATCGACTGTGCGACTGAACAAGAGTTTGGCTGCAGTACTGCAGTTTAACCACAAGGGCTATTTTATTGACAAGAAAGTAAAAGTCTCCATGAGGTGATCACACACACATACATGTGATAGAGGTTTAAATTTCCTTTCCCCTACTTACCATTCAACATGGGTTTAAAAAAGAGGGGAGCAGGAAGATTTAAAACTCCCATATTGGTGTGTAGTGGTCCTCACTAGGTTATGATCACATTTGCTTCGTTGTATGTAGAAAAGAAAGGCTGTCTTAAACTTTACACTAGGTATTAATGGCAACCATTTAGAGATCAACTATCAGAAAACCAAAGTGATAACCTTTGCTAAAAGGCCTAAGAGACATACCTGGAAAATAAATGGTCACAAGATAGAACAGGTTACCAACTTTAAATTTTATTTTAATTTAATTAATTTAATTTAATTTTTGCACTTCTATGCTCCCCAATCAGGCAACCGGATTCACACAATAATTAAACAATATATACAGTAAACCAGTTATAATTAAAAGCAATAAAAACCCCATTAAGAGTATTAACAAAAAACAAAATAAATTAGAAAGTTAAATGGTTAAAAGACTAAAAAGAAAAAGAGTATTTCAATGGATTAGCCAGCAGGCCGGGGCTACTATGCCAGTGGAACCCCACACCTGCCCTGCCAGCCATGTATTTAGCCCTTTCCTGAAGGACAGCAACTCAATTTGGAGGCGGAACTCAATTGGCAGAAGGTTTCATTGGACTGGAACAGACACTGATAAGGCCTCTTTCTAGTGCTAGAGATATGTGTCCCTCTAGCTGATGGAACAATAAGAGAGCCTCTCTGTTCCACTCTGGTGGGATGGACAGATGTTCTCGGGGTGACGTGGTCTCTTAAGTATCCTGACACACTACCATGTAGGGCTTTAAAGGTGATTACCAGCACCTTGAATTGCACCCGGAAGCATATTGGCAACTGGTTCAGCTCCCGGAGCAGTGTCAAGGCACAGGCATAGTGCCCGCACCCCAACACTACCCAAGCCGCTGCATTCTGGACCAGTTGCAGTCTCTGAATGGTCATCAAGGGCAGCCCCATGTAGAGGACATTACAATAGTCAAGTCTGGAGGTGACCATAATGTGTGTGACCATGAGCAGGGGGTCCCAATCTAGGAGCGGGGGTAACTGGCATATCACACGAAGCTGTGCAAAAGCCCTCCTAGCCATGACTGCCACCTGCTCTTTGAGCAGGAGTCATGAGTCCAGGATGACCCCCAGGTTATGCACGAGGTTTGTTTGGGGAAGCTCCCGAGATAACGCAGGGCCCCTGACCCACAGCCACTCAGTCTTGCCAGGATTCAGTTGTAGCTCTTTGTCCCCTAACAGCCCCAAGACACCTGTGTATAACTTCAACCACATCACTTGGATCTCCACGGGCTGAGATGTATAACTGAGTATCATCTGCATATTGATGATACATCACCCCATGGGAATGGATGATTTCACCTAGAGGCTTCATGTAGATATTAAATAGGAGAGTAGTCCTCCAAGCTTCAGGCTCAAGGAACACCTATACCACACACACAATTCTTACAGCGATCCACCTTCGCCATACTAAAATTCCTGAGGACAAAGAGAGGCCAATACCTCACTGCTGCACTCAAACTATTTGAAGCTAAAATCACAACTACTCTACGGAGTACAGTCCGGGTCCCCACCTAACAACCTGGCTCTTATGGAAAGAGTACAATCTAAATTGTGCAGCACTCTAGACCCGTCGCTGTGTATCCAATGCCACCCTTCGCCATGAGACAGACATGATAAAGGTAGAGACAAGATTGGGGATAGCTACTCTCAACCTTTGGCTCAAAACTCTGATTAATCTCCATGTCCTTGTGTCTCTAACTCTCCAGGACAGCTTCCAATCAGCCTGGGAAAGAACAATCCTATCCAGACTGCAGTACTGTGGCCTCTCATACAGGCCATGAGCCACAACCAGACAAAACAGGCCATCAGACAGAGAACACTAGACATGGAAAGGCAAGAAGACCTAGTCAGGGCCCCTACCTTCCTAGCTCCAGAGTCTTGGAGACACATTGTTGCCCCAGCCCTGTACCAGCTCCAACTTGAGACACCAAGTCATTGGAGAACATTTATGCTAGCCCACTGCCAGGCCCTCCTTCTGCACTTCTCAAGGGACAACAATGTCAGAGAGATGATGGCCCTGTGACACTGGAGAAACTGAAACCACAGAATACATTTTCTGCAGCTGCCCTTTTTATAGAGACATCTGGAACAAGTTCATATCTCTGCTGCTCTGCAAGTACCCTGGCCGGACAAACAGCAGATATACCCACTGGCTGTTATCTGCTGAAAGGCCCACCTTCACCCATAACACTGCCAGATTCTGCGCTGCAGCGTATAAGATCAGAAGAACAATCCTGGCAGGACTTTCAGCCAATTAAACTACTAGTGCTGCATCATAGGCTAGATTTTTAGCCCCCCAAATGAAATCCAAAAAGGGCACTCAACTTATACTTGGGTCAATGATCCCGAGGGTCCCAAAACTGCAGTGGTGCAAATTCAAAAATACAGTTTGAAAAAAGCACTAACACTACCACAAAAACTCAAAAACATACCCAGACAAATGTCTAAATTAATTTAATTTAATTTTAATTTTAATTTAATTTTCGCACTTATATGCCGCCCAATCAGGGAACCCAACTCAGGGCGGCTCACACAATAATTAAACAATATATACAGTAAACCAGTCATAATTAAAAGCAATAAAAACCCCATTAAGAGTGTTAACAAAAAACAAAATAAATTGGAAAGTTTATTAATTAATTAATTTTACCGTATTTTCATGTATTTTAATTACTAGAACTCACTAGCAGCTGCTGCATTTTCCGCCCTGACTTATACTCAGGTCAGTCTATTTCCTGAGTTTTAAAGGTCCAAATAAGGTACCTCGATTTATATTTGGGATGACTTATACTCGAGTATATATGGTACTAATTTTTATTACTCCTTAACTCTGAGCAAAAATGCTCCTTTTAAAGCACCCTCTTGATATAATTTAAATATCCCCATTTTAACTTTCGTTCCCTTTGCTGTTCTATGCTAATCTTGGACCGTAATAAAGATTTCATTTGATTTGTCTAGATATTAACATAATTGCTCTCCCCATTCTTGAGCACCTTGTATCTTTCCTTGTTGAGAGTAGCTACCATTGTTCTGTCTCTCCTATCACTTAAAAAGTGTGTGAGAGGGAAACTGAGAGAAACCTTGCCGTGGTATTCCTTAATGTATCTGTTTTTGTCACTGTGGATTAAAATTTTATATGCTTCTGCTATATTTGACTGTCAAGTTCTTCCAGTCACAAGACCAAAAAGAAAGAAATGTTGAGAAAGGAAGGGGAGGGAAAATTGAGCAGAGAGTCTCCTTTCAAGAGAATGTGAGGGACATATGCATTTTCTTGGGAAGACAGTGACCTAGAAATGGAAGCTTCTGTGAAAATGCAAGGAAGTGCAAAGAGGGACTCTTTCAATGTGTGTCAGTGGAAAAAACAACAGGTAAATACTAAGAGTTTTACTAGGCCTCTCTGGCATAGCTGAACGTGTGAGCAATTCTCTTTCCCCTGCATGCCCTGAGCTTTTTCTTAAAATAATTTTTAAAAAGGAATCAGTTTTAAGGTCATAGTCACCATGACTGAAATCTTTAAAATACCTCAGAAAAGGCAAATTGCTAACCCGATTTTCTTCATGCAGTTTCATCTTTACTTGGCTTGACCAAAAAGAACAACAGTATACAGTAAAACCTCATATAACACTAAAACCTGGTTCCACAAGTCTTGGTGTTATATGATTTTTAGTGTTATCTGATGCATGTTAAAATCCTATGGGATCCATAGAGATACATTGTAACCACACAGGCTTTAGTGGTTGTTATCTGAAGCATCCCATAGGATCTTAATGTTATCTGATGCAATTCTTCCCCCCAGATTCCTTAATGTTATGCGATTTTAGTGTTATTCGATACTAATGTTATATGAGGTATTACTTATAAAAAAAGAACATTTCCCATACAAAATTCCTAATTAGCAAGCAGGAACATCCAAATTGCCATGGTACTCCCTGACCCCTGAGAAGAGCACGAGAAGAAGGAGAAAGAAGGGTAGACACCAGGGTCAAAACAACAGTATAAAAAAGGGCTCTTGGGCAGAAAATGCAATGTTAGAATAGGGAAGCCTGGGGGCAGGGGAGGGAGGCAGCACTGTTGTGCTTTCAGGATTTTCAGATTTGACACACAGCTATAATTTTTTTCTGCTCAGTCTTCCCTCCAAACTTGGATTCCTTGGAGTTGTTATTCATTGAGGAGTCCGAATGAGGATGCCCGAATGAGGATCCTTTCATGTCCCCAAGTGCAGCTCTTGGTGAATAAGGATCTTGCAATTGACCGACTGCCATATTGTCACAACTGAGCTTGGGCTCGAAGTGAAGGGTCACCTTTATCACAATTAATGTTTCATCTTTTCCTCCAAAGTCTTATGCATGGATTCATGTGCTCAACCACAGCAAAAAAAAAAAAAAAAACCCACTCACTATTATAATTTCTGTTAGGGTCTGGATGGGGGACAAATGAATCCTGGCAAGACTGAGGTGTGGATCAGGGGTCCTGCATTATCTAGGGAGCTACTATCTTTGGTTCTGCATGGGGCAGTTTTGCCCCAAACAGACCCGGTGTGTAATCTGGGGGTCCTCCTGGACTCACGACTCCTGCTTGAAGAGCATGTGGCAGTCGTGGCCAGCAGGGCCTTTGCACAACTTTGTGTCATTCACCAGTTACGTCCACTCCTAGATCGGGACTCCTTGCTCATGGTCACACACGGCTTGGTCACCTCCAGACTTGATTATTGTAATACGCTCTACATGGGGCTACCCTTGGTGACCATTTGGAGGCTACAGTTGGTCCAGAATGTGGCTGCTCTTGTACTGATGGGATACGGGCATTATGCCTGTGCCTCACCGCTGCTGAGAGAGCTTCACTGGCACCCAGTATGCCCCGGGTACAATTCAAGGTGCTGGTTATCACCTTTAATGCCCTACATGGTAGCGGGCCAGGATACTTAAGAGACCGCATCACCCTGAGGACATCTATTTGGCCCACCAGAGCAGACCGGAGAGACTTTCTGGTTGTGCCATTAGCCAGAGAGGCGCATCTCTCTGACACTAGAAGGAGGGCCTTCTCTGTCTCCACCCCAGCCCTATGGAACCTCCTGACAACAAAGCTACACATCCAGACAGAGTTGCTGTCCTTTAGAAAATGAATGAAAACCTGACTGGTGGGTCGGGTCTGGGAGATGGATGGAACAATAACCCCAGCCAGTTGGATAATTTGACCCCCTTGCCTTGTAGCTGTAACTCCTAGTTTTAACCTTTTAATCAGTTAATTTTAATTTTGATTTGATTTTAATTGTTATTGATGACTTGTTGTAAATTGCCCGAGTCACTTCAGTGAGGGGGGCAATAAACAAGTGTGATTAATAAATAAATAAATAAATAATTTTACCTGTTCTACTTAAGAAGATGAATGGTTATTTCTTTGGAGTAGATCATCAGTCCCTTTGTAAGTTAACAGTAATACTCACCCTTCCTTCCCCCTCTGCCCCAATATGCAGTGCCTTTATTCTTCTCTCTGTCCTTGGGTTTAATTTTGTTATCCTCAATCATATGCACAATTCAGAAGGGGAGAGAAATATTCCAAACTTCTCTCTTCTGTAAAATCCATGTCATATCAAAAAGGTGACAAGAGAGGGAAAAGTAATTAGTGAGTTCACAGAGTTCAGTAGAAAAGTTAAAATAGAGTAACACATTACTTTTTATGTGAAGATTTCACAAGACAAATCTTGCCTGTGTTTTAATTGCATGTGACCCTGGCAGTCCCACTCTGAAATGAAGTGCCGTAAAATTAAAGATGACAGACGCTCAAAACAAGTCTTGTGATCTTGATTAAACTACAAAGACCACACTTTCTCTCTGCTGCAACTCAGATATGATGGGCTGTTTTATTTGGGGAATTGCTTCATTAATGCTTTCTTTGACTAGACATGTTTATTATATATATACATATATATTTATATAAAATACTGAATATGGTGATATCTTGCATAGCTAAGTACAGTCCATAACAGCGTATTAAAAATTGAAAGCCTTTAAAGAACATCAGAACCTGAATAATTCTTTTCAACAAATGTTCCTGATCTTTAACACATGATATAGGCTTATATCATGTTTTAAAGATCAGGAACAATTATTGGAAATATTGCACCTATTACCTGGTTTTAACAATCTATTATTTTTATTTCCAATTGTATTCTTGTTTTCTGTATACTCAAAGAAACAGAAAGAGCCATTGGGTTATAAGAATCATCTTCTATGTGCAGAGATGCCAAATTCATGTGTGGGTTGTTGGTTTTATGTTTGTTTGTTTGTTTGTTTGTTTTTTGTGAGGGTAGAATCATGACCTGCTGCCTTTATGTTAGAACAGGTTGTGTGGAAAGTGTAACTTTATGGACATTGTTGAAGTCCAACCCTCATATGGCCCTGGTCCACATTACCAAACACTTAGAGTGCCACTGTTTGCTCAATTCAGCTTTTTTTCATGTGGGCAAAAAAAAAATGGGGCAGGAAAAAAAGACAACACGATTGGTCTAATTGGTTTGTCTCAGAACAATTGTTTGTGACCCAAAATTCACTTCTTCAGACGCTGGAGTTCAAATGCATGTACCCACCGATCCCCTATTTATTCCATGGTGGTGAAATATATGTCCAAGTGAAAATATAGGTAATAAACAAGCAATAATGGCTTGTTAACACAGGAATGGGATTGCCAACTAGCTTGCTCTCTGTGTGTATGGGGGGGAGTGAATCTCTGTAGAGCATGGAATTACATCTTCCTGCCTCCTCATCTCCAAAAACCCAACTGTTGCTGAAAGCTCATGGTCAGCATTTAACTTTTTAAAAGCTGGCAACTTTATCTATATGACTTCTTCACTGCAAAGTCCATCACCATTTTGAGGCTGACCCTCTAGGTCAGGGGTTCCCAACCTATGGCCTGTGGGTCGGACCTGGGCCACAGCACCTATTCATGTGGCCTGCCACTGCCACACGTGGAAGTAAAGCGGACATGTTTACAACAGCCATAAAATTTGTCCACACATGTGTAAACACAGTTATGTCAGCTATAAATGTACCTGTGGCTGTCATAAATGCAGAAGCGGGCACATTTACTTCCACTTCTGGGGGGGAAATGGTCCAGCCCTCTCAGCTGTCCAGGGGTGTGGTCAGGCCCCCAGCATAAAAAGGTTGGGAACCCCTGCTCTAGCAGTTTGAAGTGTCCCCTCCTGGGGGCAGAATTTGTTATGAGCTGTTGTGTCATCCATTAATCTGGAGTTTCAGAAATTCAGGGGGGTTCTTCCCATCATAATTCATGAAAAGGTCCTTCTTTGCAAGGCTGACATTCAAAGTAGGCTTTTTGATCCAGTAAACCAAACCAACAAGAATAAGAATTTCCAGCATAACAACAATTAATCAATTGTTATTTGTCCCTATAGGGGACACAAAGTAGCTTACAATCAATTTAAAAAACATAGTACGGGTAGTTGCAATTTAAAACACTGCTTAAGTACAGTAATACCTCAGATAATGTTTACCTCAGATAATGCTAAAATCGCATAATGTTAAGCAATCTGGGAGGGAGAATTGGATTGAATAATGTTAAGGTCCTATGGGATGGATCGGATAACAGCCGCTAAAGCCTGTGCGGTTACAATGTATCTCTATGGAGCTTTAATGTTATCCGATCCATCCCATAGGATTTTAACATGCATCGGATAACACTAAAAATCGGATAACACCAAGACTTGTGGAACCAAGTCTTAGCGTTAATCGAGGTATTACTGTATCAGTTTTCAACATCAGTTTAAAAAACACAATACAGTACTCAAATTAAAAACACCGTTAAGATACAACATTAGAAAACAGTAAAAACTGTATCTGTGACAAACACCCCATAATTTCCAAGCCACCATTGAAAACACTTTCCAAACATTTTTAAAGTCCCTAAAACAAAACAAAAAATACAGCATTCCTAAAACTTCTTGCTTAAAAGCCTGCCTGAAAATAAAAAATTGAAAAGGCTCATCAGGCTTTTCAAGGGAGTAGATCCCACAGCCAGAGAGCACCAATAGAAATGACCGTCTCTTGGGTCCTCACTATGAGAGTGGTGGGGGTTGACAAAGGCCTCTCCAGAAAATATTAAAACATGATTTTTCAGACAGCCTGAATCCAAGCTGCTTGGGGTTTATAAGTCATAGCCAGCATTTTGAAATAAGTCCAGAAATGAACCAGCAGACAGTGGAGCTGTTGTAACAGGGAAGTTATGTGTTC